>CAWUFW010001823.1:2082500-2568646 GCA_963921515.1 Calotriton arnoldi | reverse complement strand
CAACGCGTATTTCTGTCCACATTATGTCCGAATTATGTAATACAGAGGCTAGACCGAGATGCTGGTCGGGGAGGGGGCATTGCTATTATCTATAAGGATGATTTTAAATGCCGCATCACTTCCAATCCTATACCTGATTGTGAAAGCATCCTGTTTTCCATCCGGGTAACACATGTTTTTACCATGTCAGGCATTCTGATATATAGTCCCCCAGGCCCTGATGGCCAATTTTGCCAGATCATGCCAGAGATTGTAGCTAACCTTGCAAGCTCCCTGCCCAATTTTACTTTATTGGGAGATTTTAACATGCATTTTGACAATGCACAACTCCCCCAAATATCAGACCTTGTTGAAGGGTTAGCGGCTTTTCAGCTTAAGCAAAAAGTCGTAGGCCCAACACACTTCAAAAGCCATTTATTGGACCCTATTTTCTCAAATATTCAAACTCTGGTTACCTCGCAACCCATTCCACTGCCATGGTCTGATCACTTCCTGCTCCCATTTACCTGGGTTACGCGGCAAATGAGTCCACCTGTGAGGGAAACTGAAAAGCTTGTACGCACTTGGTCAAAACTTCCGTGGGAATCATGGGAGACTAATTTGGAGATTACAAGACCTAAACCCCACCCTAATCCCATCATTGCTAATGATATATTTAATGGTTGGCTAGAGTCCTCGCTTAATACTATCCTTCCCAAAAAAGAGATACACATAAAAATAGGAATCAACAGAAATCCCTGGTATTCCCCTGGTCTCCGGAAACTTAAACAAAAGTGCAAAATATTGGAAAGAAAGTGGAGAAAGGACTTTTCACCCGATAATAAAGTCAAATATAGAGAGGCCATAAAACACTATAAGTTAGAAATAAAATCTGCACAAAGCAGTTATTATCAAGACAGAATTACATCGGCTGCAAACTCTCCACGTGAAATTTTCCATATTGCAAAATCACTTCTGACCCCCTCGGCCCCCTCACAGACTGCAGATAATCCCCTACTCCGATGCAACCAGCTAGCAGAATTTTTTTCTGCTAAAATACAAACCATCTATACGTCATTCCCTCTGGAAAGTGACCAACGGATGGTACCCTTAACTGATTCAATAAAGGAACAGGACCTGCTGGAGGAATTCCCCCATTGGACCAAACTTCCTTAAAAATATCTTGAATCATCTTAAATCTGGCTCTCCAATAGATCCAGCTCCGCCCACCATTTTAAATAAGATTAGGAAGACCATCTCCCCAACCATTTTAGATCTGATTAATGCCTCCTTCTTACTGGAATTGTGCCTCCGCTGTGGAAACAGGCGATGGTCAAGGCACTGCTAAAAAAAACTAATCTGGACCCGGAAGACTGGGCAAATTATCGACCCATATCTTTGTTGCCGGGCATAAGTAAAATCGCTGAGAAGCATGTGAACTCATCCCTTTCGGGATTTCTGGAAAAAAACAACTTGCTTCATCTCTCACAGACAGGTTTTAGATCACAGCAGGGTACAGAGACCGCCCTCCTGTCGGTAGTGGAGGAAACCAGAAAAATCATTGACGACGGAGGCTGCGCGGCAATTATTTTATTAGACCTGAGCGCAGCCTTCGATACAGTCAATCACCCGCTGTTGATTAGTAGACTTAAAGATGTAGGAGTGACAGGAATGGCACTTAAATGGTCACCCTCTTTTTTAGAAAATAGAGTCTTCTCAGTTTTTGAGGATGAAACCCTGTCCAAACAAGTGCCCCTTATATGCGGAGTTCCTCAGGGGTCAGCGTTGAGTCCCACTTTATTTAATGTTTACATGGGCTCCTTGGCGCACATAGTCACTCCATCTGGGGTGCAGATTGTCACTTATGCCGACGACACTCAGTTGGTCGTCTCCTTGAATAAAAAAGACAATTCTAAATCAGGCCTAACTTCTTGCCTGGAAAAAGTGGCCAGATGGATGGACACCTCATTTTTGAAGCTTCATGGGGCGAAAACTGAGGTCATGCTCCTTGGCAACGCCGTTCCGCTTAATATAGACTCCTTTTGGCCTAACTGTCTGGGTTCTCCTCCGGTCCCGAAAAAGCATATAAAAAGCCTAGGAGTTGTACTGGATTCCAATCTGGATTTTAAGGAACAGGCTCGGAAAGTGGCAGCCACCTGTTACGGCCTTGTGAGGATGATTAGGAAAATCCTTCCAGTATTACCTTTCATGGCTAGAAGGCTGCTAGTACAAGCACTGATTCTGTCACGGCTTGATTATGCCAATTCTTTATACTTAGGAGCACCCCTCTCTACAACTAAAATATTACAGACAGTTCAAAATTGTGCAGCTCGGCTGCTCCTAAATGTCCCGAAATGGCTTTCAGCCAAACCTGCTCTTGCCTCTGCATTGGCTTCCAATTCAGGAGAGGATTCAGTTCAAAGCTATGTGTATTGCACATAAAGCACTCTCCGGAAAAGGATCACCGATGATTTGTGCAATGATCCATCCCTACCATCCCAAAAGAGCCTTAAGATCAGAAAATAAACATCTGTTGACAGTTCCAAAATCAAACGAATGAGAAGTGGAGGTCGCCTTTTTTCTTATAATGTTGCTAAAACCTGGAATCTTATTCCTCTCCACACTCGTTCACAACCAAACTACATGAACTTCCGTAAGCAGCTAAAAACCTTTCTCTTTCCCTGACGGGTTTTGAATTGAGTATTTGTGTACCTCTTAGCGCGGGGATGCCCTTGGGTAACCAGGCGCTTTATAAGTCGTACCTCATTCATTCATTCATTCATTCATTCATTCACATCATATGCAATGGCCAATAGGTGCGCACCGATCGGTCCATTGCTGTACAACGCGTATTTCTGTCCACATCATATGCAATGGCCAATGCGTGCGCACCGATCGGACCATTGCTGTACAACGCTGCACTCGCTCACATCATATGCAATGGCCAATGCGTGCGCACCGATCGGACCATTGCTGTACAACGCGTACCCGCCACATCATATGCAATGGCCAATGCGTGCGCACCGATCGGACCATTGCTGTACAACGCGTACCCGCCACATCATATGTAATGGCCAATGCGTGCGCACCGATCGGTCCATTGCTGTACAACGCGTATTTCTGTCCACATCATATGCAATGGCCAATGCGTGCGCACCGATCGGACCATTGCTGTACAACGCGTCCCCGCCACATCATATGCAATGGCCAATGCGTGCGCACCGATCGGACCATTGCTGTACAACGCGTACTCGCCACATCATATGTAATGGCCAATGCGTGCGCACCGATCGGACCATTGCTGTACAACGCGTATTTCTGTCCACATCATATGCAATGGCCAATGCGTGCGCACCGATCGGACCATTGCTGTACAACGCTGTACTCGCCACATCATATGCAATGGCCAATGCGTGCGCACCGATCGGTCCATTGCTGTACAACGCGTATTTCTGTCCACATCATATGCAATGGCCAATACGTGGCGCACCGATCGGTCCATTGCTGTACAACGCGTATTTCTGTCCACATCATATGCAATGGCCAATGCGTGCGCACCGATCGGACCATTGCTGTACAACGCATACCCGCCACATCATATGCAATGGCCAATGCGTGCGCACCGATCGGACCATTGCTGTACAACGCTGCACTCGCCACATCATATGCAATGGCCAATGCGTGCGCACCGATCGGACCATTGCTGTACAACGCGCACTCGCCACATCATATGTAATGGCCAATGCGTGCGCACCGATCGGTCCATTGCTGTACAACGCGTATTTCTGTCCACATCATATGCAATGGCCAATGTATGCGCACCGATCGGACCATTGCTGTACAACGCGCCCCGCTCACATCATATGCAATGGCCAATGCGTACGCACCGATCGGACCATTGCTGTACAACGCGTACCCGCTCACATCATATGTAATGGCCAATGCGTGCGCACCGATCGGACCATTGCTGTACAACGCGTATTTCTGGCCACATCATATGCAATGGCCAATGCGTGTGCACCGATCGGACCATTGCTGTACAACACGTACCCGCTCACATCATATGCAATGGCCAATGCGTGCGCACCGATCGGTCCATTGCTGTACAACGCGTATTTCTGTCCACATCATATGCAATGGCCAATGTGTGCGCACCGATCGGTCCATTGCTGTCCAACGCGTATTTCTGTCCACATCATATGCAATGGCCAATGCGCGGCGCACCGATCCGTCCATTGCTGTACAACGCGTATTTCTGTCCACATCATATGCAATGGCCAATGCGTAGCGCACCGATCGGACCATTGCTGTACAACGCTGCACTCGCCACATCATATGCACTGGCCAATGCGTGCGCACCGATCGGACCATTGCTGTACAACGCGTACTCGGCCACATCATATGCAATGCCTAATGCGTGCGCACCGATCGGACCATTGCTGTACAACGTGTCCCCGCTCACATCATATGCAATGGCCAATGCGTGCGCACCGATCGGATAATTGCTGTACAACGCGTACCCGCTCACATCATATGCAATGGCCAATGCGTGCGCACCGATCGGTCCATTGCTGTACAACGCGTATTTCTGTCCACATCATATGCAATGGCCAATGCGTGCGCACCGATCGGGTCCATTGCTGTACAACGCATATTTCTGTCCACATCATATGCAATGGCCAAAGCGCAGCACCGATCGGACCATTGCTGTACAACGCGCACTCGCCACATCATATGCAATGGCCAATGCGCGCGCACCGATCGGACCATTGCTGTACAACGCTGCACTCGCCACATCACATGCAATGGCCAATGCGTGCGCACCGATCGGACCATTGCTGTACAACGCTGCACTCGGCCACATCATATGTAATGGCTAATGCGTGCGCACCGATCGGTCCATTGCTGTACAACGCAGTATTTCTGTCCACATCATATGCAATGGCCAATGCGTGCGCACCGATCGGACCATTGCTGTACAACGCGCACCCGCCACATCATATGCAATGGCCAATGCGTGCGCACCGATCGGACCATTGCTGTACAACGCGCACCCGCCACATCATATGTAATGGCCAATGCGTGCGCACCGATCGGTCCATTGCTGTACAACGCGTATTTCTGTCCACATCATATGCAATGGCCAACGCGTGCGCACCGATCGGACCATTGCTGTACAACGCGTACCCGCTCACATCATATGCAATGGCCAATGCGTGCGCACCGATCGGACCATTGCTGTACAACGCACACCCGCTCACATCATATGTAATGGCCAATGCGTGTGCACTGATCGGTCCATTGCTGTACAACGCGTATTTCTGTCCACATCACATGCAATGGCCAATGCGTGCGCACCGATCGGTCCATTGCTGTACAACGCGTACCCGCTCACATCATATGCAATGGCCAATGCGTGCGCACCGATCGGACCATTGCTGTACAACGCGTACCCGCTCACATCATATGCAATGGCCAATGCGTGCGCACCGATCGGACTATTGCTGTACAACGCGTCCCTGTACAAGTGACTCGCATATGTCACCATGCCTGTCACAGGTGAACGTATGCCAGCTACATTTACTTTCCAGGGACTCAGGGGCACACCTACAACACCACAGCCTGTCCACACTGTATCCTAAGGCATGTAAGGCTGCATTACCTTTTCTGTGTATGGGGGTCAACATGTGGTTTTTTGGGTGGCACTTGGGGGCAGCCACTCCCAGGCTGTGCACGTGTTCATGGGGACAGAATCGTTTGTGTGTTGTGCACATGACCACTGTGATGTGAAACTGTTCATTTCAGAGCATGTGGCATGGTCACATTTCCAGGTTGTGTATGTGTATGTCATGTCACATACCCCCTGAGTCCCATGTGGGACGGTATGTACGTCACAGGGTGACCCATTGCCACAATAGTGATGGCCCTCCACAGTCTGTGTGCATGTTGTGTTTACAATGTCTCTGATTTGCAAAGATTAGAGGCCCCCTGCTGCTAATGTGAAGTTCACCTAGACAGGGAATTACATACTGTAAAGTTTTCTAGGGCAACTTCAAAACAATTATAAAGATTCAATAATGAACATAAATCTAATAGAAGAGACAAAAACTCAAATATCCAAAAATACAAAATCTATTTTATTCAATATTATCTACAGTAATATACAAATATAAACATAATTTGTTCTAACAGAGAAAACACCATTTCATTCTACATGCATACTGCAATCATTCAAACATACATAAACACAATCACACACCTATAAAGACTTGCTAAAAACATATAGAAAATTTATATATAAATGCACATAAATGATTGATGCAAATCCCAGTTCGATGATAGGTGATAGCAGATGTACATTCAATCACAGGATGTACTCAAGAAGAGATGTGGCAGTAATACATAATATTACTGCCACATCTCTTTCTTGGTACATCCTGTGATTGAATGTACATCTGCTATCACCCTATCATCGAAACTGGGATTTTGCATCAATCATTTATGTGCATTTTATATATAAATTTTCTATATGTTTTTTAGCAAGTCTTTATAGGTGTGTGATTGTGTTTATGTATGTTTGAATGATTGCAGTATGCATGTAGAATGAAATGGTGTTTTCTCTGTTAGAACAAATTATGTTTATATTTGTATATTACTGTAGATAATATTGAATAAAATAGATTTTGTATTTTTGGATATTTGAGTTTTTGTCTCTTCTATTAGATTTGTGTTCATTATTGAATCTTTATAATTGTTTTGAAGTTGCCCTAGAAAACTTTACAGTATACAATTTCTCTGATTCCATGTGCACAATGGGAGACAGTCTCCACATCCACGTTGTTTGTGCATGGACTTTGATGTTGTGCGTGTGTGTGTGTCACAGACGTCCATGTCTGTCCTGCAGAGGCAACAGGGACCACTACCTGTGGGGGTCATGGTTGTTTTGCTGTGGTGTATTCATGATACGCCATGTCATGCCAGTGTCCATGTGGCAATACAGGGTCCCTGGGAATCTACCTGTCCATAAGCTGTGATGCCTGGGGCACATCTGTCATCACATGTCACTGTGGTGTGTGTTTGGAACGTGACAGCAGTACATGGGTACTGTGACACAGCCTAATGATATCCCATAGCACAACCTGGAACTTGTTGTCAACACATGTTGAACTGTGATGTTAGATGTTGGCCATGTAGGTGCCATACATGTCCTTACAGAACGGCATACACATCAGGTACTTGTGTCTCGTAATGATGTATCATGTAATATTGAGTATGGTCTATGCCACATATGTGGGGTGACTGACAATCTTTCTTTGTTCACCTATGCACTGCAGGGCACCAGCTGTCCATAGACCATTCCCTGACCTTGCAACCATGGTTGAACGGGACTGCATCCGACGGTACCGCTTCAACAGGCCGCTGATTGAGGAATTGGCGGTGCGGTTGGCCCCACATTTGGAACCTGGCCGGCCATACCCTACAGCGCTGACCCCCAAGGTGAAGGTGATGGCAGCCCTACACTTCTTTGCCACCGGTACCTTTCAACACACTGTGGCGTCTGCTGGTGGGATGTCACAGACCATGTTCAGCCGTGTGCTACGCGATGTTTTGGAGGCAATGTTGAGATACCTGAACCAGTACATCTATTTCCCTAAACGTCAACAACTCACTGACGTCAAGAGTGACTTCTATGCCCTGGGGAGGATGCCGCATGTCATTGGCTCCATTGATGGGACACATGTGGCTTTGGTACCACCACAGGCACATGAGCAGGCATACAGGAACAGGAAATATTACCATTCGGTCAATGCTCTTGTGGTATGTCTTGCAGATATGAGCATCTCACACGTGTGTGCCCGTTTCCCCGGTTCTGCACACGATGCCTACGTGATGAGGAGTAGTCGCATCCCGAGGATGATGTCACAGATGCAGAACCAGCGTGCCTGGCTTGTCGGTGTGTACTGACTTTGTACCATTGTGTGTGTTCTGCAATGTAGTATTCCACCCTCTTTTCCAACTCAGCTAATGTGCAATTGTCTGTATGTAGGTGACTCGGTATACCCCAACATGCCGTGGTTGCTGACACCCCTCAGGAACCCTGTGACACCAG
Organism: Calotriton arnoldi; assembly: GCA_963921515.1. NCBI lineage: Eukaryota > Metazoa > Chordata > Amphibia > Caudata > Salamandridae > Calotriton > Calotriton arnoldi. The sequence continues at coordinate 2,560,557 of CAWUFW010001823.1, read as the reverse complement.
CCCAGATGCGCTACAATGAGGCACATGGTCGGACCAGGAGAGTGATCGAGCGGACATTTGGTCTCCTGAAGAGCCGCTTTCGCTGCCTGGACAAGACAGGAGGGGCCCTCCCATATGCCCCAGCAAAGGTGTGCAAGATTGTCATCGTCTGCTGCATGCTACACAACCTGGCAGTGCGGAAGGAGTTGCCTCTCATCATGGATGACGATGACCAACATCCGCCACCTGTGGAGGATCCTGGCCTGGGCCACGATGCCAGTGATGATGATGATGATGATGATGAAGGTGATGTCCGCACACAGCTCATCACCAACTTCTTCAGATGAATGTGAGTATCCAGAGATGTCATGTCAAAGATGTGAGTTTGCGTGATATGTGTTGGTGGTGCTCTGGTGCTGTTTGAGTGTGGCCATGTGCTACTTGACTGGAAGCGTGCAGCGATGTGTCCTTACAGGTAGTCTGTACTCCCCAACAGTGTTGACATGTTAACTTGGTTTTGTGTAGGTATCTTGTGACATGTATTGGGCATGAGTATTGCAGTTCTGTCCTGTTCTTCATTGCTTTTGACTGTGTGTCATGTCTGTCCTTCACAGGGTACTTTCAGAGTTGTTTGGTCAACTGTGATCCCCGACACCATGATTCAACTTCCAGGGTGGAAGCAGTCGTTTCCCTACAGGTGATGTGCCACACACCCCTGGACTTTCTTTCTTCTACACTTGTTGACTGTGTGGCCACTGACACGTGGGATTACCTTGCATCTGTAGTGCAAACAACATGTTGCAAATGTGTAATAAACCTGTGCTTCACTTTGGGATGTGCGTTGTCTGTGGTCACTCATCTGACTGACATTTGCTTACTGCACCTGTGGGCTAGTTAACACAGACTCTGAATAGGTGTGGTGTCTGTGCATTCCACTGTATTTCCTGGCAACATCAGTGTAGGCGATGAGTCAGATGGCCCTGGTGTGTATGTGTTGTGTAGCCCTAGTGGTGTGTCTCCCTCATATGTGTCACGTCACCATGACTCACATGACGGTGTTGAACTTGCTGTAGCAGTTAGCATGCACAGTGTCATTTAGCAGATCATCATCTCCATGACAGAAACCACGTTGGAATCACAACAGAGGCAAGTATGGTGTATTAGTGAGTTTATTTACATACATGTGTGAGTATAGTGCACAGGATGGTGGGTGCTGTACATTGGGATTGTAATCCAAAGTTCCCAGATGAGTTGGAAGTCTTGGTAGCAGAAATGTCCTGAGTAAAGTCAACAGTCATCTGATACATTGGGCTAACTTAAACTCCCCATGTCATGTGGGAGAGTTGGGTTGCATTCGACAGGGTGAACAGTTTGCACACAAAGGAGAATTTCCAGAACAGGTGTTGGGTTCCTGGGGGATGTACATGGCCATCGGACTCTCAGTTTTCCTTCCTCGGACGACCCCTCTTCTTTGGGGGGACCTCACGTGCAGGCTGCTGCGGTGCAGGGACTCTCCGCCAGAGTCCTCCTCCCTCCCTGTGGCAGTTGCAGTTGTTGCAGCACCAGATGTTGTGGGCACACAGGGAGGTGTGGCCATGTTGGTGCTCATCTGGCGGAGGCATGTCAATATGTCCCTATGCACCGCTGTCAGTTCTTGCAATGTGTCCCACTTGGACTCCATGCGAGACATGTGTGTCTCCACACGGGACATGTGGGAGTCCAAGCGGGCATGATGAGCAGCCTGCTGCTGTTGAATGTCCTTGAGGATCCCCACTACCTGGCTGACCTCTCCGGTGCTATTCTGGTACGATCAGCAATGCGTACCAGTTGTGGGTCATCATGCAGTCCAGACCCCTCTGCAAACAGTGACCTATGTCTACCACCCCTCCCACCACCCCTGGCGACACGTGCGGGACCTGCGGTGGCACGCACAGGTGACCCTAGGCCCCCTTGGGGGTTGTTACTGGGGTTGTTGTCCGTTGCTCCACGTTGGGCCGGGGTCCCTGTGCTGTTGTCATCGGTGGTCCTTGGTCTGTCCGTGTCGGCGGGGGTGGTCTGTGTGTTGGCAGTTGTTGGAGGGGTGGGTGCAGGGGGTGCAGATGTTGGTCCTGCTGGTGCTGCATGATGACTCACACCGGAGGGGCCAGGTAGGTCTTCGCCATCCGAGGAGAGCAGAGGCTGTTCCACACCAGTGAGCTCAGTGTCCCCCGGAGCCTGGGACAGGGACTCCTCATCGTCTGCTGCTGTGTCCCCATCATCACCTGTTTTTGGAAGAGACACACAATGTATGTTATGTTTCTGCAGGCATCAATGGTTCACACACCTGACAGTTGTGACTGTACCTCTGGATGCGGGCCTGTACATTGCATTGCCCTAAGTTGTCACAGTCAGAGGTTGATATTGGTGTAGCACATTGTCCTGCAAACCTGCAGCATTTCAATGTGAATGTTGAGGTGTGTGCATGGACAGCATTGGTTGTATTTGGTGGACATCCGGCCCTCCTTCTCCCTCCAGCCCAGTTATCCCACCATGAAGCATGCCACCCTTGCAGTGGGTTCAGGTTGACTCTCAGGATGTCAGTCAGTGGTGTCCTGCTGTTGGTTGGTGCCCAGTTCCCAGCAGGGCCTGGTACTCCCCACGACAGAGGACCATTGTCAGACATCTTAGAGGTGGCTTTTCACTCCCTGTGAGGTGTGCATGCTTCAGTGTGAGCTTGCTGGGCCATGTGGGTGGGGGATGTTGAGCTGTGACTCCCACTCCCATCATGCTATTGCCTACACCCCCCTTCCCAGCATGCCCATACTTCCTTCCTTTTGAGTGGACTTCACTGTGTGTGAGTGTGACAGCAATGGCAAGATGGCTGACAGTGTGGTCCTGTTGTTGGTTGGTGCACAGTTCCCAGCAGGGCCTTGTGCTCCCCACAGCAGTCCCCAGTGTCAGCCATCTTGTCAGTTGTTTTCCACTCCCTGTGATGTGAGCATGGTTCAGAGTGGTGTTGATGGGCCAATTGTGAGGGTGACCAATATCTGTGACTACCACTCCCATCATGCTATTGCCTACACCCCCCTTCCCAGCATGCCCATACTTCCTTCCTTTTGAGTGGATTTCACTGTGTGTGAGTGTGACAGCAATGGCAAGATGGCTGACAGTGGTGTCCTGCTGTTGGTTGGTGCCCAGTTCCCAGCAGGGCCTTGTTCTCCACACAGCAGTACCCAGTTTCAGCCATCTTGTCAGTTCTTTTCCACTCCCTGTGAGGTGTGCATGCTTCAGTGTGAGCTTGCTGGGCCATGTGGGTGGGGGATGTTGAGCTGTGACTACCACTCCCATCATGCTATTGCCTACACCCCCTTCCCAGCATGCCCATACTTCCTTCCTTTTGAGTGGACTTCACTGTGTGTGAGTGTGACAGCAATGGCAAGATGGCTGACAGTGTGGTCCTGTTGTTTCTTGGTGCCCAGTTCCCAGCAGGGCCTTGTGCTCCACACAGCAGTACCCAGTTTCAGCCATCTTGTCAGTTCTTTTCCACTCCCTGTGAGGTGTGCATGCTTCAGTGTGAGCTTGCTGGGCCATGTGGGTGGGGGATGTTGAGCTGTGACTACCACTCCCATCATGCTATTGCCTACACCCCCCTTCCCAGCATGCCCATACTTCCTTCCTTTTGACTCTGCTTCCCTGTGGGGTAGTGTGCCTGTGCTGAAAGGATGGCTGACAGTGTTGTCCTGGTGTTTGTTTGGCTACAAGTCCCAAGAGTGTCCCTGTGCTTCACACAGCATAACCCAGGGTGGTGGTTCTTTGTGGGATATTTAATTAGAGTGTGAGGCATTGCATTCTCCCAGGTGAGTTGTGTGGAGTTTGTGTTAAGGGGGTGTGTGAGAAAAGCTGCTTGTAAATATGGTCAGAGCTGTCAGTCCTCCTTCCCACCCAGCCAGATATACCACCATGGAACGTGCTTCCATTGCAGGGAGTGCAAGTTGGCTTTCAGGATGTCAGTCAGTGGTGTCCTGCTGTTGGTTGTTGCACAGTTCCCAGCAGGGCCTTGTGCTCCCCACAGCAGTACCCAGTGTCAGCCATCTTGTCAGTTCTTTTCCACTCCCTGTGATGTGAGCATGGTTCAGGGTGGTGTTGATGGGCCAATTGTGAGGGTGACCAATATCTGTGACTACAACTCCCATCATGCTATTGGCTACACTGACTTCACCAGCATACACAGAATTCCTTCCTTTCAGTGAGCTTCCCTGTGAGGTGGTGTTCTAGTGGTGGCTAAATATCTGACTGTGTTTGTTGGTTAGATTTGTGCCACTGCCTAGCTCTATTTGTTGTTGGGTTTGTACATGTCATGACACAGTTACATATCACTATGAGATGGCATGTATTGTGTTTATCTGACTAACATACACATCTTGGGATGATTATCTTTTGGTTGCTGTGGATTTGCTAAGGGTGCATGGTTTGACTATCCCCTTGACAGTGATGTGTGTGTATTGTCACACAATATTGTGTATATTTGTTGTGTACTCACCAGGCTCTGGGATGTTTGATAGTCCATATACGCTCACTGGTGGTAGGATGGCCCGCACCTTCTCCTACCAGGGCCTGAGGTATAGTGGCTTGGCAGGAGGGCCACTGCCGGTGCGCTGACTCAAGACGTAATCCTTCTTTAGTAGGTCCTTGACCCTCCTGCGCCCATCATACCACCTGTTCTGGATGTCTTCCTTTGTGCGCAAACATGGTGATTGTACGTTCACCCTGTCGATGATCCTCTCCCACATCTTGGTTTTCTGCGACATGGGGGTCTGTTGGACCAATGTACCAAACAACTGGGGCTCTACCCTGAGGATCTCATCTACCAGGACTTCCAATTCACTGTCTAGGAACTTTGGATTCTTCTTTGGGGGCATGGTGATGGGTGGTGGTGGTGGTGATTGATGTGTGTGTGGGTGTGCAAGTGAGGGTGTGTGAGTGTAGGTTTTGCTGGGTGTATGTGAGGGTGCTATTTGTTGAGGTGCTAATGGTGTGTGGCTTGTGTGATGGATGAGCTGTGTGTCTGTGGTTGCTGTCTGATGGTGTTCTGTGCTGGCAGGTCAGTTGAATTTGCAAAGGATCATGGTAGGGATTTGTGGCCTTTATATGGGTGGAGTTGTGGGTGTGTCTTTGTTCCATGTTTTCCCCCAATATTTATTGGCTTTGTAATTGCTTGTTTGGCCCTTTTTTTGTATTTTTTCCTTGTAGTTTTTGTGCATATAGGAGATGTTCTTCTGACCGAGTAGGACGCTGCAGTTGTCTCGTGCGAGCTTCTCCGAGTCGTTCACGCTGTGTTTCTGCTAGGTTTCATGTGCGGCGTACGCGTTGGTCGCGGAGTATTGGGTTGCTTCGGCTGGGTTTTGTATGCGTGTCGGTCGTACGGCTTGGGCTCCGTGCGACTCGGTCTGGTTTTCCACGCATTGAATCGTACTGCGCGGGTCGGAGTTCGCGGGTACGTTTCGGTCGGGTTCATTCCTGGTGTGTGTCGGTCGGTTCGATTCGCGTGGTTTCCCGGCCGGATAGCTTGTTTCCGTGCGGTTCGGTCGTTCGGCTTGTGTTCCGTACGAGTCGGTCGTGATTCACATGCATTTCATCGTACTACGCAGGTCGGGCAGCGCCGGTACGTGTCGGTCGGACTAAATTCCCGTACCGAGTCGGTCGGTATGTTTTCCGGCCCGAATCGGAATCGATCCCTCAGTCTTAATTGCAGCAAACTACTGTTTTAGGAAGTACTCACTTTTAGTTCAATCACCAAGTGGTCTCTTTTTACCAAAAAAATAATGGATGATCAATGACTGAGTAGATGTCCAATGGCAATACAAAATAAAGATAACCTAGAAGGACTGAGAAAATGTAAAGTATCGGCTTACTCTTGTGCAGTCAGGAAAGAGTGCAATCAATTGCGGAGGCTGGCCCAGAAATATCCTAGGGACCAAGACCTATGCTTTAATAGCTTAAATAAAAAGTACTGGAAAATAATATGGGATGAAAAAACAAATGTAAACAAAACATCTGGGTAAAGGTTTTATATCTCTCTAAAAAGAAAAACTCAAGGGAGTTCTGGAAACTAGTTAATGGCTTGAATCGAGCACCTGCCCCAGTAACCAGCTCAAACCTAATGGAAGCCGCTTGGGTCAAGTTCTTGAGTGAGGATTTTAAACCTTCTTCTAAAGTAACCACATTTTACAAACAATCACGGACTTATACCCCAGAAGCTGCTCCATATATGTTTCTGGAGGAACAAACATATCATTTACTACAAAGGTGTAGGCAAGATGGGGCCCCAGACCAAATGGTCTACCACAAGTTCTTTTCAAATCAAACACAAAACTTTGGGCTGCTATGTTAACTCCAGTCTTTGATTGTGTATTACAACATCAGACTATCCCAGAGTCGTGGAGGGGATCAATAATTAACCTAATTTTTTAAGAACGTCAATCGGCATCAACCTGAAAATTATCGTTTGATTACTCTCCATGATGTCGAGGCCAAACATTTTGCTAGCCTGCTACTTACAGATCTGTTGAGGTGGGCGGAAGACAATAAAATTGTACCTCCAAACCAAACAGGGTTCACCCAAGGGGCAGGAACAGCAAGTTACTGGCATTATCACTAATAATTGACGAACTTAAGCAAAAGAAGCAACCGCTCTATCTATGCTAAGTGGATTACAAGTCTGCATTTGACTGTGTGAATCGTAACCTTTTGTGGCAAAAGCAATCACCTAGGGGTACCCCTGCCTGTCTTTTAAAAGCAATTCAGCTGCTGTATACGGACACCTGGGCTAGGGTACGAATCGGAGATGGTTCTATCCTATCCAGAAAAATACAAACATTCCAGGTCCTAAAGCAAGGCTGTGTTTTAGCATCATATTTATTGAATTTGTTTTTAGCTGGTTTATCAACTGATTTGGAAGCAGTGAGCTCCCACACGCCAAAAATAGGCTCCATTTATATTTCAAATTCATTGTACGCGGACGATATCATCTTGCTCAGTCAGACAAAAATAGGCTTGCAACGCCTTATAGATAAGCTATGCGCATTTTTGGCAAAATAATGGTATGACAGTGAATTTAAAGAAAACAAAGGTCATGGAAGTGAGTTGTAAAATAAAGAAAAGTCATAAATGGTTCATAGGTAATGACAAACTGGTAATGACAACAACCTACAGATATCTAGGTGTACTTTTCGATGATAGAGGCACCTTGAAATAGCACAGAAAAGACTTGATGAGAAAAGGTACTGCCCTGACCTTGGCTTTTCGTACTCTACAAAGAACTCTGGACAGTCCAAGTTTTTTACCTCTACTGAAAGTTATAGCGGCAAAACTTACTCCGAGTGTTACGTACAGAAGCAAAGTGCTCCAGGGCAGAGATGCAGCACTCATAAACTCAATCTCATCGAAAGTATTTAGATCACTGTTCTGCCTCCCTACAAATACATCTCCAGTCCAGATAAGACTGGAGTTTGGATTAGCAAACCAGGTAATAGCGAAGAAAGGGGACTAAGTAAAAACCTGGAATAGAATAAGGTCTGCCTCAGAAAGAGAACTATGCCAAGCCCTATGGCAAGAAGTGCTAACGAATGAAACTGCACCTGCACGCCTTTACCTTGACCTAGCAATTAAAGATCTAGAGATTCGTACAACATGGCAAAATCCACCCTCTCTAGCTGTTTTTAAAAAATTGGTCAATGTTACTGTGAAGAACCCATCACTGCTCAAAGACATGCTAGCCTGCAGATCACATGCCTGGTCAGTTCTTAAAGAATACAAGATACTAAAAGAGTCAAATGTACTTAGAAGTCGGGTGGTCAAGAAATTTAAAATTTGATTTTATGCACTATCGTTTTGGCCTTCAGCCTGATGAAACCAAGAAACAATTGTGGAAAAAAGTGACTGCAAAGGAGTGTTGCAGGTTGTGTAACTCAGGGGAAGAAAATATCTTACACATTACATGCATTTGCCCAGCCTTATTACAAGAAAGAAGGAGGTTGCTGAAAGCTCCCTTCAACCAGCGTGGAATACAGACCTTCAGGCAGGCAGTTATTGCAAGGTTAAAAACTATGATGAACTGTCGGTATACAACATTTCTTAAGAATAGCAGGGAAAAAATTATCCGCTACTGATGCCGACTAGTCACAAAAGAGAACTTACCTCCCTTCCAGTTTTACAAAAAAATATGGAAGTAATTTTACATAGCCACTGTATGGTTTTAAGCTGCTCACTTGCACTTTCAAATGCTATTTTCATCTGACTTTGAATTTTTATTGTCTTCGAATGGATATTAACGCTGTTGCCCCCCAAGAGCAGAATAGTTTTCTAAAGCATTGTCTTTTTGCTTCGCACTTTTATACGAGGTTCCTAAATCGCAAAATACTTACATTATATTTTATGTACCTTGATTAGAGACACCTTTGCCTCAAATTATATACCTATGCAAATGATCAACTATTCTGGCATAGGATGGAGTACCTAATTGCTTTTTAACATAAATTTGTTACGTCGTTTTCTTTATTTTTTATTTGCTTGTTTGATGACGTACTGATTGTAAGCTTTTAATTAACTGCACAATAAATACTAACTTACATTTCACAATTATATGCAATTATGGGCCAAGATACTTTAAGGTACAAATCCTCTATATTCCAAATGAAATCCGGAAAAGATAGTGAGAGTGATTCCAAAGTTAAGAAACAGGCTAAGAAATGTTGTGAAACAGAGAAAACCAAATTTAAAGGTAAAATCTATAAAAGACAAGACTAGGTAATAGGGATGAAGATAATCAGAGTTAGTATCACTTTAGTAAAAGGGGGAACGTAGGACCTCGTGGAAGATATCACTCTGATAACCGATGCTCTTAATCTCCAGGAGTTGATTAGATATGCTCAAATAAAAAAGGAAGAAAACAACAGGACAATCAAAAAGGTTCAGTATCTGAAACTTCAAATGGATCATTCCACCCAAAAAAGAGTGAAGATTTAGTAAAGAAAGAATACTCTAATAAGAATTTTTTTGTGAATCAGGCAAATGATGCCTCACAGAAAGATAGTTCCTCTAACAAATGAGACATGGGCTCAAGCAGTGCATGACAGTGCAACTGAGATACAAATACTAGTCAAGATCTCAAGCACGAGCTAAGGACAACCACAATGAAAGAATATGTTTAGATTGAGACACCTGATGGACATGTGAAGCACCAGCATCAAGGCTCATGGAGTTAAATTCATTACAGATTGAGGGAGATAAGGAAAGGACTATTAAGGCAGTATTTTGGCCTCATCTTTCTGATGCTTATGGCATACTTTCGGAAAATAACTGGCCTCCACAAGAAGTGATCGAAACTCCTAAAGGAGAAGGAGTATAATGAATGCCTTCTCTGCTCTTTCTCCACAACCTCGTAAGTATATCTATGCTGAAAAATGGGCATTACAACTGGTGCCTTCTCTCTATAGGAATCAGGCTAGTTGGGATAAAGGTGCAACTTTATATTTATTCCCTTACAGAGTGAACCACAAGTTCAGAGGCAATATCTTATGAAGCCAGAGGCAAAAAATAAACATTTGAAAAAGATTGCATATTAATGATATAATCAGGGCCTGTTGTCCCTATGCAATTTACAAAGAATATTGAAAAGGAGCATCAATTGTATCCACATTTTATTTTTATATATACTGTATTCCATTCTATTTGTGTTCAAGATAAACAACTTTTTCCAATCAGCCCAGCCAACGTGCTTTGTCCCTTTAGGACTTCATCAGGGTTAAGTTTTCCATAGAATCTTTTAATGGCGTACAATAGAGATTCAGCTTCAATTTCCTTAATTGTCATCTATTTTTCTCCCGGGTGGTATTGTATCCCCTAATTCATCTAGCTCCTTCGTGTCCTACAGCTGAATGCCACAGGATATGCGCTTTTCCTGTGGATATCTTGAACATAAATAAAAGTTGGACTCTTAACACATTTGCAAGACTCCTGGAAAATTAGTTTTGTCAAATTTTACATATTGGATAGATTTCTGGACATTTAGCTGGTGTTGTTGAAAATTTGGGCTTGGAATAAAGTATATATAAAAATATATTGGATACAATTGACGCTCCTTTTTAATATTCTTTGGGTTACTTATCAATTGTGGCTTCGAGGCAGTGGGGTCACGGAAAGTTGAGCGTAGGAGTACTTAAGATTTTCATTATGACCCACTAATGCGACGTCAAGGCCCACACTGCTGAGGCTTACATTTTTTTATTCAATTTACTATGAACTCCCTTCTATTAAAACCAAATTTAAGCTATCATCTGGTGGCAGACTTTTACAATTCGAACCAAAACTGTAAAACACAAACAGAATGCTTGCAGTACATTTTTAATGACTCAATTTGTCAGAAAATGTATAAAAGCACAAGTGATTTGGTGTGGCCATGCAAGATGGCTGACCGGCAGCTCTAGAGCAGCACTCCCAGCACTAAAAAGTGATCCTTAATCATTCTGCCGCTAATCGGAACCATCCTGGCTCCTGGGCAACAGTACCCTCTGCTGCACCTCCTGGAGACCCCTGTGTCTTCTTTGGTGGCCGGCGACCTTACTACGGCCCGAGCAGCAATGGGCCCCAGATAACTGCCGAGCCCAAGGGAGAGAAACCACAACAGTCTGCCGAGGAACGGTGGGGCCTGAAGCGCCGAGGGTACTGCCGGGCCCTTTGGGGGAATAAGGTGACCAGGCTCCACCCTGCAGCGAGGCCAATTCGAAGGCCTGGAAGAAGTGCCTGGAGGTCAAGGCCAGATAGTGTGGCCTCATGGTTGGACTGCTTTGGCCCATGGTGTGGACGTTGGGTAGCCCTCTTTTGGTCACAGTCATGGGGAGCTGTGGACCCCCACTGGGGGTGCCCCTTGGGCCAACTTGGGAGACCCCGTGGCCCGTCGCAGCAGTGAGGAGCTCTGGGAAGCGGCCCGGGGCAGATGGGGGCTTGGGCTTGTGCCCCCATCATATACTGAGACACCATTAGCAGCGTCGGTTGATCAGGGCGCCGTCAGCTGGCTCAACAGACTACGCTCCGGGGCTTGGAGGTGACACCCATTGGGTACTGCCAGATCAGTAGAGGGCCACAGCCCAGATGCAAGAACTCTACTGCCCAGGATGAAGAGCCCGCAGTGAACACGCCAACACCATACTCTGTGCAGCGGCGGAGACACGCAGTTGAGTTGCCTGCCTGACCCAGCTGCCTGGGTCTAATATCTACTCCCTGCCTCTCCCCGGACAGTGCTAAAGCCGGACGGGAAGAGGCAGCTGAACGTCGGACGTTGGAAGAAATGCATGTAGATGCCGCCATTCCATGAAGATGAAGGGCGTGAGGAACTGGTGCAGTGGCCTTGCCCTGTGCACACCATAGCCCGCTCCTGCTTGCCACACGCTGGTTGTCCTTGCTGTCTCTCCCAGTCCCCTGCCACCCCTCGCCGTGGGACCTGGACGACTCGCGCATACGATGTGAAGGGAGCAAGGCGAGGATACTCCTTGATACTGTCAAGGAAAGGTGCCCGGCACACAGACACACGTCTTGATTCTCATTGGTTTCTGAGCCCTCTCCGTGGTATCTCCTGATGACACCAGCCTATTGGGGGCCGGAAAATTTGCTGCAGGAGCCAAATCTCCCCCTCCCTTATCCTATCTTTCTTGCTCAGGCCGTGAAAGTTGACTGTTTTGCCTCACTCTAAGTGTAGAGGCTATGACTCACAATACGGTGATCACTGGATTTGTCGTGGCCCTCCGGCTCTCCTTGGTTGACCTATCAGTGTGCACAACTGCCACACAGAGAAGTGAAGTCGGGGGAGTGACCTCTGCTCCGCGTTGGACCCATGGTTCAGGACAAGGTACAGAGAGGGGCCCAGCAGATGAAGATCGATCGATATACGGCAGCCGGGGCATCTGGGGATCAGGCAGCAGCTGGTGGGGGTGGACTGGACGACCCACAGTGCCCCCCAGGCACATAGATCCTGGTGGCGATCGAGGCGTCCAGCGCCAACGTACAGGCCAAAATAGATTCACTATCTACGGATGTCAATCTATTGCGCGCGTACTTGCATGAAATGGCTGAACAATCACCGGAGGCAGAACAGCACGTTACGAAGCTCCAGGAAGAAGTTAAGGCCCTCCAGTCTACGGTTGTAGCCTTGACGTCCCAGATGCAGAGAAGCGAGCGGAGGATGCATAGGGTCGTTCCAGATGCTGTAACCTGAGGTTTGTGGGGTTCCCAGAGGGTGTAGAGGAACAGCCCAGGAATTCTTATTAGAACATGAGATCCGGCGGATGCTATTGGGAGAGGACCTGTCAAGTATCTTTATGTTGGAGAGTGCACATCGGGGCTTGGCGCTGCCGCAGGGGGGGCCCCCGAGGACTATCATTGCCAAGATTCTCAATCATAGGGACACAGATGGTCTGTCTACAGGGGGACCCCTCCTTTGAAAACTGTGTCATACGGATCTTCCCTGACTACACCCAACATGTACAGCAAATGCTAAGACATTTGGGGGAGTCAAGCAAAACTGTGTGCTATGGGACTGCAAAACATGCTGTTGCACCCAGCCAAACTCAAGGTCCTCCATGAAGGGTGATTATGTCAGAGTCTCCGGAGGAGGTCTAGGGCTGGCTGGAGGTCTGGGGAGATGGGGGCTCGGTGTCGGTGCGAGGGAGTCCTCTGGTGGGTCATCAACCTTTAGACGTCGGGATACTTTGGGGAGGTGATGCAGTAGATGTAGAAGGGAGACGCAGTCCAGCTCATGGGTGGTGGCCAGACAGGATGGCACGCTAGACGTGGAGAGGCTGCGGCTGGAAAAGGAGGAGGCAAGGGCACTGGTGGAGGTGGCCATGTTGGAGATATCGGTGGACATCGACTCACAGGTGGTTGAGGACACTCCAAACCTGTCTGGCCGGTGACCTATGGAGTATACCATTATGACAATGTTAAGTGCTTTGTTGTGGCATTCCGAAGGGCCTCTGGGGAACGTGGACCTGACTGCAAACCTGGCTTTCTGGTGGCTGGCTTGTTGTGAACTCTCTTTTTTGCCCTTCTGGAGACTGCAACGGGGCTCCTACTGTGTGTCCTTGGGCCATCACTAAGCTGCATCCAGAGAACTTTGCATCTTGAAGCAGAAGTTAAAGCAGCACGAACTACAGGGCGACAGAGACTCTGGCTGTCACCCCCCTTCTCCTCTTTCTTTTTCTCCTTTTCTACTTCCCTCTTCTTCCTTCTTTCTTGTCAGTGCTTCCTTTTCTCTTTCTTTGTTGTTTATTCACTGCCCTATGTTCAGCTCTTCACTGAGCGGTAAGGCTCTGATTTTTTGCTTTCCTGTTTCTGGGTTGGCGTATCAGTTCATTATGTTAATAAATCGGTGGGAGGGCGACAGACCTCTCTTTCCTTAATGTTGCATGTTTGTCCTGTTGACATCGTTGTTTGCACTCATCTGGGGTGATAGGAGGTGGGGAGAAGGGGGGTGAGGCACCAATTTGGATGGTTGTTTTTTATTGTTTGTTTTACTATGTTCAGTTGAAGGAGGTGGGTTTTGGGTGAGGGCTTTTGCTCCCAGATGCGCAGGAGGGGAACGGCACAATCACAATCATACTACCACCTGATGATGCAGGATAAATCACTGGGTGATACACACTACTCCACCCTGTCCTGGAATGTCAACGGGTTGGCTAGTAAGGTGAAGTGGGGCCTTGTGGCACGCAACATTTGCTGCCTCAAACCCGATGTGGTCTTCCTACGGGAGACACACTTGTTGGGTTCCCAGTGCTGGTTTCTTGGTCGGGGAGCATATACGACATTAGCACATGTCGGGTTTACCACGGGGTCATAGGGCCTGGCTATAAAAATGCCCCCTTCCAGGTCACCCGGACGTGGGCAGACCAATACGGGAAGCCAACCACTCTGATCTGCGTGTATGTGCCCACTAGTCTTCTAGCACCTGTGCCGGGGGAGGTGGCAGCTATACTTCTGGAGGCAGACTCCACTCTCCATATTGTGGGTGGGGACGTTAACGACATCATGGCTCTGGTGCTGGATAGTTCAGGCATTGCAGTGGATCCTTCAACAGGTACCCCCTGGTGTGCTTTTCAGCCTTCTTGGGTCTCTCTGACCTGTGGTGCTGGCAAAACCCTGAAGTCAGAGACTATTCCTTCTTCTCTGAGATGCATAAGGTCGTCCCCTGAATAGATTACATCTCTTCCCCTGCGGGTGAGATGGCTGAAGTAGATAGAGTGGAATATTTGGCTAGTGGCCTTTCCAACCACTTGCCTCTCTGGGTCACAGTGAGGGAGAGGGGCCACCGGCAGACTGCAGGGTGGAAACTCAACCCATAGGACCTTAGAGACCTGGACGTTGCCTGGGAATACAGATCGGCACTGAACTTTACTTCGAGAAAAACAAAGAGTCAGTCGACTTGGCAGTGGTACTCTGGGAGGCCTTTAAAACTGTTCTGTGTGATAGGGTGCAAAATATTCTGGCACATAAGAAGCATAAGGCATTGACGAAGATAGAAAGCCTCCGGCTGAAGGAGGTCGAAGGTGCCCCGGGAGCCCGAATGGATCCCCAGGCCCTCCGTGAGCTGGAGGTGATACGGGGCATACCGGGACCTAGCTCAGGGGGGAGTGAAAAAGCAGTTGATGGCCATGCAATAGCATCTCTACGATGCCGGCGAAAAACAAGGAAAGCTGCTTGCATGGCTGAGCAGGCGTAAGGCTGAGACACGTTGGGTCAAGAGTGTAGCTAATGAGACTGGAACCCCCTGTTCATCAGATAGCGACATTGTGGAAGCTTTTGCGAGGTTTGATGCCTCAATTTCCAGTGCCAGACCACTGGCGGCACAGCCGCCATAACGGCTTACTTAGAGGAGGTGGAATTGCCAATGGTCCCAGCCGAGGACCGGCAACTCCTAGAGGAGAGCAATACGCTTGAGGAGGTCCAGACAGCGATCGGGAAACTAAAACCCAGGAAGAGCCCAACAGCCTACCGGCTGAATTCTTTAAACATTACTCCAACCTGTTGAGTCCTCACCCATTGGCACTTTTTCGGGAAGCCAGTGACAAGGATGAGCTCCCATCAGATCTGCAATGCGCCACCATCGATGTAATTCATAAGAAGGGCAAACCAAAGACATGCTGTGGCTCATGCCGCCCCATCTCCCTGCTTAACATCGAGACCAAGATACTAGCCAGGATTCTTGCCACCAGACTTTTAACGGTGATCGTTGCATAGGGACCAGTCTGACTTCATGCCCGGTAGGTCCACTCGACTTAATCTACGCTGTCTTAATAGATGGTTATTGGAAGCGGAGCATAGGAATATGCCCCATTTGTTTCTAGCATTGGATGCCGAAAAGGCACTTGATGCAATTCACTTTTCTTATCTTCATCAGACGATGCCAAGGTTCAGCTGCGGCTCCTGGTATCGGCAGTGGGTTAGGTTGCTCTACCAAGCCCCATCAGCAGCAATAAGGGCAAAAGGGATGCTCTCCTTGGCCTTCCCGATCAGTCGGGGCACCCGTCAGGGGTGTCTATTGTCCCCACTACTCTTTGTTCTTACGATCGAGCAGCTGGCGGCCAGGATCTGCTCCTGTTCCAACATTCGAGAATTTCACATTTCCAAAGCTGACAGTGAAGAAGAGAAAATTTCACTTTATGCGGACAACATTTTGCTCTATGTCACCGATTCACAGACTACAATTCCGGCTATCTTACATGAGTTCGACTCCTATGGCGCACATTCCGGATATAATATTAACTAGAGCAAATCTGTGATCTGTCACCCCTTCGGGCCCCTGGAACCAGCCATTCTTCCCCGGTGGAAAGTTGTGGGTTTCAATATCTGTGCATATTTTTGACCCCTCGCAGGGAGTTATGCCTGTCCAGGAACCTGGGCAGAGGGGTCTTCGGGTTTCAGGAAGAGATGGAAATGTGGTGCGTGCTGCCCCTCACTCTGCTGGGGAGGGTGGCTGTCTTTAAGATGATAACGCTCCCCAAATTGCTATACATCCTACAAAATTCATACTACCCGGTTCCCAAAGCCTTGTTCACTAAGATAGAAAGGGATCTACTGACCCTACTGTGGGATGGTGGCCATCCTAGAATAGCACTCAAAACCCTCCAATGCAATACATATAACGGTGGAATTGCTCTCCCGGACGTGAGAGCCTATTATTAGGCATTTCATTTGGTGGCCATCAAAGACTGGTGTTTTTTTACCTTGAGTCAAGACCATTCAACCTATAGGCTGCAATGAGCACAGTTCACCGTTCAGCCCTACTCCCACTATCTCTATGGCGGTCAAGGCACGTGAAGGTTGCTGCCAGCGACGCAGGTCGTGATTGAGGCCTGGAAGAAGGCTACTTGATATATTGGCTGTGCAGGGAAGGTTATGCGAGTGACTCCACTTTGGGAGGGGTCATGGAAGAGTGAAATTAGGAAACTCAAGGTGTTCAAGCCTTGGGACTTACTGGGAATCTCCCAGGTGTGGGGACCTCTTGGAAGATGGTGATCTGATGCCCTTCTCCTCCCTTCAGAGAGACTATCTTATGAGTACCAATCAATACATCAAATGTGCCCAGCTGCAACATGCTTGGCAGGCGGGTGGCCTGGGGGATCTAGATCTGCCAAAAACACCCCCCTTGAGGGACGGGTGCTAACAGAGGAGCTTCAGTCAAAGGCAATCTCCTTTACCTACAAAACTATCAATAACAATGTGCTTGACACGCTGGTCAAACTACGGGCCCCATGGGGAGAAGACCTTGGGGGGGTAGCTTGAGGACATTGATTGGGAGGCGGCGTTTATGCGCCCTCAGGTGTCATGATTCCACTACGAGCTCTGCAATATCCGGCCAATCTTAGTAATTGTAAGTGTCCTTTTAGACCCTAGACATTTAAAACCCGGTAAAAAACCCACCCCTGTCCCGTGCAACCAGCACTACCAAGTGATATGTGTGGTATATGATAATTCATGTCATGTGAAAGTTACTGTGCATTAATACTGATTTGATCACGTTTTCACTTTATGCCTCTCGGACTGTGTTCACAAGAAGGCTAGAATAGAACAAAGCTTAATGATCTCGAACTTCATCTGCCTCGTGCTCTGTATTTGCTGCAGGAACTAAAGTAAAAACAAACGCACGGAGCGCAGACTCCGTTTACATCGCGATCTGTGTTTGCTGCTGGGAATGACGGTATGACGTAACGCGGTGCATATGTCCATACGTGGCGGCCATCTTGGGTGTGGCATGAGTATTTAATGCCACACCCACTTCTAGAAGGCGCTTTGCCTTCCGGATTTTCGACGGTTGCCAACCAATCTCGAGGGACGCTTACCTGTTTGCGAATGTGGTGTTCCTTCTTCGGGTTCCTGGTCAACGGAGCAGCGCATCATCATTGTGGACACTGGCACCTGTGGATACAGAAGAAAAAAGCTAAGTCTATAATTAGAATAAGGCGCCCATCGCAAGTAAGACGTTCTAGCACAATCTTGATTGGACAATTTGTACAATTTTTGGAACTCTTGGATGCAAGATTACGCTACCTGAGGACACTTCATAATTGTTTTGCTTTGCTATTAGAATTGGACATTTAACAGCACTGACATTTACAGAATAGAATAATATATCAAGACTGTGTTACTCTTTTTGCATCATAGAGTAAATCCATCCAATTCAGCAAGTTAGTGATGAGAATCACGCCATCTTCATACCAAGCCCCATCATTTAAAAACTACTGTTACAAGCTCCAAGGTCGCTTACCTGATATGCCTTTGAATCGCAGGTAGGAATACTTTAAAAATAAGAATAGGCAGACAATTTATTATTGAGAAGAAAAAGGTAATAGAAGGTAAAAGCGTTACAAAGTTTTCTTGTTGCCTCGCAGGTCGACAACAAGGATCTTACAAGAGTCCATCATCCGGCCCTCCTCCTTGAACCCTACCAGTGTTCCTAGTGATATACACACAAACACAGGTCATAAGGTAGGGTACTGGGAAGTGTGGTCCATAACGTCTCTGCGAAACCCAACTTTGCGGACAAAAGATAAGAACGCATTGTTACTTTGACAGAAGGCTAAGCCCAAGACAATAGTTTCGCCCAGACATTATGGACCAAGCTTCACAGGTCTCTCTTCAGGATATTGCTGCGGTCTTAGCTGAGATTCGGTCTGAAAATGCCGCATTATGGCGAGACCTTTCAGCTTTACAAACCACTGTGAAAACACGTCAAACATGGAGTTTGCCCATACCAAGTAAACCAATCCTTAAACCATCTAGTTTTCTCAATACATCTAGCACCTCCGAGACTAGTTCTAATCCTCCTACGCAGATACAAGTGATAACTCCTACTCCTATACCATTAGCTCCTCCTGAACGTTTTCATGGAGATAGCAATAAATTTATTATCTTTTGAATCAGTGTCATTTGCATTTTATGGCAAAACCAACTGCCTTTCCCGATGATGCTTCCAAAATTGCCTTCATTCTATCATATTTGGGTGGGGATGCTGCTTTGTGGTCAGTACCCTTCATAGAAAAAGACGTCCTATTCTATGCAATTTTAGGAATTTTAAAGAGACAATGAAGAAATTATTTGCCAAACATGTCTTCGTACAAACCGCAGATAATGAATTACTGAATTTGAAACAAGGATCATCTGATTTGCTTCATTATATTGCCACACTTAATAAGTTAGTAATTGAAGCAGAATGGCCAGAGGAAAAGAGAGTATCTCTCTTTTATAGAGGTTTGCGTGATGAGCTAAAAGATATGGGCCCACATGCATCAAGCTAATTTGCGCCTGGAAAAATTGCGAATCGGTAAAAAAAGCCTTTACCGATCGCAAATTAGCTAGTTCAGATGCATTAAGCGAAACCGCAAGAAATAGTAGTACTCGCAATTTTAGCGCTTCATAAAATACAGAATCGGTAATACCGAATCTGTATTTTAGGAAGCGTAATTAAGAAATCGCAAAATGCGATGCATCAAGTTTTCGCTAATAGCGAACCAGCCTAAATTCGCAATTTGCATTCCGTAAACTAGAAGACATCACATCAGGTGGTAAAAATCACACATAATCAAAAACAGGTGTAAATCATCAGCAAACTACTTAAACAGTCCCAGAATGCATCCCACAGACCCACCATGGCAGCGCTCTACGTTGTGGCGAGGAGGATGAGGCTGAGAGCAGCAGCACAGAGGAGAAGGAGGATCCAGGAGAGAATCTTAAGAGTGCGCGTCACATTGCTAGGGCAGACGGAGGAGGAGATCTGTGATAAATATAGGCTGAATGCTGCAGCTATCTTGGCTCTAATTGCTGAGTTAGACCCTATACTGCAGCGGCAGACCCGCAGGACACATGCCATACCCACCCATGTGCAGGTCCTGTGTTCCCTGCATCTCCTAGCTTCAGGGTCCTTCCAGGGAGTAATTGCAGCAGCTGGCGGCGTCTCCCAAAGTGCCATATCCCGTTTTTTAACAGTTTCCTAAATGCCATGTTGCAGAGGATACACAACCACATCAGGTTCCCCACCACACCACAGGATTTGATGCAAACCAAATTAGATTTCTATCAGGTTGCACAGTTCCCGCATGTGATTGGTTGTATCGATGGGACGCATGTACCCATATGTCCCCCTGCAGTGAATGAGTATATCTACCGCAACCGGAAATCTTACCACTCACTGAACATACAGGTAACATGCAACTCAAAAACACTAATCACTGACATTGTGGCAAGTTACCCTGGCAGTGCCCATGACGCATACATCTTCCGGCACAGTGGAATACACAGACGTCTACTTGCGGGGAGTTCGGAGAAGGATATCTTCTGGGTAAATCAATGTAATACTGTAATTTAAAAATTTACACCATGGTGACACATTGTAGTGACTAATGTATGTTGGTGTCTCACATCCTGTAGGTGATAGCGCATACCCTGTGAGGTCTTACATCCTCACCCCATACCTGAATCCTGCCACTCAAAGGGAGCGACGTTACAATCGTGCGCACATTGCGACGCGCAATGTTATTGAAAGGACATTTGGGGTACTCAAATCACGATTCCGCATCATACACAAGAGCGGTGGGGCATTACAGTACAGTCCTGAGAAATGCTGTAAGATTGTGGCAACGTGCGCTATGTTGCACAACATAGCCACCAATAGAGGCATCCCCTTGGTGGACTCTGACAGCGAGCCAGAACAGGACATACAGCCAATACAACTACCCCATGCAGCAGGCGGACCACATGCAGCAGAGGGCAGACGTAGAAGAGCAGAAATCACGCAAAATTACTTCTAAGGTGAGTAAGCACATGACAACACAGAATTTGGTTAAAGGTTTAATGTGACAGTTGTGTGTATGTGTTAATGCACACATACCATGTACAGGCAATTACATTTCATTGCCTTGGGACTGCAACTGCAGTGTGTATAGGTAACACATATCTGGTACATCACCAGATTGTTTGTATGTCCAAATGTCTAACGCTTCCTGTGACGCCCCCCTGTGGCCCTTGTAGTAGGCCCAGCTGCATCTGACATGGTGTCTTCTGTGACTGCCTGACTCCTGCTACTGCGCCTCCTGCTATGTGCCACAGGCACCAGTAGGCTGCTAAGGCTGGAGGCCTCCTCACTCTCCCCCTCCATGCATGAGGTTCCCACTGGCTGCTGCTGTCTGCAGCCCTTCCACAGCAGTGGTGACCTGGATTAGGCCCCTGGCCACATCCCCACAGCAGTGGGTCATCTCGACCTGCATGGCGACTGCACGCCTGTATAGCTGAGCTGTCGTAGAACTCAGCCTGTTGATGGCCCTGGTGTATCCGCGCATGCGCCCCATAGCATGTTGTTGCCTCCTGGTATTGGAGATATGCTCAGCCTGCATGACACTGCACATCTGTTCAATGGCTGTTGCAACACGGTCAAGTTTGTCACCGTGTGCCCTGAACCCCTCAACGAGTGCAGTCGTCTGCTCCTTCATGCAGTCACGAATCCCACCCATGTGTGTGGCCATTGTTCCCAATTGCTCCTGCATGAGTCGCATGTTCTTCTGTTGCAGGCGCTGGACCCTCAACATCTTGGTCTCAAGCACACTGCAGGCAGCTTCACCATCGTCCACAGCAGACCTCAGAAATGGACTTGGCCTTCGCCTGCGGAACGGACTGTGACGTGGTGGTATTGTTACCTCTGGTGGTGGGGGTGGGGGTGTATGGGCAGTGCCCTGTGGGTCTGCTCCTGTTTGTGTGTCCTCCTCACTATCCAAATCGGGCAGTGGTAGTACTCTTCTCCTGCGTTGAGTGGGAACAGGTAGGGGCGAGGATGCCGGCATCTCTTGTCCCTCATCTTGCTGGTCTGTATGTCCCTCTGAATCGTGGCTGTCTGCCACGTCACTCTCCTGTGATGCATCTGTGAGGGAAACAGTGCAAGATCATTTTGTTTTGTAAAATGTAATATATCTATTTTTTGCACATGTTTGTGACATTGCGCTCACAGAGGTGTAATAAATTAACTTCTGTGATGTAGGAAGTCTACTGTTGTCACTGCCTTGCTGTACTCTGTTGCATTTGAACTGTGCTACTCCCTCCATGCTTTGCCATTACATATGTTTGCATACAACTCCCACAATGCATTAGGGGGTTGCAAGTAAGAGGTGGACTGGACTCATGCCTGCTACACTACACAGGGTATGCATTTGTTGCACTTTGACTTACAATTATTTTGCAATATGTTTGGATGTGCTCTTACCTTGGGAGGTCCCCGCATGTCCTGAGGTGTCAATCTGCGTGACCCCGACAACTGCCTCGGGCTGCAGAGTGGATTCCACCAAGTCGTCCATTGGGGTGTTTGCAGGCTGAGTGGATGTTCCCCTCCTGTTTTTCTTGCAGATGCCAGCCTTTCAGCCACTCTCTCTTTTGCCCGGCTGCGAAGGTCATACCATCGCTTCTGTAAGTTGCTGATGTCACGGTGTGTGACCCCCACAGAATTGACCCGGGCTTGTATCCCAAGCCAGATCTTCCGCTTGACTGACTCTGCAACATGCAGGGATTGTTTCCCAAACAGCTGGTCATTTTTTTGGACGACTTCCTCAGTGAGTATTTCCAGTTCCCTCTCACTGAATTTGATCTTCCTCTTCCTGCCTTCTCCTTTTTGCTTTTGTTTCCTGGGTCCATTGTAATTGTTGGTCTCAGATTCTGCTAGAAAATGTGTTTTCCAGGCTGTGCACCAACAGTCTTCCTCCTCCTCAGTCTCTAACTCTGCACAGGTGTGTGGTATCTGGGATTCACTTCCTGGTATGATGTCATCTCCATGAGACGATTGGCGCTTTCGCAAATACCGATTCGGTGTTTGCGAATTCGCAGATACCGAATCGGTATTTGCGAATTCGCAGATACCGAATCGGTAAATAATAATCGGTAAATATTTTAGCGATTTTTAAGGAATCGCAAATATTTACCGAATTATTTGGTGCATTCCGTTTAGCGAATCTGAAATAGCGAATCCTTAATTTTCGCTATTTTAGAGTCGCAATTTTTTTCTTTGATGCATGTGGGCCATGGTAACTCAAATCTTAGATCCACCAGACAATTGCAGTGAATTTATAGATTTAATAGTAAAATTAAATTATCTGAACGCAAAGGCGAAAAAAGTAGAACAGACCATAAAGTATTCATGTATAGAGAAAAAGACGGTACTAAATCTGATACTGTTACTAAAGCAGTAGATCTTGGGGAACCAATGGAAATCGGAACTATCCGAGGCCCACTTACTAAGGAAGAGAAAGACAAACGTAGGAAGTTGAATCAGTGTTTATACTGTGGTAAAACAGGACACTTTGTAAAGGATTGTCCTAATCGTCCAGTAAAGAATAAAACTAAAACCTCAGAATTGGTCATAGTTCATCAGACGGAAAACTAAAGAACTCGACAGAAGATGAGGTCAGTTTGTCGAGTTTATCATCTAGTTTGGCCTCTACCACTCCTGATTTAACCCCTCATCATCTCAGTATTAAAGTGACTTTACAATCACAAATAAATAGTAACAAACTGTGGTCAGTCAATGCGCTGATATATTCTGGTGCGACAGGTAATTTTATAGACACCAAATTTCTACAAGAGTTAGGGTTACAAGTATTACCCAAGTCTAGACCTGAAATAGTAAGAGCAGTAAATGGAAGAGAGCTAACTTCTGGCTTACTTCAACATCATACTGAAGAGCTTGTTATGATCTGTACCAATGATCATAGTGAATACATACAATTTGATGTAATAGACGCCCCTCAATTTCGCCTTATTTTAGGAATACCATGGCTAGTCCAACATAACCCCCAAATTGATTGGATTAAAAAGACGATAACATTCTGTTCTGATTACTGTTGTCATTCTTGTTTCAAAAAGGACTCAATAGAACATACAGTACAAGGTTATGATTTTCCGAAAGAAGCAAAGAGTGTTTTAGTTCTTGAAGGAGTGCCTAATGAATATTCAGATTTGTTGGAAGTATTTGACAAACAAAAAGCAAATACCCTGCCACCTCATAGAGGCTATGATTGCCGGGTTTATTTAGTCCCAGGGGCTACATTACCATGCAGTCGCATGTACGCTCTCACTGTAAAAGAGAATGATTACTTACGTACGTATTTGGACGAGTATCTTGCAAATGGCTTCATCAGACATTCAAAATCCCTGTATCATCACCTCTCTTCTTCATACCAAAAAAAGGGGGAGCTTTGTACGTGCATCGATTATCGTGCTTTGAGTAATATCACCATAAAAAATCGATATCCCCTTCCCTTAATACCCATGTTATTTGATCAAATAAAAGATGCTACCATATACACCAAACTTGATTTAAAAACTTATTTTCTTGAATTTGTAAGGAGGAAGTGTTGGCCCTCCCCCATATAGCTGCCCCATAGCAGACACCTGTGACACACTTACTCCTATACAGGGCGAGAATTTCCCGTTTAGGTTTATTTCCTATTTTTGCGGAGAATCTGAAGATACCCTCCGTTGTTCTTAAAAATGTCAGATTGCATAATTCTATGTGTGTACTCCAGGTACCGCTCCTATTAAAAAGTAATCCCAGATATGAAAAAGTTGAGACTCTATTAATTACAGCCCCTCCCACATGATGTTGTCTATTCTTCAATCTGTTACTCCCGCATGTCATGACAAAGGTTTTGTTAAGATTCAACTGAAGGTCTTTTTCAGTCATGAACTGTTCTATTAAACGTTGCAGACCATTCGCTGTCCTTGATAACAGGACAGCGTCGTCTGCATATAGAAGTACTGGGTTGGGACATGCCCCAACTTTTGGGGCGTCTACAGTTAAGTTTTGTAAAAAGGGATCGACATTATTAATATATAAAGAAAATAAAAGGGGTGCTAAAACACATCCTTGTCGTATTCCACGCGTTACCCTGAAGTCCGGGGTACATTCGCCCTTTGTACCAAACCGTACTCTAGAGGTTAAAAAGGTGTAAATCTGGGATAAGTATATAATAATATCAATTGGAGCATCTAGCCCTTTCAGTGTCTGCCATAATTTAGTATGGTTAACAAGGTCGAAAGCGCTTGTGAGATCGACAAAACAAAGGTGCAAAACCCCTTCCTTGGCTAGGGTATATTTCCCTATCAGTAGCTCCAAATTTGCGCATTGTTCCACCGTCCCAATACCCCTTCTGAATCCATACTGGGCCTCTGTTAGGATGTTATTCTCAGAGGCCCAGTTTTCTAGTCTCCCCAGCATGATTCTACCCATCAGTTTGGAGGTTGAATCAAGAAGGGATATAGGACGGTAGCAATTGGCATTCCCTCTGTCCCCTTTTTTAAAAATAGGTACAATTATACTTTCTACCCAGGATGCAGGTAGCGCTCCTCCTAAGGTGGCATTAAAAACATTTAATAAAATGGGTGACCAAAAATCGATGTTATGTTTAAAGACATCAATAGGTACCCCATCCGGTCCTGCGGCTTTACCATTAGCGCTTTTTGTAGGGCAGATTTAATTTCATCTGGGGTTATTGGGGGTGACTTAACAGGTTCCACTAATATAAGATTACTATTATTGCATTTATTGACTTTAACGGCTTCTGGATTAAAGATACTCTCGAAATACATTGTCCAATCTTCCGGAGGGACAGCGATGTAAATTTTCGCCGCAGTATTATCTTTGAAAAAAGGGTGGTCAATTGTTTTCCAAAATAATACTGCGTCTTGTGTCTCTGTGACTAGAAGCAAAAAATACCTAGGCAATTAACTGGTCAAGCAAAGACCTATAACAGGCTCATTGATATATGAACAGACTCAGTGTACTAAACATTTATTTTAAAATATTCATTTTATTCTTATAAATTCATAATAAAAACATTCTGATCTAAGATACTAGGACATACTGTGTTTAACGACATATTGACACATTTTAAAATACATTTATACAAACAAATATGAATGAATTAAATATACAAAATTCAAACATACAACACAATAACATGTAAACATAAACTCATTTTTTCTTATTAGGACAAGGTGGCTAGATAGTGGACAAGTTCTTATTTTTGTCTACGCGCGTTTCGGCGTGTGAGCGCCTTCTTCAGGACAGCCACAGTAACCTGAACAAAACAATAAAATGGACACGTATATATATGACATAAATACACAAAACTTAGTACACTGAGTCAGGAGCGCCTATAATATACATGACACATCATAATAATAAAACCTAAAATTAGATACAACATATATATAACTTCTGTGTAAATTATGCGTGCAACTGCAAGTGCAAAATAGTAGTGTGTAAAATATTTCAGTGAAATAAAGTTTTAATGAAACAAATTATAATAAAGATAAAGACCCTAAATACCAACCGAATAAGAAATAGCAGTATGAGACTAGGTGGGTATTGATAGCAAGTAATTAGAGAGAAACAAAAATAAGATACAGGAAAAGATATCTAAAAGATAGTAACAGCGTCAATGGACCTAATATAAAGCAGGCTTACCTAAATAGGTATGCAACGGGAACCAAAATTGATGTTTGGACCCAAGGTAAATAAATTACCTATTATGTAAAAAAAAAAAAAAAAAAAGGAAGACAAAACAGATAAACCTAGATGATTTACTAAAATAGAGAGAAGATATATAATCTAAATGCATGAAGCATATATACCTACTTATAATTGAGTAGAAGACCACGAAACTATAAAAGGTCAAACGGTCATATAGAGAATAAATATTGCTGAAAATATAAACAAAAAGACAAGATTGTCTATATTATGTGAAAACTGCACCCTAGTATTATTATTACATGTTGCGATGGATTCTAATATATACAGAAAACAGATGTTCACCTAAAAACAAATACAGAATCCTCCTATTAATCAGTCGATATAATATAATAACTGAATCACCAGGTCAACCCTGCTTGGGTCTCCAGCATGGTATGTGTCTATGTTGATAGGAGGCGAGCTCTGTAGAGAGATCATAAACTAAATTTTAGAATTGCTCATTGGACCAAAAATTCAATTTGGAAGTGTATCTGTATATACATTTACCTTTCTAACAAAGGCAACGAAGGTAATCCCGGGTTTGCTGATGTAATCGGGGCCGCGTAATAGTTTCAATAAAAGGGGCGAGACACTATACGGAGAAAAGAATGCAAAAAGATATGTACAAAATGTTTATTTTTTATTTTTAAAGCATGAGGCAATATTTGATCATTTGTAAAGCCAATATGATCAGTGATTTAACCAAATTATAATCTAACACAAGGAAATAAATTAAATTAAATAATAATGGACTAGTAGTTACATAACTGCCCGAACGGGGCGCAACTATTACTGGGACCTGAGAACAGGAACAAATTAGCACAAATTAATTTAGGCATAACAGCTAAGGGTAAAAACGCTATGTATCCTTAGATACAAAAATAATAATGATGATGATATACTGATATATGTAAACAGATTAATGGTTAGGTATACAATAAAAAATACATATACCTCAAAGACTATTCCAATGGACTTGATGAAATCAGCGTTTAAGCGTTAAGTACTACGATAACTACGGCCCAACCAATCGAGTACCATACTATGGGGATCTAAAAAAGATGAAAACGCGGCAGCAACGTGGTCCCATTACTTACTATGTAAACGGAGTTCCCGTCTTGCGGCAAGGTTCCCGGGCTCAAAGTGCAGTGCGTAAATGCACAAGCTTTTATGGAGTAAACTAACTAGGAGCGTTTCAAAAATAACGTGACGTACTGACGTCATGCGTAAAGAATGCATTGCGCAAAGAATAGAAACAGAAGATAGATGATGACCACGTCTGTTCTGTAGAAAAAGTAAATACGTGTAGAGGTTTAACAAATCAGAAAACGGATCTTTGTTAAGAAAATACGACTGATCTCTGTGTCTCTGTGGCCTGGATCAATTTTTCCCAGGCCTCCTCGCGAATCTCTATTTTTCTTTGGTTCAAAGTATTTTTATAACCTTTCCTCAAGATACTAATCCTGCCACTATCCCTAAGGTATTGCTTTCAGGGCTGTTTTTAGTTCCCTATTTAACCTTGAACACACCTGGTTAAACCATCTGGGGTTGTGGTCACGAACATTCTTCTTCTTTTTGGATATTAGGTCACCAGCTATTTTAGTCGTGATGTTACAGAAAGCACTTACGATGTCCGAATTTATGGAGGAGCTGTCCAGACATATATTTATATCTTTTTGTTTTTTCCCTATAAGATTATCCATAAAAATAGTTGGGTTCACACCCGTCCATTTTATGGAAACTCCGTTGTTACCTTGTGTCTTGATGTTTATATCCGCTGCCTTCCCCCTTTCTTGCCGTAACAGGCTAAGCCTCAGGGTCATAATTAACGGATGGTGGTCACTTAGCAAGTTTGCACAGATCGAAAAAATTTCCACTAAACCCCTGCAATACTCTGATACAATAAAATGATCAATGTTCGAGGAAGATCTAGCCCCTACATATGTTTGGATAGCTATCTCTCGATCGGGATCGTCTGGTTCCAAGGCTGCTAAATTGTATTTATGAATACCGTTATTAATTGCTTCCCCATAAGGATCATGTGGGAAATGGGGAATTCGGTCACCAAAACATTCGCAATATCCACATTGTTCTCCCGCTACAATTTCACATTTATTGCTATTAAAATCACTTGCCCAAATGAGTGCATAATCTCCTCCCACTCCCTTTAAAAAACAATCCAAATCTTCTTCTAATGATTTAATGACTCTAAATCTTGTATTATCGAAGATATTATTATAAAAATTTACTACAATAATAGACTATTTCCCCTCCGAATAAAGGTGTAAAAGCTGGTAGAATTGTGACATAGTGTTGGCTTTCCTTAGTGTTAAAGGTGAGGTTACAGCTATTAAGGCGGCTAAGCCACCTTTGGCTCTCCCCATTCTTGAGGGGGTAGCCTTAGTGCAAATCGTTTGGAAGCCATTAATAAAAAAGGGCTCAGTATGCCAGGTTTCCTGTATCAAAATTAAAGCATACTCCTCAATCGTCTTTAGCCATTCCTCATCGTTTATCTTATTTTTAACCCCTGCCACGTTCCAGGACATAGTAGATAAGGGCTCATGAGTTCGTACACTAGGGCCGGCATCCATCATGTTACAGGTAGAAATACAATCCTTGTTGATAACCTGTGACTCACCCGCATCCTCCCTAGGAATTCGTACACTGGGGCCAGCATCTGACATGTTACAGGTAGGAGTGTAATCCTTGTTGCTAACTGGTGGCTCACCCACGTCCTCCCTCTGTCAATCAGTTTCGCTACAGCTTCTCAAGGGGGCGTACTTATTGTATGAGGGAGCAATCGGGATTAAGTCATACCTGTAAGTTATGTTCGCTTTGCTATATTTTAGCTCATTTCTATGCCTATAAAAGAAACCAAGTGGGACGGCAGTTATATAATCATTGTGGTTAAGACAAGGCTCGGTAGAATTATTAAAAAATCCTTCCATCAAATTCTCTACCAACTCCCTGCTGCGAAAGTTCACAACCACGCAATCTCCCTGACATACTTTTCTAGAGCTACCCACCCAGTTCACTCTCAGGAGCAGTTAACCACCATTATGATGTTCTGTTGTAATAGATTGGTGCCAAAATTAGTCTTTACGGAAATCCAGTGTACAACTTGATTTTTCAAGGACTCATATGATTCGTTATATTTATCCGCTAGTTTTGGAACATTTTTCAAAACAATAACATATGGGGTCGCCTGGGGGGGAAGATGTAACGGCTCCTCGATATTGTTACTTGATTGCGTGGTCCTGTTCATTTTGTCCGCCTGGTTGGTTTTTACAGATCTGGGAGGATAGATAGTACCAGCTTTGTTGGCCCTTGAATCTTGGACGGGTTGTGTGATTGGGCAGTCCCTTGAAGATGGTATAGGAAAAATCGCTCTCTGCTTGGGTTCACCAGCGGGGATAGGGGTACCTAGTCCTTCAATTGGCCTTGTGGTTGGTCTATTTGCGCTAGAAGCCTTGTTCAGTGTTTTTAGTGATAATAATTCGGAAACCAGATCTGTTAGATAGGTCACATCCTTTTGTACTAATTTGATTTCCGACATCAAACGTCGCTCGATGCTGTCTAATTTACCATGCAATTTTTTTAATAGTGTTTCAAGGTTTTGCGGTCTTTGTGCATAATTTGTTGAGTTACTAACCCCCATGCTTTTTACCGCCCCTGCGTTTTTTCCTCCTTTTTTAGGCTTGGATTTGGCCTTTACTACCTGGTTCTCTGAGGGTCCATTATTCAGTTGGGGAAGTTGTTTTGGTTTTTTGGCTGGGTGGGAAACCAAGTCTGTGTTGCTAGACAGCACCGAGATCTCCAGTGAGGTCGTTAAAATACAAGGGTTGGCCAAATTCGGAGCAATGTCCTTATTATTTACATCTGGGATAGGAAGCTCTGCCTCAGAATCCTTATCTCTCCCATTACTCACAGGTGCAGAGGGGTCGGGCCCACCTTCTGATACAGACTCCTTTAATCCTGCATCCAAAGCGGTTTTTGTGGCTGCAAGTTGTTCCTCAACATGAATAATCTAACTATTAATCAACCCCACAGCATTTTTCAGATATTTGGTGATGGGCGCACTTTTCGTGGGCAGCTTCCCTACAGAGGACGGTAATTTCCTTTTACCCATACACCCGCAAAAAGGTGTATTCACTGGGGAAAATGCAAGGTGTTGTGTCTCCTTACCGGTGGTTAACTGCTCCTGAAAGGCCAAGGGGGGTGGCCCAGCCTCGTCCTGCCGCGGATGTGCTCAGATGGGCTGCCCTTGGCCCAAGCTTTGCCCGGGCGCGGCCCGGACACACCCGCGCGCGTCCCGTGCCGCGTGAGCCCGAGTCCGCTTTTGAAGCGCCTCCGGGCGCGAAAGTGTAGCGTGGGCGGTGTCCGCGTCAGCGGGTCTCAGGCGATCTGGGACTTGTGGTCCGGCGTCCCCAGCAAAGCAGACAGGCAAAGATCAACGGGCTTCCCATGCCGCGGGAGCCCGCGTCCGCTTTTGAAGCGCCTCCGGGCGCAAAAGTGTAGCGTGGGCGGTGTCCGCGTTAGCGGGTCTCAGGTGATCTGGGACTTGTGGTCCAGCATCCCCAGCAAAGCAGGCAGGCAAAGATTAACGGGCTTCCCGCGCCGCGGGAGCCCGCATCCGATTTTGAAGCGCCTCCAGGCGCGAAAGTGTAGCGTGGGCGGTGTCTGCGTCAGCGGGTCTCAGGCGATCTGGGACTTGTGGTCCGGCATCTCCAGCAAAGCAGGCAGGCAAAGATTAACGGGCTTCCCGCACCGTGGGAGCCCGCGTCCGCTTTTGAAGTGACTCCGGGCGCGAAAGTGTAGCGTGAGCGGTGTCCGCGTCAGCGGGTCTCAGCGGGTCTCAGGCGGGTCTTAGGCGATCTGGGACTTGTGGTCCGGCGTCCCCAGCAAAGCAGGCAGGCAAAGATTAATGGGCTTCCCTTAAGACTCATTCTGAACATGTACAACAAGTGCGAGCCATTCTTCAACAGCTATTAAGGCATTCCTTGTATGTCAAGTTGGAGAAAAGCATGTTTCATAGATCCAAAGTTGACTTTTTAGGATATATAATTAGTCCAACAAGTATTGAAATGGACCCAAAGAAAATTGAAGCTGTTCTCAATTGGCCCAGTCCCTCCACAACCAAGCAAATTCAAACTCTCAGGCGGGTCTTAGGCGATCTGGGACTTGTGGTCCGGCGTCCCCAGCAAAGCAGGCAGGCAAAGATTAACGGACTTCCCTTAAGACTCATTCTGAACATGTACAACAAGTGCGAGCCATTCTTCAACAGCTATTAAGGCATTCCTTGTATGTCAAGTTGGAGAAAAGCATGTTTCATAGATCCAAAGTTGACTTTTTAGGATATATAATTAGTCCAACAAGTATTGAAATGGACCCAAAGAAAATTGAAGCTGTTCTCAATTGGCCCAGTCCCTCCACAACCAAGCAAATTCAAAGCTTTTTGGGGTTTGCAAATTTTTATAGACGGTTTATCCAAAATTTCTCCAAAACCATAACCCCTAACACGAAATTACTTCGTAAAGAGATCAAAAGTATAGTGGGATGAACAAGCTGAACAGGCATTTCAGGAGTTAAAATCACAATTTACTTCAGCACCTATATTAATGCAACCTGATCCTTCCCGTCCCTTTATTGTTGAAGCAGATGCTTCACAATATGCCATAGGTGGTATTCTATCACAAAGACATAAAGATACAGGACAAATGCACCCTATAGCGTACCATTCCAGAAAAGTATTACCTGCTGAAATAAATTATTGTATTGTATTGTAATTGCATTTATATAGCGTTTACTACCCCTGACGAGGCGTCAAAGCGCTTTTTCGGCGAGTAGCACGCTACTCTGGGACCCATAGAGGATTAGTGTTGAATTAGTATAGTGAAACATGCAAGTACATTTTAAGTGATGGATAGGTTAGGCAGTTATTTGGATTTGGAATGATAGCAGAAGGATAGAGGAGGAAAAAAAGGTTTGTATTTATATAGCGCTGGTTACCCCTGATGGGGTGTTGAAGCATGCTACTCTGGAAGCCCATCAAGGATTAGTGGTGAATTAATATGGTGAAAATATGAAAGTAGTTTCAGTGGTGGATATTAGTCAGTTATTTGGAGTGAGAAGGATAGCGGAGGGATAAAAGGGAAGAAAGGTTTGCATTCATATAGCACTTGTTACCCCTGATGAGTGTTGAAGCGCTTTTCTGGCGAGTAGCACGCCACTCCGGAACCCATTAAGGATTAGTGTTGAACATTAGTCTAGTAAAAAATGAAGTAACTTTGATTAGTGGACATGTTATTCAGTTATTTGGGTAGAGAAGGGTAGGTGGCGGGATAGAAGAGGGAAAGAGGTTTGTATTTATATAGCGCTTGCTACCCCTGATGGGGTTTTGATTATGCAATAGCAGATAGAGAGTTGCTAGCCATTAAAGCTGTATTTGAAGAATGGCGACACTACTTGTTAGGGGCCAGGCATCCAATAACAATTTACACTGACCAGCGTAACATCCAATGTTTACGATCTGTAAAAGCCTTGTCAGCTCGACAGCTCCGATGGACATTGTTTTTTAATGATTTCAATTTCATCATTACTTACCGTCCTGGAAAAGAAAACAATAAAGCTGATGCGTTATCACATATAGGGATGGAAGACATATCAGATCAACCACAGAAACCACAGCCGATTCTCCCTTCACATTGTTTCCAGGCAAGTGTTTATAACAAGGAGTTAGTACAAGAGATACAATCTAAACTAAAAACAAAGACACTAAAAGAATGGCAAGACATGTTTCCTTCGCTTATTTGGAAAGATGAGTTATTATGGATGAGTGAACAACTCTTTGTACCAACGCTAGCATTACAGCCTATTGTTATTCAATTAAATCACGATTCACTATTCGCAGCACATCCAGGCATTACCAAAACTTACCAGTTAGTAAAACGTCATTTCTGGTGGCCCTCCATGTTTGATGATATTCAAAAATATGTTGAAACATGTGCCGTGTGTATTCAAAATAAATCCTCACATCAAGCTCCTAGCGGTCTTCTTCAACCATTACCAATACCTCCTCAACCTTGGCACACGGTATCCCTTGACTTTACTGTTGAACTCCCAGAAACCAAAGCAGGGTATAACACAATATTGACTATAGTTGATCATTTCACCCGTATGGCTCATTTTGTACCTTTGAAAAAACTCCTTTCCGCATCAGAATTAGCTCAAATGTTCACCCTGAATTGTATTCGATTACATGGAATTCCTTCCATAATCATTTCCGATCGAGACCCTCAATTTATCTCTCATTTCTGGCAAGCTTTGAGTAAGTCATTAGACATGGAGGTACGCACATCATCAAGTTACCATCCCCAAACCGATGGCTTAACACAATGCACCAATCAAACCATTGAGCAATATTTACGCTGTATGTTGGCCGACTGTGATCAAGAATGGGTAGACATTTTATGGGCTATGGAATTTGCTTATAATAATGCTGAACATTCCTCCATTGGTATGTCTCCATTTTTTTGTGCTCACGGGTTTCATCCAAAAAGTATTCCTGGAAAGATGCATCTGAAGTTAATGATCCCATCTACTCATGAGTATTTGCAACAATTAAACAATGTACAACAACAAGCCCAATTTCAGTTAGCGAAAGCTTAAGAGAATCAAAAACGTTTAGCTGATTCACATCGCACCCCACACCCATCTTATGAAGTAGGTGAAAAAGTATGGTTGTCCACAAAAAACATACGTCTCAAAGGTAATAAGAAATTCCTTCCTCGTTTTATTGGACCATTTCCTATCCAAAAGGTAATTAATCCAGTAGCAGTAAAATTAACTCTACCCACTAGATATCACATTCATTCCGTTTTCCATGTGTCACTTCTAAAGCCATACCATTCCATGACTAGGAAAACATCTCCACCACCTCCAATTGAGATAGAAGGGGTACCAGAATATGAAGTACGAACATTACTTGATGCCAAACAAGTACGTGGTAAATTATATTATCTAGTGGATTGGAAGGGTTACGGACGAAGAACGGTCTTGGGAACCTTTAGCCCATTGAAAAAATGCACCCAAACTTATTAAAGCCTTTCATAGACGTTATCCTGACAGGCCACGTCCAATTCCATCAGTGTTGGGGGGGGATTTTGCGGGGGGGGTACTGTCATGATTCCACTACGAGCTCTGCAATATCCGGCCAATCTTAGTAATTGTAAGTGTCCTTTTAGACCCTAGACATTTAATACCCGGTAAAAAACCCACCCCTGTCCCGTGCAACCAGCTCTACCAAGTAATATGTGTGGTATATGATAATTCATGTCATGTGAAAGTTACTGTGCATTGATACTGATTTGATCACATTTTCACATTATGCCTCTCGGACTGTGTTCACAATGAAGCCTAGAATAGAACAAAGTTTACTGATCTCGAACTTCATCTGCCTCGCGCTCTGTATTTGCTGCAGGAACTAAAGTAAAAATAAACGCATGGAGCTCGGACTCCGTTTACATCGTGCTCTGTGTTTGCTGCGGGGAATGACGGTATGACGTAACGCGGTGCGTACGTCCATACCTGGTGGCCATCTTGGGTGTGGCATGAGTATTTAATGCCACACCCGCTTCTAGAAGGCGCTTAGCCTTCTGGATTTTTGACGGTTGCCAACCAATCTCGAGGGACGCTTACCTGTTTGCGGATGCGGTGTTCCTTCTTCGGATTCCTGGTCAACGGAGCAGCACATCATCATTGTGGACACTGGCACCTGTGGATACAGAAGAAAAAAGCTAAGTCTATAATAAGAATAAGGCGCCCATCGCAAGTAAGACGTTATAGCACAATCTTGATTGGACAATTTGTACAATTTTTGGAACTCTTGGATGCAAGATTTCGCTACCTGAGGACACTTAATAATTGTTTTGCTTTGCTATTAGAATTGGACATTAAGTTCATGCACTTTGGTACAGTGCCTATTTGTGTTTAAGCAGACTTTTGTTTTTTTGTTCAAGCTTGTAAGGAGTCATCAATGGGGCAGATAGAGGATGTGAGTATTTTGTAAAATTGTGTACGATTGTATGTGAGTTCATTTAACAGCACTGACATTTACAGAATAGAATAATATATCAAGACTGTGTTACTCTTTTTGCATCATAGAGTAAATCCATCCAATTCAGCAAGTTAGTGATGAGAATCACGCCATCTTCATACCAAGCCCCATCATTTGAAAACTACTGTTACAAGCTCCAAGGACGCTTACCCGATATGCCTTTGAATCGCAGGTAGGAATACTTTAAAAATAAGAATAGGCAGACAATTTATTATTGAGAAGAAAAAGGTAGTAGAAGGTAAAAGCGTTACAAAGTTTTCTTGTTGCCTCGCAGGTCGACAACAAGGATCTTACAAGCGTCCATCATCCGGCCCTCCTCCTTGAACCCTACTAGTGTTCCTAGTGATATACACACAAACACAGGTCATAAGGT
Organism: Calotriton arnoldi; assembly: GCA_963921515.1. Lineage (NCBI taxonomy): Eukaryota > Metazoa > Chordata > Amphibia > Caudata > Salamandridae > Calotriton > Calotriton arnoldi. Next base: position 2,525,019 of record CAWUFW010001823.1, on the reverse strand, counting down.
AGGGTACTGGTTGGGGTGATTAAGGACCAGGGGGGTGGGTTAGGTATTGGGAGTTTTCTATTTGAACCTGCATTTTGGACTGTAACATACATGGAGGTGAACAGAGCTGTATATTAGGCTCACTATGGGGGGATGGCGGGGATCCAGTAGTGTGCTCCTGGGGGCCCCTGGCGAGACTCTTTGCTTGTAGCTATCTGGGAGGGCCGCAGGAATGCTAATGGTTATAATTGTAATGCATATTGCCTTCCCAACTACTCCTCTATGATGCCCATGAGGCTATCTGTATGGCTTTTCAGAAAACCAATAAAAATCTGTTTAAAAAAAAAATAAGGTAGGGTACTGGGAAGTGTGGTCCATAACGTTTCTGCGAAACCCAACTTTGCGCACAAAAGGTAAGAACGCATTGTTACTTTGACATCAGGAAGTCGCTATAAAGTCCCGGCTGCGTTTGATTCAACTCAAGATTCTGCATAGAGTCGTCATCATCATAAACTTTATTTTCGATCACTTGGATCTTTTAAAGTGCATCTCACAAGATTATTACAAACATAACGATCATAATTAAAAAATTGCTTAAAAATTAGAAAAAAGAACAGTAAACCACAGAATTGCCACCCTGCAGAGACAAATGGCCCATTAACAGCATAATACAACAATGCTATATGGGATATTACCCTATATAATCATACATAGTCCCTTTATATGCAAAAAGGGTTCCTGGAGCAACACGCATACCATTCATGTTTAAATAAACAATAAAACATGGCTGGTGACCTGGCCCATACATAAATATTTAAAACGAAGGGCCTAACACCTAAAACGTACATCTCAATAAATAGAATAATAAAAAGAAAATCACACAGTATTGAATGAAAAATATCACACAATACACTTCAAAAGTCTAATCCGTAGGGTCATCAGGAATTTTGCCAAGCTGAATACCACAACTCTCCTTGTGTCAGTGGTAAGAATTCAGAGCACTTCAAGATGGTGTCTGGAACCAACACCTACATAAGGGGACAATCCACTTGGACCTCACATTTTTGTAATAAGGGCAAAAGAATAATAAATCAACCAGGGATTCAGGGCCTCCTTCGCATGCAGGACACAGATCATCAAGTGGGGCTTGGGTTTGCCATCTACTGCAGAACACCCTGGGAGGGAGTGTCCTGTACCTAAATTGAAGGAACAGTTTCCGCACCATAGCTGGAACAATCTCATCAATAGTGTGTTTATATTGGGGATAGGGTTTAAAGTCTATGAACACTAGAGTAAGCGATCCCGCAGCTTTGGACACACTTTCCACCTGAATAAATTCCCAGTAAATTTCTTTAACCCAGTCTCTGGAAATCTAGGACATCTTCTCCAGATCTGTCCAATATCTTTCCCACCCAAGTATCCTCAGAAGTGCCCTAAGGGAACGTAGGGAATTTTGCTAACACATGGGGACAGGATAAGATCCGTAAGATCCATAAGACTGACACCGTAGGGAGCGAGTGCTTCAGTAGACCATACCTGATGCCAAAACATTAAAAGCCTGCACTCTATTTTGTGTACAACCTTCTTAGGGCCAAATCTAGGAAAACCGGGGTTAAAGGGGTACTTGCCGGAAGACTGAGTAAAGATCTTATAAAACGATGCTCAATCACTGATAGACTATCAGTGCTCCCACATCCCCACAATTCTGCTCCATACATGACTGAACCGAAGGCATTAGTGTTGTCAATTCCGAGTGCTGGGCTACTTTTCTTGAAACAGTTCTTCTATGTATCTTTGTTATATGTGAAGTGAGAGATGTACTTTCTGAAGATGTGGAGCCCAACGCAAATTTGGGGTGAGCCGTATACCTAAATAATCGAAGGTGGAGACCAGTCTGATTGGGTTCCCCCCAACAAGAATGCGTCTCTTAGATGGCTTCAGAACACCATTGGAGAAGACCATATACTTAGTCTTTGTATCGTTTAGTTCCAGCCCTCGCTCTTCATAAAAAGAATTAAAATCATTCAGTAGCTATTGGAGCCCTTGGGGAGACTTTGATACCAGTAGAGTGTTGTTGGCGAAGAGCAGGGCCGGAGCCCTTGTTCCCTCGATTTTTGGGGCGTCACACCCATCTCTGTCAAGATAACCCACTACTCTGTTAATGAATAGCAAAAACAGACTGGGTGCTAAACGCACCCCTGTCTGACTCCACGTCCAATCTTAAAGGACTCTGATAGCTGCCCCACCTCGCCCCACCTGACCTGGGCCATATTAGCTACATGTATTCTCCTCAGGATGTCCAATACATTTTCTGGGATCCCCATCTCAGCCAGTACCTTCCAGAGTTTGCCCTTTGGCATCAGGTCAAAAGCTGTTCACAAATACACGAATGCTACAAACAATTTGCCCCCTTTTATTATCACTTTTTTCCCAAAAAATCAGATGAAACAGAAAACCTGATCCAGGGTACTAACATTGGCGCGAAACTCCACCTGAAAATCGGACAAGATATTTCCTTCTGTAATTCACTCCTGGAGACGAGTCAACATTTGGTTACAAAATATATTCTGCAAAGAATCTATCAAACTGATAGAGCCCATAAACCAGCCAGCGCTCTAGCCCCTGAGGAAGAGGAGGGGCCATGACGATCTTTGTAGGCGCAGGAGCGCCATATAACCAGCCGGGGCTTCCTGCTGCGCGGGAGCCCGTAAACCAGCCATCGCTCTAGCCCCTAAGGAGGAGGAGGGGCAGTGATGATTGTTGTTGGCTCCAGAGCGCCATATAACCAGCCAGGGCTTCCCGCTGCGCGGGAGCCTGTAAACCAGCCAGCGCTCTAGCCCCTATGGAGAAAGGAGGGTCCGCGACAATCGTTGTTGGCGCTGGAGCGCCATATAACCAGCCGGGGCTTCCCGCTGTGTGGGAGCCTGTAAACCAGCCAGCGCTCTAGCCCCAGAGGAGGAGGAGGGGCCGTGACGATTGTTGTTGGCGCTGGAGAGCCATATAACCAGCCGGGGCTTCCCGCTGCGTGGGACGCACGCAGGCACGCCAGGGCCAAGACCGGGCCAAGACGCCCGTCAAAGCCCAGAAGAGGCTGGGCTGGGCCACATCCCTGAAATCTTCCCTCAGACATTCTGGAGCATGGCTAAGGGCCCTTAAGTTCATTCCTTTCATTCAAAGGTACTGTGCATTTGTCTCATTTTTTTCCCTTATTCTGTGTATAATTGCTTGGAGGCTTGAGGACTTTTATTGCTCCCTTCACTTTGATTTGTATTTCTGCAACCTTTGAGTGTGGGCAAAAAGAAAGTATCTTGCGGCGCTTTTAGTGCATTACCACCACCTCGTACTCGCTCTACTATTGACAACTATCTGATCCGGGCTGTGGACATGGTAACAAATGAAATGAGGATGGTAGAGCAGTGCCTCTCTCTCACACCTTAGGATCTTGCCCTAGCTGGACCCCTGCAACAGCCTAATATTCAAAGTCCAACTGAGCCCTCCCGGGTGAGTACACCTAGCACTTTGGACATAAGTCCAGCTGTTGGTCTACTGGCCATGCCCACCCAGGGGAGAGAGGACAACCTATTGATGGTACGATGGTTTGTCCGGGGGGTGCGTCTTCAGTTAAAAGGAAGGGAGCTGAATTCATTGCGACTGAGTGCAGTCCTACTGGCATGGTGGATAGCATTCACCACCGGGAGTCTGGATCAGAGAGTGGTTCAAAACCTAAGCGCAGGAAGAAAAATGATAAAAATTATAAAAAATAAATATCCAGATGCAAAAGTCAAAATGGCTCCGCGAAAAAGGCCCTGTAACGAGGATGTGCTCCCACCAGCATCTGCTACTGCAGAGAATATTTGGGACCAACTAAGTTGTAGGTTAGGTGATCTACTGGATGTTAAACTGCGCCCCATCATTGACCGCCTGGCTCAATTGGAAGCTAAATTAGTAGAGCTACCCCTATCTAGGGCAAGTACCTGCTCTCAGGATACTCAATGCACCTGTATTCCCGCTCTAATTCATCCCTCTAATCAAAGGGGTGGAGGGCACGTTGATAACCAAGCTTCTGTTTCTGACATTGGCCCAGCTTTTATCAGAGCAGCTAGGAACAACGAAGTGCATCCCAGTAGGGATAATCAAATTAACCAGCAACCAGAAACATGTCATCCCAGCCCGGATTTGCTTCCGGTGATCGACCTGCCTCCAGCGCCTGCTCCCTACGTCATTGTTTTGGCGAATGTACCCAGTCTCACAGCTGGCAAGACGGAAACTACAAGGGCCTTATGAACAAAAGCATACATTGGCTGGATATGAATGTGACTGGACATTGGGCTATATATAAAGAGATTTTGTTGGCAGGACGGTTGGGGGGGTTGGCGGGATGGGAAAAAGGTACGTGGGCGACGATATAGGGGTTAATTTCCGTAACCCGCTGGTTGTAAAGGAAATTTTGTGTCAAGCTAGTGCAGGTATGGTCAAAACTAGCTTTGTTAAGATACTGCCACTTGTTTTTTTTTTATAGGCACCTTGCTACTTCACAACGTAATTTTGAGGGGACAGTTGCCCCAAAGAGTGTACTTCCCAGACTTTCTTCCCAATCGATTGTACCCTTGAATAATAGATTTACAGTGTTGTCTGGACTGGAGGACAATGACTGACGTTTAAGCAAGGAGCGTGAGTGCATCGTCTCCCTGGAAGAGGGTGGAGTATCTCTTATGTCATTTCCGGCTGTTCAATTGATCTCCAACTTAGTCCAGATTAATTCCCCAAAAGGTTCAGTAACGAATGTATCAAGGATAGAAGGTGGTTTAGACCATGCGTGTATTACATTTTTAAGCTGGAATATTGCAGGCTTAGCTTCTAAAATCTTGATTGAAGATTGGCAACTTTTTATCATGACCTATGGCATTGTTTTTATGCAGGAAACCTGGGACGTGAAAGAGATAGCATTTGATGGTTTTACTTGTTTTAGTTTGCCAGCGGTTCCGTCTCCAGCGGGAAGAGCCAAAGGAGGGCTGACAGCTTGGTTCAAAGTAAATATTGGTTGTTCGATTTCCCCCCTTTTCCTGGACCAGGAGAGGGCGCAGTTTTTTTGCCTGAGCTGGAATGATAAATTTAAGATCTATATGGTTAATTTTTATAATAATGATTTTTCCAGCAAAGGCGATTGTAATTTCCAGGGCCTTTTCACTGTAATTGATACGCTGATGGAAAAAGAGGCCCGGGCAGAATGCCCCCTCATTTTGTTGGTGGCAGGTGATTTTAATGCCAAATTAGGGTATCTACCATCTTTATCATCAACCGCCTTTGATCCCGTTATTTGTGAAGCGGACTGCAATGTGATGGACACTAGGGGGCAGGCTCTATTTCCTTTTCTGGCTTAACGCTGCATGGTCGATAAGATCACTAACTCCATTGGTTGTGACTTTCCAACCTTTATAGGGAGGGGGGCGGGGAGCACCATAGACTATATTTTTACCTCCTGGAGTATGTCCTCTATTACTAAAAATACTGAGGTCCTTGCCCAGATTTATAGCGACCATAACCCGATTGCCGCGCAATTACTGACTCCATTGGTGAACTATAAGTCCAAGTTACTGTCGTGTAGTTCCTATATTACCCATACAGGATCTGCACGTTCGGATAACATAAACTGTAGGATTGGTGGCAGACTGGCTCTGAGCACCCCCACCGAGAATGTTAGCCTTTCTGTTTTAGCTAGCTCACAGTGCCACTAGAATCTCCCCTTATCGGGGAGAGAATAGTTTCTGGCAACCTCAGAACATGACAACCCTGATCCCCCAGGATCGTGGAAACAATATACTACTTTTTGCTCAGTCACTCGTGCTCACTTATTCGGTCTCAGAGAGTTACACAGAAGAAACAGTCGGGCGTGTTACAATAAGAATTTATTGCACAGTTGTTCTTCTAGTGTAAAATAAATGTGCTGCAACAACCGTTAGACAGTAGCAGATGTATATGATTAGCAGTACAGTGAAAATAAAAGGATAGTACAGTTCTACCATCTTGCAATAATCATGAATACATACATGAATATAAAATGCATGATAAAAGTGCGCGTACTCCTACGATGCCTATCTAGATGTACCTAAGTGTACCTAGCATGTGAGTAGGTGTGAAGCCAAGAATCCCTCTAGGATTTAGTCTAACCCCATTGCCTGAAGTGAGAGACTGTGGGACCCCGTCCTAGTCTCGAGTTGGACACCCCGCGAGGGATGTGTTAGACCACTGTCAGCTGGAGCGTCTGCATGCAGGAGCCTCAGTGTTTCTGGTCAGTTTCTTTGTCCCTTGTTTCTTGTATTAGCCATTGTTGGATTTGAGGATGACGTATGGGATGAACCTTGTATGTAGATATTATGCAGGTGGTGTAACCTCTGCCTGGTTTCCAAGAACCCTCATGAATATTCATTCATACTGTATGAGTCCATTGATGGAGTTATAGGACGCTATTGTTCAGGGAAAACCCATCCTTCTGTGCCCAGGACTAGAACTAGGTAAAGGTTCAATCCCAAAGGCTCATTACTGTGTAGTACAAGGGAGATAATGTAGGTGAAGGTGTATGATATTACCCGGGCCTATATTAGGGTACCTATATGAAACATAACACCCCCTCCTCTTCCGAACAGTCAACAATGATAAAAATGCAAGTGAACTACTCTTTTTACTAGGTAGCAGCGCATAAAACTATCAATGAGCTTCATAAAATATTGTCTTTAAAACCATTTAAAAATAGTCTAATAGGGGGGAAGAAAAAATTATTTACGAAAGTTAGTATTGGAAACGTCCCTCTAAGACAAAAGTCTTAGTTGAGTTCGTTTATATAAATCGAACGACTACAAGCGTCAGAAGGCCATGCTTTCCCAGCGAAAGTGTCAATTAAAGGAAATGTTCCAAATTTAGTTGAGTTTTGAAACAAAAATGAAAAAAATGAATTCTTTCCCAGCACACGATGAGCCAATTATAGATTAAGTGTCCTGGCTGGAAGACGTAACATCGCCGTTGCTCGCTGTTGCAGAGGACGATCCCTGTAATACCTCGCAGAGCAAGTCAATTGAGCACAGATGATACTCAGAACTGCCAAGAGCTGGTGCAGAGGCAGCTGGTGCTGTAGTCGATACCTGAGTGCTAGTGGAAGAGCCGATGCTCAACCCAGTTGTAGCAAAAGGCACCTGCGGGTTCTCGAGGAATCCCGCCATCAAGATAGGAATTCGCTGGGGACATTGCCGAGCATGGACCCTCACCGATTCCAGCATGGTATTCATGTCCGGTGGCGTTGCCGATGGAAGTGTCAGACAGAGATCTAACACACATTCTTCTCCGCAAAATAGCCATCGAAGAACAGGTAAGATGCAGTCCATCCAGACTGGTCTAAACGATAGGAACCAAGAGGCGCTCAGTTCCCGCAGGCGAGGTGTGCCCAGATGTTGTACCATGCGTTCATGGTATTTGCGCTCCAGGAGTGCTTTTGCCATCTCGTTGGTGATTGGGCCGTCCATTGCGTAGCAGAAAAATAACAATCCGGTGCGTGGCTTGAGCGCCGACTAAGATGGCGTCCAGCTGATACCGCTCCGGACTGAAGTCGGAGGAGCCGGTAATTCTCGACCGATGGAGATACCCCGTTGCTGATTATAACCGGGGAGCCAGCTGGCGGAACTTTCACTGCATCGAATGCTGCTTTTATTTTACCGCGGTAAGCCCGCGTTGCTCCTGAAATACGCTTTCAATATGCGGCGCGCTCCGTGACTGGACCGTGACCGCCATCTTGTGTTTCTTTTCACTACTTGCCTCACGCAGCGTTTTTCTCCTCAAGAAAATGCTGCTTTGAATGGAAATGTTTATTTTGGCACTCTGAAAAGTAATTTCTGCTCCTGTCTGTTGTTTCTTGCATTATTTTATCTAACAACAGTTTGAGCTCTGCTTCAATCCTTTTCACCTTATTGCTGCAAAGGTTTCTTCCCACAGTAGCTGTTTCTCAAGTGCTGGAAAATATTCCATAATTTGACTACAAACTTTTAATTGACGGTGCTATATCTGCTCTGGTCAGTTTGCTATATCTGCGTTTCTTATTGTGACATTTCAACATTCCTTTTTGCAGTTCCTTGTCAGCATTTTTTAATGTCTATGGGGAGAACCACGGGTGGACGAGGCAGTGTTTCATCCAACTTGTCTGCTTCGCGCTCAAAATTTACCATACTGCCTACTACTAACCCCTTTTCTGTACTACAAGACGACATGGAAGACTCTGCACAAACCAGTGTGCCTCATCTTACCGAGTCTTCATCCACCATGTCCTCGTCAGTGCCTACTTCTGGTTCTCCTTCCCCTCAAGTCAACGCTAAAAATACGCCTAAATCAAATGCGTCGTCATTATTGTCCTCCATTAAACGAGTCAAAAAGGATCCTCCTACACCTGCTGTCTCTCCTCCGCCTCCCTCAATAGTGCTACTCTTGGATGAAATACACGCTCTTAAACCGTACATGGAGGAGACGAATACTCGCCTACAAGCCTTGGAGGACAACTGGTTTTCGCTTCAAAGCAAAATCACTTCTGTGGAAGATCAAGTTGAGTCGCTGCAAATCTCTACACGGCAAATTCCCCCTATGAAGGCAGATATTTTTCAACTTCAGAAACAAGTTGAAAATCTTGAAAATCGTAGTAGACGTAACAATCTACGAATTTATGGTTTATCTGAAGGGTTGGAAGGATCCAACCCAATAGCCTTCTTTCAGTCCTTTCTCCCACAATTGCTAGATATTCCAGAAACTCCTCCATTGAACATACAAAGAGCTCACAGATTAGGTCGTCCTCCCTCTGCTTCTTCATCTCAGCTTAAACCAAGAGGAGTAATACTCTATTTCTTAGAATATACTGACTTGTTAAAAGTTTTGCAGGCAGTTAAAGTCAAACGTCGTATCTCCTGGCAAGGCTCACAGCTATTTTTCTCACAAGATTACGCCAAGATCACCGCAGATAAAAGGAAAAGCTTTCTTGCAATGAGACCAGCACTACGCGAATTAAATGCCAGGTTCGGTTTGATTCACCCTTCCTCTTTAAAGTAACTTATAAAAATAAAACAACCACATACGAAGATCCAGCTTTACTTCAACATTTTCTTGAGAACTGCAGAGAAGAATCTATGGATTTTGCAAGATCGTCTTCTTCTTGAGAACTTTATTATTTTTCTATTCCAGATTTGTAGTCGTGTATTTATCTCATGTCTTCCTTGTTCATGACAAAATGGATTAATTTTTCTTTTTTCATATGTCTTCCCTTCCAGGTGTCGTCTCCCTTCTGTTCTTATCCTCCATTGTTTAATATCGTTTAGACCATTTATCTCCTCGTGATTTCCCCCGGAGGTGGTACGCTGGTTTCGTCTTCTCGTCCTGTTGCCTCAACACCCTCCACCCATGTTTGAGTCTTTGGTATGTTTTATTGTTCTTTTTCTATTTTTGTTCTATATTTATTCCTTCTATTCTTCTTTTTCTTTCTTCTCTGTTCCCCTCTCCTCTCTTCTTTGCTTATCTCTATTTCATTACTATTTGCTTTGCATTTTTAATATTCTTGTTAGAGAGCTTATTACTATATTTTTCTTTCTATTTGTTACGAATTGCTTATTATATTCATGTTTTTGCTGTAATATTTTAAAAGTTCTGCTTTATATAGTTGATTAATGACGTTACGTGTTATCTCTTGGAATGTTAAGGGTTTGGGTACACCTATTAAAAGACAAAGAGTACTTTCCCACTTATCTAACCTTAAGTCAGATATTGTTTTCTTACAAGAATCCCATTTAATAGCTTCAGAAGTTCTTAAACTTAAGAGACAATGGGTAGGACATGTCTTCTCCTCTCCAGGCACTAGTAAAAGAAATGGAACTATGATTCTCATTCACAAAAAGCTTAAAGTTTCTCTTCTTTCTCAGGACTCAGATGATGAAGGTCGATGGCTAATTGTTCACCTTAAAATCAATGATGTATGTATTACTTTATTTATTCTACTGAACCTGACAATGCTTTCTGGCCACACCTTTCTATTTCTACTCTTTTGATGTCTATTGATACACCATACGTTATTTTCGGTGGAGATTGTAATTTAATTGTTGACCCTTACATTGATCGTACTTCTAAAACACCTTTTATTTCCTCACCAATGCATCAACACTTTATCAACCTCATTTCGCATAGATCCCTTGTTGATTCCTGGAGGCTATGCCACCCACAACTTCGTGAATACACTTTTTCTCCCCCACTCATCTCTCACAATCACGCATAGATTATCTATTTGTATCAAAAGCACTAACACAATCTATCTTACAAACAGACATTGGATCCATATTAATCTCTGATCATGCTCCTGTAATACTAGACCTAGAATTACTAACTCTAATAAAAGATGGCGCTTTAATACCTCCTTATTAGCTGACCAATCTTTCACTTCCTCTTTTGAAGATTTCATTACTGACTTTTTAAACATAATTTATCTTCTGTTTCATCCTTTTCTATTGTATGGGACTCCTCTAAAGCTTCTGCCAGAGATTTTATTATTTCTTATGTTGCTAAAAAAAACGTCAACATTTCCACAAAGCAAATGAAATCCTTAAATCTATTAAATTATTAGAATCCCTTTATACAACAACTAATTCTGCAGCTGACCTTAAAAATCTAATCAAAGAAAAATTTAAATATAATAAACTATCCACAGAAAATGCCTCTGCCTACCTTCTTCGAGGTAGTGCTCGTTACTATGGCGGCCAAAACAAAACGGGCAAACTCCTTGCTTCTTATCTCAAAATCAAGAAGTATCGCTCCAACATTGATTATGTATTCAATTCTGCCTCTGCCCTAGTAACTAAACACTTAGAGATTTTAGAGGAATTTAAAAAATACTATACCTCCCTCTATACTCCTGAACTTTCACCGGATTCTATGGACATACAAAATTATCTTACAACCATACAAACGCAATTTCCCACAGATATTGATTTTTCGTCACTGGAACAAGATATCACCATAAAAGATATTTCTCATGCTCTAAAACTTCTTCATACACGGAAAGCACCCGGTCCAGATGGATTCCCTGTGGAATTCTACACCCATTTTTCCAAATCTCTTCTCCCTTATCTTCTTTCATTATTTTTACATTTCATTTCTTCCAATGCATCCTCCGGTACCTTTCAAGATGCTCTCATTTGCTTAATTCCTAAAGAAGGGAGAGATCCTCATTTCTGCAAAAATTACAGACCGATATCATTAGTCAATTCTGATTATAAAATATTTGCTAAAATTCTTGCTCTTCGATTGGAACGTTTCTTACAATCCATTATTTGTAAAGAACAATCTGGCTTTATTAAAGGACGGAATATTTCGGACAATACCAGGACTTTCTTTAATATATTGCATAAATCTAAAAAATACCCCCATTCACTTGCAGCCATCGCTTTAGATACAGAGAAAGCTTTTGACCGTATGGATTGCTCATTCATTTTTCATACTCTATCCTGGTTTTGTTTTGGTCCCAAATGTATTTCTTATATTTCTTTATTATACACCGCACCCAAAGCCTTCATTTTTGCTAATGGTTCTATTTCTAATTCCTTTACTTTGCAGAGAGGAGTCCGCCAAGGTTGCCCCCTTTCCCCTCTTCTTTTTATTCTGGCACTAGAACCCTTTCTAGTTAAAATTAAACAAAATCCTAACATATATGGTTTCCAACTTGATACGTTTCATGTTAAAATGAGTGTCTATGCAGATGACATTCTCTTGTTTTTGTCCAAACCAGAACACTCTATTCCAGCTTTCAATGCAGAAGTCAATGCTTTCTCTTTAATTTGCGGTTATAAACTAAATCATGATAAATGCGAAATTCTACCCCTGAATATTTTTTGTTTTAAACAAGATTTTGTCTCTGCTAATTTCTCATGGAGCCCCCAAAAAATTAAATATCTAGGTCTCTGGTTTACTCCCTCTATTAAGCAAACGCTTTCCCTAAACATGACCCATACCTTCTCTACTCTATCTACTTCTACTTCCAAATGGCATCCTTTATATTTATCCTGGTGGGGCAGACTTGACACCATTAAAATTATGCTTGCTCCCATCATTTTTTACATGATCTCGGCTATTCCTCTCAATCTCCCTGCGTACTTTTTCAAAAAAATTAATTCTATCTTATCAATATTCTTATGGAATAAGAAAAAACCACGTATGTCTTTAATTAAGCTCAAATGTCCTAAATCTCAGGGTGGAGTCAACTTCCCAGATTTTCAACTTTACCATAATGCTTTTCTTCTTAAGCAGCTTTCTAAATCCTTAAATGACTCTCCTTCTAACCCCTCCCCATTGTGGAAAGATTTAGAACACTCTTTTTTATCTCCCTTTTCCCTTGATGAATCCCTTTCTTTCACTCACAAGACACGTTTCCTATCTTCACCTATACATAACACTACTCATAAACTTTTTCACTCTTTCATGTTGTCACATCTCTCAGCTAAAGACCAGTTTCTTAACTCATCTATTTGGCATAATAACCTTCTTAAAATTAAAAACAAACCCATTTTTTGGAAGACTTGGCGGGATAGAGGTCTACTTTGGATCCATCAGTTATACCCAAATGACTCTTTTCTTACTTTTTCTGACGCACAATCACTCTATAAGCTACCAAAATCATTTTCTGTCAAATTTAAGTTATTGACCCAACGTATAGCTGATTCCTTACTTTTAATATCCTCTGCACCATCCTCCTCATTACCTCACCGCAATATTCTCCCCATTTTAAGTGCCCAAGCTAATGCCTCATCTATTTACAAATTCCTCAGTACACCCATTGCACACAGAGCTAAAACTCACATAGAACTTCAATGGGAATCTGAATTTTATCTTCATGGCCCATCATCCTTTGGGACAAATTATGGCTGAAACTCCGCAAGACCTCAAGATCAGCCAGCATGACACAAACACTTTTCTTTATATACAATCGACTTATGTTTACGCCAATGTCCCTACATAAATTTCAACCCACACTTTCTTCAGCTTGCTGGTCTTGCAACGCTTCTCATGCAGACTTATTTCACATGCTTTTTCTTGTCCTTTCACACATCAGTTCTGGTTGAAAGTATGGTCTCAAATTAATATCATCTGTCATACTCATTTCCCTTCTCCCCTGAAGTTATATTTTTAGGTACACTATCTGATCATTGGCAGACCCTCTCTCATAACATGGACATTGTGGATTTATTACTTGCAATTGCTTTCCAACAAATAACAAAAAATTGGAAACATTCCACACAACTTTCCTTTCAAGCTTGGTGGTACAGTGTATGTTATAACCATCAACTGGACCGTGCTTATGTTTCTCCTATGTCTCTACTCCTGAAAAGAGAACGCATATGGTCTCCTGTGACTATTTTCTTGGATACTTCTGCACAAAAGTTTACCCAACACCACCCATCATCGGAAGAAGTCCCCAAACCACCATGAAACGTTTATAATGATATATTGTTTGCTTATGTATATAATTATATAACTTCTTTCTCTATTCCTTTTTGACTGTTATCATATTTTGTTTTACAGCAATTATTCCTTATAGTGTTTCGATACCTTTTATAGAGTATTAAGCTTCTTTTGCTCTTGTTTTCCTTTTTCCCTCCTTTCTTTCTTTCATAAGTCATTATAAAAAAAACTGTTCCTATATGCAACTACTTTCTGTTTCTTACATCTTGTTTCCATATAGCATAAGGTTTACTCACTCAATGTTTAATTGTCTTCTGATATTTATCTGACTGTTTGTACTTGGTTGCATTTTTTCCAAAATAAAATCTTTGTTTAAACTAAGAAAAATAACAATCAGGATACCTGCTATTGAGAGCAGGATCAGCGGAAGACCTCCAAAAATACTTCCCAATACGGAGTGTATAAAGTTTGGAATAACTCCGAGGACTGTCTGAAAGGTGTTTAGAAATCCTGACCCTAAGGTCTTAAATAGGTGTACAATACCACTCGTATCAGACATATTAAAAATACGTCCCACTGTTTCTGTGAAATGAGAGGGGCAGTTTGTACGTATGAGTGCCTGTATCTCAGCCGAGGTCCTTGCGATTTGAAGATCAAGGGTCTCCCGGGCAGAGGTTAAGGGCACAGTTTGCTGTAAAAGCATGGCTTTCATTCTGCTCAAAGTATCAAATTGTATAAAGGAAACATTTAGCGAAGGCCATAGCGGCGCCTCCCTGACTGTACTTGTTAGGGGAAACAATACTTGCATACTGTAGTGTAGCTCCTATTTCCCTAATAGGCTCTGCGCATTGGAATAATATACCCTATAGGTTTGACATAGGACTAAGGTCGATATGTCCCTATCGAGTATATTAAACTTAATTACCTATGCCAGCTAGCTCAGAGGCCACTAGAAACTCCTTGAGAACAAGAAGGGAGTAGTTTCTGGCAGCCGCAAAACATGACCACTTTGTTTCCCTTTAGAATCGGAACATGTCCCAGATTCGTGGAAACAATAGATAACCTTTTCACTCAGCTCAATTGTGCATGCTTAGTTTTCCTCAAAGTTACACAGAAAGAATAGACGGGCGTTTCAATAAAAGATTTATTGAACAGTCTTGTTTCTCGTGTAGGTTATATGTGCTGTTACGATCACAAGACAGGATGCAAGATAAATAATGTACAGCGTAAGCAGTAGAAATAAATAATACTGCGCTAGCATTATCTTTTAGTAGATATTTACACACATAAATAACATGAACTAAAAATGCGAGTACTCATACGATGCGTACCTACGCTAGTTCTACCCCAATGTACCTAACCTAACCTAGGTGTAGGGAAAGGTAGGAAGTAGGTGAAGTATTCCTTACTACAGTATACTAAGAGTATGTTAAGCCTAGTATGCCAAGTATGCCAAGTATGCCAAGAGTCCCTCTAGGTTCTAGTCAGCTCCATACCTTAAGAATGAGAGAGGTGGGAATCTCTTTCCAGACTCGAACTCTAACACCCTGCGAGGGAAGTCAGATCACTGGAAGCGGGACTCTCTGCGAGCAGGGATGACAGCGTCTTCTCAGTGCGTCAGGCCGGGATACGGGCTCCTCTGAAGTCGAGGTCTCCTCTAACTTGCTTGGGCAAGGGAAGGTATATTTATACCTGGTAGTTACTTTGGAATGTTAGCATTGACGTGAAGTCGGACAGAGGAAGACGTCAGGAATGAACCCTTAAGGTTTAATGGTTCATACATAATAGATGAGTTCTTGGAGAAATCAATAGTCCTGTGCTGGGGGAACTCCCGAAGCTTAAGGGTCTGGTTTCTAAGAACTCGTTGTGACGTTAGGGTGGATGTCGGTGACCATGCCTGTATTTGGAGTGCACGGTTAATGCCTAAATAAGGACAGGGATTCTATGCCTATATAAGGGCAATGCGAATTGTGCCTATATAAGGACATGATTCAGGAAAACCTGTATACAGACACCTAAAGCGGAATACAACACCCACTCCACTTTCGAATGAACGATAATACTAAATGCTAAACATTTAAATGCTAAACATAAAATTGAGTACCACATATTGCTAAAAACATTTCTAAAAGCATATTAAAAGAAGCTCAAAACTGTAGAAATGCAATAAGCACTGTACATTTAAAGCATCGTTATCATTCTAAACATATAATGGAAGTAAATGCAACATGAATGAATAAACAGAAATATATACATATGATGAAATGGTCGATAAGTTTTCAAAAATCAAAGCCATTGCATATCATGGAATTAAATGAAATGTTAGACAAGTAAGGTGACAATGTGTCCCTGGAAGTATTCAAAGAAGTCCGTTTTATAAGACTAGTTCTACTGTAAGCAGATATTTGCCATGTCATTTCAAAAGATTTATTTATTTTTTTTAAAGAAAAAAGTTTAATTTCTGGGAAAAGTTCCAAGTTTTGAAAATATGAAGGCCAAATTTCATTATTGCCCTGGTACACTGTGAGCCGAATCAAAGTCAGTGTATGGGTCTGGTGTAAACATGAGATCATCTATTTCCGTAGCCAAAATATCGTCTACCGAAGTTGGTGACATTTGGAACACCTCATTCAGAATGTTAATTGCACAGAGATGAGAAACATCGCCTTCAGCAGAAGATGCAATGTTCGCTTCCGTTGTTACCTGTGTGCCTGTCGATCCATCTCGTACCTCAGCAGCAGCCGGAAGCGTCTGTGAGATCTCAATGAATGCCGTCATCAGAATTGGCAGCCTCTGGGGACAACACAGATCATGGGCCGTTATCGGGTCCAGCAGAGTATCGATATCCGTTGGCATGACTGATGGGAGTGTTAGACAGGTGTCTAGCACGCATTCTTCACCGCAAAACAGGCAGCGTAGAACAGGTAAGATGCAATCTTGCCAGATTAGTCTGAATGACAGGAACCATGTTGTATTAAGCTCCCGTAGACGAGGTATGCCCAAAAGTTGTACTATTCGCTCACGGCACTTTCGTTCAAGTAGAGCTTTCTCCACTTCGCTCAGAGTGATGTTGGCGAACAGGCAGGCCATAGCGTAATAGTAGGAATAGAAACAGGATTCCTGCAACAAGTGCTAGAATTAATGGCACACCACCAAACACTGAATGTGCAAAG
Source organism: Calotriton arnoldi (assembly GCA_963921515.1). Taxonomy (NCBI): domain Eukaryota; kingdom Metazoa; phylum Chordata; class Amphibia; order Caudata; family Salamandridae; genus Calotriton; species Calotriton arnoldi. The sequence continues at coordinate 2,508,400 of CAWUFW010001823.1, read as the reverse complement.
TTTGGGAGGATTCCGAGGACCGCCTGGAAAGGTGCTAATAGTCCGGAACAGATGGTCTTAAATACATGTACAATGCCGCTTGTATCTGACATGTTAAAGATATGTCCTATCATTTCTACGAAATGTATAGGGCAGTTTGTACGAATTAAAGCCTGTATCTCAGCTGAAGTCCTTGCAACTTGTAGATCATAGGTTTCTTTGGCCGAGGTCAAAGGCACTGTTTGTTGTATAAGCATGGCTTTCATTCTGCTTAAAGTATCAAATCGTATAAAAGAGACATTCAACGAAGGCCACAAAGGCGACTCCCTGACTGTGTCTATTGGGGCAAACAATACTTGCATACAGCAAGTGACCCTGGAGTTGACCGTTACTAGATATGGGATGCCTGGCACCATGCCACAGCAACTCTGATCATTCAACATGAGGTAACTCCCATTAGAAAGTTGTCCAAACGTTGGATTAATCACAGCAGCTGGTGTACCCTGCTGATGGCAGGACAAATTTGCCACAGAACCATTACAATCCCCATGTAAAGAAATGTCCTGACAAAATTAGTGAACCGCTTAGTGCACTTTTACAGTGTGTACCACTCAGAAACACTTCTCGATCCTCACTTCTACATCTATATGTGTACGGCAAAGTCCAGGATGTCTTAATGTATTCCTTACCCAACCTTTCATATTTGCCTACTTGCATTTGTTTGAGGCAATACTGAAACTGAAAAGTAGTCACAGGTAGAGTGATTTTGCCATGAATACGCCATTCTGTAGCTGGTTTTTCTGCCACAGTGAATGGTAATTTTTCCAGTTTTTCAATGCTCAGCACTGTATACTTCGCTCCCCTTTGTGCCAGTTCGATCTGTTTATCAGTTAGATTGTATACTGCAAACAGAGCCGACGTGTTGATAAAACGCCACGGCACATAGCCCGCACGCAAAGATTGCAGCGTCCAGCATAACAACATAATAGAACGTAATTGAGATTGGCCTTGTTGTAACATGGCTAAATCTTGTTCTAGTATGTCGATAGCAGAGGATACAATGTTGTCCAATGAATAGATTCTGGATGACAAAGTTGTTAACCCGTTATCGACCACAGTGAGAGTTTTCTCTAAGTTAATACGATCAAGTTCACGTATTCGTTCTGCGGCCTCTATCTGTGACACCTTCCATGCTTCATTATAAGCAGCATAGATGCCGGCATATATGAAATGTTTTTGACGCGGTCTTCTTGGTCCAAGCAAGAATTCCCTAAGGTCTGCGTCTTCTTTAAGTAAGGATAAGTGTTGTTTCACATCCTTAAGTGTAGATTTCTGCAGCCAATCGAGGCATAATTTTCCTACACTGTATGTTGTTACTACCCCTGGATGTTGTCTTTGGACGTATCGTGGGTCTGGCCTGTGAATAGTAAAGCCCTGTGTTTTATTCAGGAATCTTTCTTGACAGGTGTTTGTGTCTGTGGGCCAGATCAACCATTTTTTCCAATCAGGATTTGTTCTGTTGAGTTGTAGTATTGTGTCAACTGTAACCGCTGCCTGTGTATTGTTATCACTTGCAGGTGTTGGTACAGAAGGTGCTTCATGTCTTTGATCTTGGCTAACCCAAGGCAAGACGTTTGTTGGACAGTGTCATTCAAAAACATTATTTGCTGAGGGATGATACATGCTCTAAATAAAGCTTCTGTCCCCTGTACTTGCCATTCTTTAGTACCCCAGACCGATTTTGTGTCTATTGAGTCTTTCCAAAGGTTGTATCCCTGTCTAGACAATTGGGCACTAAATGCTGCAGAGTAAATCTGTTTTGTATTTGTTAACATAATTTTCAGTCCTGTTTTGTTTACATTTTTATAGTAAAATGTTTCTGGGTCAGATGTATTGTATCCTGAAAAATATGGAAACTTTTTAGCAAATGTTTTTGAACTATCTTTTGGAGGTGTAGGACAATGCTCCCATTGGTTAAACATAAACACATTTCTAGGTGTTGCAGATTTATGCAAAAAATGATGAACATAGTGGTTATAGCAATACAGCTGTTCATAGTCTGATGAACCATCTAAATATTCATTATTAGAAAATGCAGCAGACCTCTCTGTAGTGTAGTTCCTATTTCCCTAATAGGCTCTGCGCATTGGAATAATATAACCTATAGGTTTGACATAGGACTAAGGTCGGTATGTCCCTATCGATTATATTAAACTTAATTACCTGTGCCAGCTAGCTCAGAGGCCACTAGAAACTTCTTGAAGACAAGAAGGGAATAGTTTCTGGCAACCACATAACATAAAACCCTGATCCCTCAGGATCGTGGAAACAATATACTACTTTTCATTCAGGCACTCATCTCAGAGAAGTACATAGAAGAAACAGTTGGGTGTGTTTACAATAAAATTTATTGCACACTTGTTGTTCTAGTACTGGTTATATGTGCTGCGACAACTGTTGGACAGTAGCAGAGAAATATGGCCAGCAGTGCAGTTAAATAAAAATGCATGGTACAGTTTTACCATTGTGCAATAGTAATGAACACATACATGAAATGCAGAATGCATTAAGATAAAGCCTATACCCCTATGATGCCTAACTAGATGTACCTAAGTGTACCTAGCATGTGTGTAGGTCTTAGAGAGCCAAGAATCCCCCTAGGATTTAGTCTAACCCCATTACCTTAGTGGGACTTCATCCTGGTGTTGAGCTGGACACCCCAGGATGGGTGGATGAACCTCTGCCAGCTGGAGCTGTGGCATGATGCAGGTTGCAGCGTCTCACGTCAGAGTGTCGACATGGAAAGTCTCGGTCCTCTCTAGTTTGCTTGGGCAAAGGGAGGTATATTTATACCTGATAGATGCCTTGGAATATTAGTATTGACGTACAGTCGGTCAGAGGAAGACGTCAGGAATGAACCCTTAGGAAATAGTGGTTCATGCATATTTAATGAGTTCTTGGAGAAATCAATAATCCTGTGCTAGGGAAAATCCCAAGAGCGAAGGGTCTTTGTCTAAGAACTCGTTGTGACATAGGTTAGTCACTTTTGGACATGGATATGACGTATTTAGGATGGACCGTCTTCTGCACCCAGAGCACACGTCAGATAAGGGACAGACTCTGTTGCTCGTTATTTGTAAAGGGAGGGCCAATGTAGGTGAAAGGTCCTGCCTGTCTCTGTGACACAAAGGATTTGAGCCTCTGAAACGGCGCACCTATGTTAGGGCCTCAATCCAGCACATAACACCCACTCCTATCTATGGACAATCGTGAATAACCCGTTAAAAGCAAACTACGTGACTAAAATAGGCATTAGCATATGATTGGCAGGTAGTTGCATGAGAGTGTTGTTTATGAGCTGAAAAAATAGCAGCTGTTAAAATATGTAAAATTACCATAGACTCTGTGGAGACAGGAAACATCTATAGTGTCATTAAAAATACTCTCTTAGAGTCAGTAGTTACTTATAAAAGTTCCTGTTTATAAAATTGAAAACTCTTACAAGCTGTTCAGAAGACCATGCTTTCTTTAGAAGAAAGAAAAAAAAGAAAGAGAAAGGTCATTTTTAGAGGGAATGCTCCAAGCACTCGGTGAGAGTTGAAACAATAAGAGAAAAAATGTGTTTCAGGACATGTTTTAGCAAAATCGAGATAACAAGTGGCTGAGAGACATAACATTTCTGTTGATAGTTACTGCAGGGGACGGACCTTTGTAATACCTCACAGAATTGTTGTGGGAGCACAGAATGAGCAGTGCTGCCAGTTGCTGGTTCTGAGGCAGCCGGTGCTGTAATCGATACCTTGGATTTGCAAGGAATGCTTGGGTTTGATGGGAATACGCTTGGGACACAGCCAAGCATGGGACTTCAGCAGTTCCAGCCTGGTGGTAAATGCCGCTGGCGTTTCCTTTGGAAGTGTCAGACAGATGATGACCACGCATTCTTCACTGCAAAAAACAAGCATCAGAGAACAGGTATGTTGCAGTTGCAGTCTTTTCAGACTGGTCTTTTAAATATTCGAAACCATGAAAAGCATAGTTCCTGTTCGTGAGGTATTACCAAGGTGTATCACACTGCTTGTGTGTGAAAGATAAAATTTATCAAAAAGGAACGAGGGGCAGTCTGTATTTAAGAGTGCTATTTTGCAAAAAAGAAAAAATATTTCTTTAGCTGATGTGAAAATAAAAAATAAAAGTGCTGCACAAGCATGGTTTTCAGATTGCTCAAGGCATTGAATTCTATAAAGGAAACTTTTGGTTCACTACTTTCAGTGTTGGGGCTTCTAGACAAAAAGGGCACAACTTCCCTACACTTGTAGGATTTCACTACCTCTGGAAGTTATCTGTACATAACGTAGGTCTGGCTTATATATACTGAGTCCCTTGGTGATGTTCAGGAATCATTTTTGTGACAGGTATTTCAATCAATCAATCAATCATGTCACTTATAAAGCGCACTACATACCCGCGAGGGTCTCAAGGCGCTGGGGGAAGAGGGGGGTGGTGCTGCTACTGATCGAAGAGCCAGGTCTTGAGGAGTCTTCTGAAGGCCAGTAGGTCTTGGGTCTGTCGGAGGTTGGTGGGGAGGGTGTTCCAGGTCTTGGCGGTGAGGTGGGAGAAGGATCTGCCGCCGGCGGTCGTTTTCCGGATGCGGGGGACTGTGGCGAGGGCGAGGCTGGTCGAGCGGAGCTGGCGGGTGGGGGTGTAGAAGCTGAGTCGTCTGTTGAGGTAGGCTGGTCCGGAGTTGTGGAGTGCTTTGTGTGCGTGGGTGAGGAGCTTGAAGGTTATCCTCTTGTTGACAGGGAGCCAGTGCAGGTCTCTCAGATGGGGTGTGATGTGGCTGCGTCGGGGGATGTCGAGGATAAGACGTGCAGAGGCGTTCTGGATGCGTTGCAGCCGTCTCAGGAGCTTAGCCGTCGTTCCTGCGTAGAGGGCGTTTCCGTAGTCCAGCCTGCTGGTGACGAGGGCCTGGGTGACTGTTTTTCTTGTTTCGGTGGGGATCCACTTGAAGATCCTGCGGAGCATTCGGAGGATGTTGAAGCAGGATGAGGAAACGGTATTTGTGTCAAAGGGCCAAACCATCCATACTTTCCTAACTGGGTCTGTCCTGTTGTTTTGTAAATGGCATCTAATGTTGCCCCTGCTGATGTATGTCAACTATTCCACCCCCGTGCGATGGTGTTTGGTGGTGTTTGGCAACGTTCCTACTGGTGTTTAAACAACCACATTTCTAGATGCATTACAATTGTGTAGGAGTTGATAACCTTAATGAAGGTAACAGGTATAAAGCGTCACAATAAGAATAAATCTCTAACATTTCATGATCTGAAAATGTAGCAATTATTCCTAAAACAGACAGCATATTATTCACTGTATCAGTAACCCAATTTTCAGAAAAATGTACTGCAGGTAATGACATCACTGAATGAATGATAAAATGAATGAAAATGAATGAAAGTTCAAAATACATTAATCAGAATTAAAAACCGGATGATTAAATACATCATTTAGAATACAAAGGCTTGTTCAGGCCGAATACATTTATAAGTCTCTTTGCATTTGAATTTAAAATGGATGTGGCTTCAGTTTTCTGTTGAGTCTGTTTTGTAGAAAAGTGTCCACTAAGAGTCATACTAAAAGCTAGCTCTAAGCAAAGCTAGAACAGAAAAAGATGAACCCAGAAATACTCCATAGTTCTACCCATGGTGAAGCCAGGTCTGTATCTTTTTGGATAAAGAAAAGGTTCAAAAGTTTGTACTTGCATGTTCGTTGTTTTTTTGGCTGGCTGCGCTTCCTGTTCACGTGGAGCCATGGAAAACGTATCACAGTTAATGAAATAGCCAGTAGCTGTATGATCAATTGTTGAAATTGCATCGTGTTTAGTTGAAGTTATTTCTGCTGTTTTTGTTAAAAAACGTTTGAAATGTTGAAATTAATAGTTGATGTCTTTGCTGAAAAACTTTCAGATGGTGAAGTTAATATTTTATGTTTTTGTTGAAAAACATTGAAGCATTTATTAGTTGTTGTTTTTCTTGAAAAACGTTGAAGCATTTATTATTTGATGCTTTTGTTGAAAAAACGTTGAAGCTTTTAATATTTGATGCTTTTGTTGAAAAACGTTGAAGCATTTATTATTTGATGTTTTTGTTGAAAAAACGTTGGTGTGCACATTTGTTTTTGGCCAAATTGCAACTTGAGTGTTGTCTTGACTTTTATTTTGAATTTGAAAGGTTGGTTCAAGGAGAACTAGTTCCATTGCATTGTTGCATAGTCCCCCACTCCATGGATTTGATTTCTCAAACGTGATGAGCTTTTCAGTTTGAAGTTCTTGAATAGTAGTGAGAGGGACGTCTACTACTGTGGAGTTCACAAGGCCTACTGCTCAGTATTGGCCACATAGTGTTGTTTGATTCTTTCATTTGAAATGAATCTGTTTTCCTTTTTCACGGCAAGATGCGGCAAAAGTACAGTTCTTGTTCCTTTCACTTCAAGGAATGGCACAGGTTTTCCTGTATGAGGGGCCAAATTCCTTTGTGTCCGCGATCTTTATCTCTCTCTGCCCAGATCCCCGACTTTTGGGATTCAAACAGGTCTTGCCGTGATTACCTCGACTTCCCAGTGGCGGCCTGTTTCACTTTGACAGAATCTTTGTTTGTTTCTTTGTTTCCTTTAGTTCCTGTAAAACAGCCAAATGATCATAGATCCAGAATGGTTTTCATCCGCCACTGTGCCTTCACATTTATGATCAGGTTCCCACATTCGTAAATGGAGTCAGACCTCCTAGAGAGCTTCTTGGCTGGGTGTGTATTGCCCCCTGAATCCATATAAGTGTTTGACATCACTAGCGCCCCGCCTAATACCCTAGCTGTTAAGGATTGCTCTATGCCCCAGTCCTTCCTCTCCTCTACCTAAATTCCCTCAGGATGGCGTTGGAGAGGAGTACCGCAATATTACCTCCATCCCTTCCATGGCCTCTTTGTCAGCCCGAGAGCTAAGCATGGAGCCACAGTCAGGGTGTAACGTTGATTGCGTATCTCCTGTTATGGACTCACAAATCTTTTTATAACAGTTTTGAGCGTCAGCCGAGCGCTAAGGCCATACCTATAGGAAACATGAGCACGGATCCACTGCCACCAAGATAAATTTTTAAGCCACCTCAAAATTTGAGGGGCCGCAGTGGTCCTGTTACATGACACTATCAAGTGGACAGTCTGATGCTGTCTAGCAATGGGACCTGCGCGGGTCTTGTGATGGTGTAGCCTGGCATTTGTTTGCAGATTTTGCAGTTCAAGACAAAGCCAATAGTCTGACTTCTGATCCCTGGCCACCAATAGCACTGTTTGCAATGAAGAAATAGTAGCTATTACCCCTGAATGTGCGGAGCCCAAGCCCTTGTGTGCTTTAAATGATTAATTCCTGCCTACTATCCATATTTGGAAATACTCTATCCCCCACTCCAGGAATCTGAGCATATGGAGTGTTGTTTGCACCTAACTTGTAGGAGTATATAAGTGGAAATTTCTTAGGCACTGCTGTGCTGCCTTTGCGTGAAGCAATTACAGCCACCATATTCTAACCGTCTATTCTCGTTGTTGAACGAGTGTGCGCAGCTACGGAAGCTGTGTGAACAGCCCCCTGTGTGGCTTCTACAGCCAATGAATTCCCTGCAACGTGCACGCCATCACGTTGATGACTCAGTGTGTTAATCACGTGAGTTTTTGTTTGGTAGGTCGTATTTTTCAACTCCACTACCTGTTCCCATCATTTTTGTGTTTAATTATGCCACCTTTTTCATCTTTAAACCCATTTTGTTCCCAATGGTGTAAATATTTATTACATGATTGCACACAGTAAAAGGAATCGCACACTATAAGTGTGGGGAATTCGCGATCCGTGTTTACAAGTGCAAGTATCAGGGCTTTTAAAGCTTCCAACCGAGCCGTGCTATTACCTAGAGGTAGTTTTTTGGTGCAATGAGGACGGAACTTGCCATCCAGCATCTGTTCTTTAACAAAGGCGGCCAATGGGGCAGACCCATCAGTGTAAATTTAAAAAAATTCATACTGGTCTAGAGGCAAGATTTCATTTGGTCGATGATGTTCTTTCTCATATTGCAGGAATGCCTGTGTTTTTAAACTTGGATCAAATCTGGATTCAAAGTCTGATGCAGCAAAAGAATTAGCCCTTTGTATCCATTCTGGATGTAAGGCTTTGGCATTAGGAATGCTAGCCCCGGTACCGGGGTGACGACAATAATACATCATCCCATGAGCCAGTGCTCTTTCTTTTGCTACAGCAGTCTGAATGGTTGTCAGAATTTTTTCCTGTTGAATTAAAACTCATTTCTGTGTTTGTGTACAGATGAGATTTGTATGCGATTGGTACAGTTTCACCTTCATTAAAGGTTTAATAAGTGTACCCGCATTGACCATAAATGATACAGAGTACCAAGTGGTGCAAGTTTACACGTGTGTGTATGTGTTTGGAAGCAATAATATCTTCCTGGAGTGAACAAAGAATATTGGTGTGTTCTTGTGTCCAGTGTTTGACTGAAAAGTCAGGTTTGAAAAAGGTCGCAGAAAGGTTTTACTCTCTCTGCGAAATCCAAAATGTATGTTCTGCCAAAATCTAGGAATCCCAGTACTGATTGGAAGTTCTTTTAATGTCTTTGGAGGCTGAAGCAGCGCACACTTTTCTAAAAAGTTAGCTGCCAGGCTTTTTCCTTCACTTGAAAACTAGTATCCCAAAAATAGGACACAGAGGTGGGCAATTTTTGGTTTCTCAAAATTAAATTTGTAGCCCCCAGAGGCGAATCCCATAATAATGGTGCTCAGCCTGGTCAAGTGTTTCCCCAATAGGTCGTCCGTTAGATAAATATCATCCAAATAGGACAACGCTTCTTCATCAAAGTGCTTTAACCATTCAGTAACTCTTTCAGAAAATACCCCTGAGCTGTTCTTATACCCACGGGGAGATGACAAAAAATTGTCGCTGGGACTCTAATATACTAAATGCTGAAGGTACCTGTTTTCAGGTGCTATAGTTTGACAGAAAAATCCATTTGAGACAACAAGTGTCGTTTTGTATTTTTCCCCGCATAATGTTTATTCATTAATGCGGCACTATCTGCATGTTGGACAGCATATGTCTTTGTGCAAGTGTTCAAGTGTCTGTAAATGAAAACTAGACGAAATGTATTATCATGTTTTGATAAGTGAAACAAGGGATTGTTCTTTTGTGAAGTGCATTTTTCAATGATCTCCTGGTATTCAAGTTGATCTAAGATCTCCCTGGCCTGTGTTTTTAGCTTCTTGCTTAATTAATACGATATTGTCTTTGAGCATGTGGTGAAACTATGAACGGGATCACGTGGTGGGTTGAGGCATCATCCCATCCAGCGTGATTTTTATACAATGCTGGAGCTTGGGCTACTGCCCTCTCCCGTGCATATGTATGTTTAAGGTGAACTGGAACATGGTTGGAAAATGCAGGAAAAATATACTTTCTCTCTTTGGGCGCTCCCTGACGAATGCTGGCGGCTAATCTTGTTCTGCTAATAGTATGTCAAAACCAGACAATAGGTTCTTCGCAAAGAGACCTTTTACTTTCCTGTGTTTGTCCTCCTCCATGCGGAGTGTTATTTCATATAACTTGTGTGGGACGCTCACCCTTTTGTCTGGTGTTTCCACCGTGATGTAATCATTCAATTTTGCTGTCCAGAAATTCCTTCAGGTTCTGGCGAGCTATTGTTACTTCTGCCGCTCTGTCTAGCATTGTCTGAGCCCATTCCCCGTTCAGAATTTGAGTCCTTAGGATTCTGTGCATGTCTAACTTTGAGACCTGCAACTTCCTTCTTTTTAAATTGAGTTTTGGATTGTGGCTTGTCTTCTGTTTTAGAAGAGTCCTGAGCGTGCTTATCCCTGGACTGCTTGCGCTCTTCTTTGTGTGCTGACTTTCCTTCACTCCCTGTGTTGTTTGTCGAGAGGAATGTGTATCAGTATCCTGATACCTGTCATGTTTCCTAATATTATCCCTTTTCCTAAGGTTATACCTCTTTGCAGAGGGCTCCTGTTGAGGAGACCTACCTCAAGACTGAGAATCTTTTCTGAAACATTTTGTTTTTTATTATCCCACTTCTTTTTAGAAGAAGTAGGCGTCTGCTTAGAATTGTCCTTCTCAGGACTGCCCATTAGCTGTGGTTTTAAAAGCTTTCCCACCCAAACTGTCCCTTCCCAGTTCTGCATATGCAGTTTCAATTATTTTGGGAAGTTCTTGTGGTTGGTCTATAAGACTGACCTCTCTTAGGTGTTTGGCGGATCGCCACTGAAGCTGCTTCCCCTTTAATGTTAGCTAGTATTATTGTTGATACCTGGTCGTAATTACCTAGTAATTTCATACCTAAGGTCAGAGCTTGTTCAGCTCCATACTTGTTCTGTATCTGTCGTAAGACATCTGGAATTACTGCTAAGGAAGGAATACCATGAGTCCTGGTATATATGGCAGCAAAGACTGTACCCCAAGTGGTGTAGTCCTCTAACTGTGGTGTGATCCCCATGGGCAAGCAGAGTGTTAGCATTATATGCTTTCAAATGGTGTGGTATTTGGAAATACTGCTTCTAACTGGGTAATTTTCTGAGCTACCCAGAAAGGAATCTGTTCACATTTTGTGGGTAGTTTACCCATTACTGTGTGTAATGTTTGTGGAGTGATTTTAGTAGCGGTGCTCTGTGTTGGAGCTGTGTTATTTGTAGCTACTGTGGGCTGGACACCAAGGGGTCGATTCCGATTCGGGCCGGAAATCTCTCCGACCGAGCCGGACCCGGAGAGATTTCCGACCGAATCGGACCCGTGCAGTCCGACCGAACTAGTCCGATGCATTCGTATGCCACCGGACACGAGTCGGTCGGACTCCCATTGAACTCAATGGGAGCCGGTCGTACAACGCGTACGCGGGCTCCCATTGCCTCAATGGGTGCGAGGCGGACAAGGGCGCCCCCTACAGCGAGTACGCCGCGAGCGCTCCGCGGCGTACACGCACAGGTAGGGGGACCCATGGGTCCCCCTGTGTGCGCCTCGCACGGGTGCGCGTACAGGGGGTCCGACACGGACCCCCAAAGTACGGCTCCGACAGCGAGTTCGAGTCGGACGGCGCGAGTCGGTCGGAGCGGTCGAGGTGCACATCGTACTTACCCGGCCGGAAAACGTCTCCATTGCGCGGTGCGAATCGGGTCCCGAGCGAGTCGGTCGGAGCGGTACGATCCGGGTACGAGTCGGTCGGAGCGGTCGGGTCGCCCGGACGAGTCGGTCGGCGAATTCGCATCGTACTCGCTCGGCCGGACCCGCGTACGATTCGGTCGGGAAAAAGGGCTCCGAATCGGATCCGGTAAAGCCGAATCCTATTCGGAGCCCTACCGGCCGAGATCGGAATCGGCCCCCAAGTGTCCTCATGACGAGTTGCGTCATGGCTCTGTAAGAGTTTTACCAACTCTTTGTGTTGTAAGAGCAGTGCATCTTGTGGCATTATGTCAATGTCAGGATGTGGTGTGTAGCCAGCTAATATTGGCCTTGTAGCTCCTGGTCTACCTAGTGGACCGAACCTGGTTTTATTTATTTGTTGTAGGGCACCATTAAACCAGAAATTGTGGTCCTGGTCAGTGTGCGGAATCTTAATCTCCTCGAACGGAGTGTAGACCGCTGGGACTTTTTCATGTATGTAAGAATGAAAAGTCTGAGTTGTTGCATTTACTGCTGGGAATGTAACCCAAGAATAGAACACATCTGTTTGTTAATCTTCGTGTGCCTCTATTAATATCACTGTACCCTCTTGGTCTGTTAAACCATGTCTGAGGGGTTTTTGTGTGAGTGTATGCCTGATTTTGGGTACAAAATGTATTGCATTTGCTTCCTCTTCGTCGTTTGAGACCTGTGTCCCAGTGACAGGAGCAGCTGCCTCGACAGACATTGTGTTGTGAAAACGAAATGTCCTAAAAAAGGGTTTTAACCCCTCCGATGCTCATGACGAGCTCAGCTCGTCATGCTGCGCGGTGGGCGTGTGCGCATGACGAGCTGAGCTCGTCATGACCACGCCCGCGATCGGAATGTCCAGCACCTGGGCGGAATTCCGATCGCGGCAAAGGTGTTAAGATAAGGTTTAAAAAGGCACAATTGTTCGGGAACTTTTTCCTTCAAGCTTGATTAACCTACAGCCAATACATAGGAAGATTGCCTACTCAGCTGTGGCGGAATTTTGTGCCTACCCAATCCAGACGTCTCTGGCGTTTTGTGAGAAGGGGTCTCTGAGAATAAGCATGACTGAACTACTCAGATTCTACTGTTAAATAAGTGCCAAATTCACGTTTGGGTGTCATGTAGTGTAGTTCCTTTTTTCCCTAATAGGCTCTGCGCATTGGAATAATATAACCTATAGGTTTGACATAGGACTAAGGTCGGTATGTCCCTATCGATTCTATTAAACTTAATTACCTGTGCCAGCTAGCTCAGAGGCCACTAGAAACTTCTTGAAGACAAGAAGGGAATAGTTTCTGGCAACCACATAACATAAAACCCTGATCCCTCAGGATCGTGGAAACAATATACTACTTTTCATTCAGGCACTCATGTCAGAGAAGTACATAGAAGAAACAGTCGGGTGTGTTTACAATAAAATTTATTGCACAGTTGTTGTTCTAGTACTGGTTATATGTGCTGCGACAACTGTTGGACAGTAGCAGAGAAATATGGCCAGCAGTGCAGTTAAATAAAAATGCATGGTACAGTTTTACCATTGTGCAATAGTAATGAACACATACATGAAATGCAGAATGCATTAAGATAAAGCCTATACCCCTATGATGCCTAACTAGATGTACCTAAGTGTACCTAGCATGTGTGTATGTCTTAGAGAGCCAAGAATCCCCCTAGGATTTAGTCTAACCCCATTACCTTAGTGGGACTTCATCCTGGTGTTGAGCTGGACACCCCAGGATGGGTGGATGGACCTCTGCCAGCTGGAGCTGTGGCATGATGCAGGTTGCAGCGTCTCACGTCAGAGTGTCGGCATGGAAAGTCTCGGTCCTCTCTAGTTTGCTTGGGCAAAGGGAGGTATATTTATACCTGATAGATGCCTTGGAATGTTAGTATTGACGAACAGTCGGTCAGAGGAAGACGTCAGGAATGAACCCTTAGGAAATAGTGGTTCATGCACATTTAATGAGTTCTTGGAGAAATCAATAATCCTGTGCTAGGGAAAATCCCAAGAGCGAAGGGTCTTTGTCTAAGAACTCGTTGTGACATAGGTTAGTCACTTTTGGACATGCATATGACGTATTTAGGATGGACCGTCTTCTGCACCTAGAGCACACGTCAGATAAGGGACAGACTCTGTTGCTCGTTATTTGTAAAGGGAGGGCCAATGTAGGTGAAAGGTCCTGCCTGTCTCTGTGGCACGAAGGATTTGAGCCTCTGAAACGGCGCACCTATGTTAGGGCCTCAATCCAGCACATAACATCTCATGATCAAACATTATGTCATTTACAGTCTCAAAGTCCCAATCATCAGAATAGGTACTGGACGAAATAAGATCACTTAGTGAAATTTTAAATAAATGTGGAATGTTCAATTGTTCCGTCGGGCCGAAGATATCGAAATCAGTTTTGTCCCACACTATACCATCCTGTATAGGAACGGCTGTGATGTTCACTGCTGACAAGTCTCTTGCTTCACGATGGGAAGATTTGTGAGGTTTCAAAAGTAAGTTCACATCTTTTCTTTCAGTGTTCACATGGATGTATCTGCCATTTAAAAGCACACTTATAGTCATAACCAAAGCTAGCCAAAGCAGGAAGAAAAATATTCCAGAAATAATCCATAGTTCAATCCATGGTGAAACCAGATAAGTTTTTTTCAAAAATGAAGAAAGTCTTGTACTTGCTGTTTGAATTTTAATGATGCTGGCGACGTCTCAGGCTCACTCGGATCCTCAGAAAACGTATCAAAGTTAATGAAGTAGCCAGAAGCAGTTCTGTCAATTGTTGGAATTGCATCAGGATTTGTTGAAATCGCTGGAAGCAGTTGATCACGTGTTACATTGGTGTAGACAGGTGTATTTGGACGAACTGTTACTTGAGTTTCAAGAGGGATGAGTTTTCTCCCATCCTAGAATTGCACAGGGCAAAAGCATTAGGAGCCGCCCTATATGGGGCCGAGTTATGGGGGTTGGAAAATCTGACGGACCTAAAGCTTGCTGAAAATAAATTTATTAGAGCCATTATGAATCTGCCAGTGAACACACCACTACTGCCGTTAAGGCTAGATCTTGGCTTAAAATCTATTGAACATTTTGCTATTCTTAGGGCACTTTTGTTTTGGATAAGGGTCTGGACAAGCAATACTCAGGTACCGCTGAAGGAAGCTTTGGTTGAGCTGATTGCCCTGCACAAGCAAACAGGCCGAATTAAGTGGTTTAAAAAGATCAAGGCTTGGTTCTCAAAAATAGGGTTGGGGCAGCTCTGGGAGGAACCTGGGACCATTATTAAATCTATGGTCCCTCTTGTTAAAAAAAGGTTTTGGGGGTTGATGGTTTCGGAAAACATAGAACGTATTGCACATGGCACTTTAACAACAAGGTTTTTAAATGTTAAAGACAGTTTTGGTTTCGAAACTTTTTTGGATGATATCGAACCCCCACAGGCAAGAGCACTGTATACCCAACTTAGATATGGAACTATTCCCTTAAATGCTAGGAGAAGTTCCTGGGGAAATATGTCGGTCGATCCATTGTGTCCTTCTTGCCACATTGCCCCGAGACACTTGAGCATTTTTCTTTTTCTGTCCCTCCTATGCTGATTTTAGAAGAACATGGATAGTTCCTGTTTGCCGTATGCTTTCCATTAGGTGTTCTTCAGATGCCATACGCATTTTTAAATTTGATACCACAAGATGGTTAGTGTTCGCTATTTCGAGATTCTTGCTATTTGCCTGGTGGAGGAGGACAAAATGTGTAAACTGGTCTCTGAACATTGTTGTGCCTATTTAGTCCTACTTGGTTTTTGTTTGATCGTGCTTACTATGTTTTTATGGGACCCATAATTTTGTATTTTATTAGATTTTAATGAATTTATATTCTTTTTAATGTAATATCTATTGGTTTTATTCTGATGTACTGTTTTATGATGTGAATGATCATATTTTTTGATCGAATATAAAAAAGAGAGTTCTATAGCATTGTTGCTTAGTCCTTCATCTGTTACTGCTGAATTCTCGATGGTTATCAGTCTTTCAGTCTGAACCTCTTGGATAGTAGCGAGAGGAGTGTGTCTGCTACTAGGTCGGAGTCCACGAGGCCTACTATTTAGTATTGGCCACATACTGTGGTTTGATGAGGTCGATGGACACAAATCTTTTCTCCTTTTTTCCAGCAAGGGGCGGCAGAAGTACTGTTCTTGTTCCGTGGATAGCTAGGACAGGTACTGGTTGTCTGTAAGAAGGTCCAAATTCCTTCTTGTCCGCAATCTTCTCTCTGACTAGATCCCCAACTTTTAGAATCCATACAGGCCTTGCTGGGACTGCCGGTTTTTCCCCAGTGGTGGTTGGCTGCAGGAATACGTTGCTTTGTTTCGATCTTAGTTCATTTAGATCCTGTAAAACAGCCAAACGATCTTTGATATCAAAAGGTTTATTTTTCACCACTGTGCCTACGTGTTCGAGGTCAGGTACCCACATTCTTGTCCCAAATAGGACCTCATATGGAGTGACCCCCCCTAGAGAACTTCTTGGCAAATTATTTAATGAGCGTTGGACCCCATAAAGATGTTTGACCCACCCATCACCCGAACCTAATACCCTAGCTGTTATAGACTGCTTTATGTCCCGGTTTTTCCTTTCCACAACAGAATTTCCCTCAGGATGAAACGGAGAGGAGTACCGCAATGCAACGCCCAGACTGGCCATGGCTTCTTTGTAAGCCCGAGAGCTAAACGCAGGGCCCTGGTCAGAATGTAGCGTGCCTATTGCGTATGTGCCGATAAAGACTCGCAAATCTTTTATAACAGTTCGAGCATCAGCCGAGCGCTGAGGCCATATCCATAGGAACCTAGAGCATGAATCCACTGCGACCATTATATATTTATAGTTACCATCCCTTTGCAAGGGACCGCAGTGGTCCAGGTAAACACAAGCTAATAGTTTGTCTGAAATTAACAGGGGTGTCTGCGCAGGACGTTTCACTGTGGAGACTTTCATCTGTTGGCATATGTCACATTCTAAAACATAGTTCTTGGTTTGTTTCCTAATGCCAGGCCACCAATATCTTTGCTTGAGTAAATATACTGTTGCAGAAACACCTGCATGGGCAGAAGCTATCCCTTCATGTGCTGCTAGGATTAGTCCTAATCTACGTTCCTTGTTTGGAATTACCCTATCCCCCACTCCAGGGATTCGAGCAAAAGGAACGTTGTTCGCATCAATTACATAAGAGTACTTGAGTGGAAACTTTTTTGGTAACGCTGCACCACTGCCTTTGCTTGTAGCATTGACAGCCAACATTATCTCACTGTCTATTCTCGTTTTTGAACGAGTGATCGCAGCTACGGAAGCCGTTTGAACAGCACCCTTTGCGGCTTCATCAGCCAATGAATTCCCTGCAACGTGAACGCCATCACGTTGATGACTCAGTGTATGGATCACGTGAGCCTTTGGTAGTTCGTTTTTTAACTGAACTACTTGTTCCCAAAGCGTTTTATGCTTTATTGTGCCACCTTTTGCATCTTTGAACCCATTTTCAAGCCAATTTTGTATATATTCATTATACGACTGAACACAGTAAAAAGAATCGCACACTACTAGTGTGGGGAATTCGCGATCTGTACTTTCAAGTGCCAGTTTGAATGCTTGTAGTTCAGCTCGCTGAGCTGTACAATCTCCTAGAGATTGAGTTTTTGTGACCATAGGTCTGAAGATACCATCTCGCATGCGACCTTTAACGATTGCACACGCTGCACTGTAAGCTTGCTTACTCCCTGTAGCAGGTTGTGCGGATCCGTCAGTGTAAATTATGAATTCATACTGATCGAGAGGCAGAATTTCAGTAGGCAGAGGACATTCATCTTCATATTGCAGGAATGCTTGTGTTTTTAGATCAGGGTCAAAAACATATTCAACATCTGTTGCAGCAAGAGAATTAACCCATTGTATCCATCTAGGATATAATGCTTTAGCATTTGGAATGCTCGCTTTAGTTACCGCCGCTAAAGCCGGTACTGGGGTTACGACAATAATGCGTTTCCCTTGGGCCAGAGCTCTTTCTTTTGGTACTGCAGTTTGAACTGCCGTCAGTATTTTTTCAGTGGAAGTGAAGCGCATTTCTGCTTGTGTATACAAATGTGATTTGTATGCAACTGGTACTTTTTCACCCTCATTAAATGTTAAGTAGGTGAATCCGCATTGACCCGAAATTATTCGGATCACTAAATTGCGTTGACTTACGCGTGTTTGTAAGTGATTTGTTGCTAACATGTTAGCTTGGAGTGAACGCAAGATTTCTGTGTGTTCTTGTGTCCAATTTTTTATTGAAAAATCAGGTTTGATTAATGCGTAGAGAGGTTTAACCCTTTCTGCGTAATTTAGAATGTATGTTCTTCTAAAATTTAGGAAACCCAGTATGGATTGTAAATATTTCAGCGTTTTTGGAGGTTGGAGCAGCGCACACTTTTCTAAAAAGTTGGCTGCCAGGCTCTTGCCTTCACTTGAAAGCTCATATCCTAGGAAGAGGACATTGAGATGGGCAATTCTGGATTTTTAAAGTTAAACTTATAGCCCTCAGAGGCGAAGCCCAATATAATGGTACTCACCCTGTTCAAGTGTTTGTTTAGGTCATCGTCTGTCAGATAGATGTCATCGACATATGACAATGCCTCATTATCATAAATTTGTAGTAACTCTGTTACCCTCACTGAGAATAACCCTGGGCTATTCTTGAATCCTTGTGGGAGTCGACAAAATTGACGCTGGGTCCCCATTATTGAGAAAGCTGTTAAGTACCTGCTTCCAGGTGCAATGTTTTGACAAAAGAAACCATTGGAGATATCCAATGTGGTTTTATATTTTTACGCACAATGTTATTCATTAATGCTGTACTATGTGCATTTTGCACTGCAAATGTTTTTGAACAAGTGTTTAAGTGTCTGTAATCCAAAACTAGACGATATGTATGGTCTGGTTTGGAGACAGGAAACAAAGGATTGTTCATTGAGGAGGTGCATGTTTCAATCACCCCTTGGTATTCAAGTTGATCTAGGATCTCCCTGACCTGTTTTTTAGCTTCTTGCTTTATTGGGTACTGCCTTTGTGCAGTAGGTTCATGTTTCAGATGAATTTTATGGTGAGGCGAGTCCTCATCCCATCCTACATGATTTTTATATAATGCTGGGGCCTGGGCTACTGACCATTTCCTGGCATATGTATATTTTAGGTGAATTGGAATATGGTTGGAGAAGGCAGGCATAATAATGTCCTCGCCATGTGGGCACTCCCTGACAAATTGTGGTGGCCAGTCTTTTTCTGCTAGAAGTATGTCATAGCCCCTTGAAAGTTTTTCCCAAAAGAGTGCTTTCACCTTTCTTGGTATGTCTCCCTCCATCCGGAGTGTTATTTCATATAACTTTTGTGGAGTACTAACCCTGGTGTCTACAGTCTCAACTGTAATGTACTCATTCAAGTCCACTATCTCCAGAAGTTCCTTCAGGTTCTGGCGAGCTATTGTGACTTCTGCTGCACTGTCCAGCATTGTCTGAGCCCATTCTCCGTTCGTGAGTTGTGTTCTCAGTATCCTCTGCATGTCTGACCTTCAGACCTGCTACCTTCTTTTTGGAGAATTGAGGTTTTGTTTTATTTTTCTGAGCGTGTTTATCTTCTTTGGATTTCACGCGTTCTTCTTTATGTTCTGACCGTCCTCTTCTTTCCGATGTCTGTGACGAGATCTGAAAGGTACGAGAAGAACGTGTATCAGTATCTTGATACCTGTCAGGCTTTTTCAAATTATCCCTATTCCTGAGGTTATACCTCCTTTCAGAGGGCTCTTTTTGAGGAGACCTACCTCGGGATTGAGAACGTTTCTCGTTAGAATTATGTTTATTAGTTTCCCACTTCTTTTTAGAAGATGTAGGAGTTTGTTTAATAGAGTCCTTCTCAGGACTTTCAGATAGTTTTGGCTTCAATGGTCTTCCACCCAAACTATCTCTGCCTAATTCTGCATAAGATTGTTCTATTATTCTGGGTAGTTCTGTTTGATGTTCTGTAACATCGAATTCCCTTAATCGTTGGCGAATCCCCACTGCTGCTGCCTCCCCTTTAATATTAGATAATATTATTGATGAGACCTGGTCGAAATTCTTCAGTAATTTCATACCTAAATTTAGAGCAGGCTCTGCCCCATATTCGTTTTGAATTTGTTTCAGGACATCTGGTATTACTGCAATTGACGGAACACCATGTGTTATAGTATAGATGGCAGCAAAGACTGAGCCCCAAGTGGTGCAGTCTTCCAGTTGTGGTGTGATCCCTATTGGTAAACAGATTGTTAGAATTCTGTGTTTCTCATAAGGGCTAGTATTTGGAAATACTGCTTCTATTTGAGTAATTTTTTTGAGCTATCCAGAACGGAATTTGCTCACGTTTTGTGGGCATTTTACCCATGACTGCGTATAAAGTCTGTGGTGAAATTTTTAGTGTATTCCCCTGTTGAGGAGTTTGATTTGGAAGTGTCAATGGTGGTTGGACTGTGAAAGTCCGCATGACATATTGGACCAATTGTCTGTAAATTTTTATTAACTCTGTAAGTTGAGTATGTAATTCCTCGTCTGACATTATATCGAGTTCAGGATGAGGAGTGTAGCCGGCTAGAATTGGCCATGTTGCTCCTGGTCTACCTAGTGGACCGAGCCTGGTAATGTTTCTGTGATGTTTTAGGGCGCCTTTAAACCAGAGCTGATGCTCCTGGTATGTTAGTGGGATTTCAATATCCTCGAAAGGAATATATTCCTCTGGTGGATCATCTTCTTTGTAGAAGTGAAACAGTTTTGTTACTGAATTTGATTCAGGGAATACTATCCATGAATAGAATACCTCTGTCTGAAATGATTCGTGTGCCTCTATCACGAAAATTGCTCTACCGCCTCTTGGTGGTAGGCCGTGTTTTATAAGTTTTAGAGTGATGGCTCTTCTTAAGTTTGGATGGATGTCTATAACACCCTCCTCGGTTTCATTAAAACCGGTTAAGTTAAAAGCTGTTACGACTGGGTCAGCCACAGCTCCACCGTTCTCGGAGTCAGGCATTTGTTTTTTTTTAAATGTAGAACAAGTTTCAAGGAAACAAAAGATAAGGTGCACAATATTTTGGAACACTGTATCCTTCAACGTTGAACAAACCAAACAGCTAATATATAGGGTGCTTCCCTATGTAGCTTTGGCGGATACTTAACCCTGCCCACTCCAGACGTCTTATGGAGTATATGGATAGGGGTCTCTGAGAGAAAAAGCACGTCTGAGTTACTCAGTATCTAGCGTTAAATTACCGCCTTACCAAACGTTGGGCGCCATGTAGTGTAGCTCCTATTTCCCTAATAGGCTCTGCGCATTGGAATAATATACCCTATAGGTTTGACATAGGACTAAGGTCGATATGTCCCTATCGAGTATATTAAACTTAATTACTTGTGCCAGCTAGCTCAGAGGCCACTAGAAACTCCTTGAGAACAAGAAGGGAGTAGTTTATGGCAGCCGCAAGACATGACCACTTTGTTTCCCTTTAGAATCGGAACATGTCCCAGAGTCGTGGAAACAATAGATAACCGTTTCACTCAGCTCAATTGTGCATGCTTAGTTTTCCTCAAAGTTACACAGAAAGAATAGACGGGTGTTTCAATAAAAGATTTATTGAACAGTCTTGTTTCTCGTGTAGGTTATATGTGCTGTTACGATCACAAGACAGGATGCAAGATAAATAATGTACAGCGTAAGCAGTAGAAATAAATAATACTGCGCTAGCATTATCTTTTAGTAGATATTTACACACATAAATAACATGAACTAAAAATGCGAGTACTCATACGATGCGTACCTACGCTAGTTCTACCCCAATGTACCTAACCTAAGTGTAGGGAAAGGTAGGAAGTAGGTGAAGTATTCCTTACTACGGTATACTAAGAGTATGTTAAGCCTAGTATGCCAAGTATTCCAAGAATGCCAAGAGTCCCTCTAGGTTCTAGTCAGCTCCATACCTTAAGAATGAGAGAGGTGGGAATCTCTTTCCGGACTTGAACTCTAACACCCCGCGAGGGAAGTCAGATCACTGGAAGCGGGACTCTCTGCGAGCAGGGATGACAGCGTCTTCTCAGTGCGTCAGGCCGGGATACGGGCTCCTCTGAAGTCGAGGTCTCCTCTAACTTGCTAGGGCAAGGGAAGGTATATTTATACCTGGTAGGTACTTTGGAATGTTAGCATTGACGTGAAGTCGGACAGAGGAAGACGTCAGGAATGAACCCTTAAGGTTTAATGGTTCATACATAATAGATGAGTTCTTGGAGAAATCAATAGTCCTGTGCTGGGGGAACTCCCGAAGCTTAAGGGTCTGGTTTCTAAGAACCCATTGTGACGTTAGGGTGGACGGATGTCGGTGACCATGCCTGTATTTGGAGTGCACGGTTAATGCCTAAATAAGGACAGAGATTCTATGCCTGTATAAGGGCAATGCGAATTGTGCCTATATAAGGACATGATTCAGGAAAACCTATATACGGACACCTAAAGCGGAATACAACAATACAGCAAGTAACCCTGGAGTTCACCGTGACCAGATAGGCAATCCCCGGAAGCATCCCACAACAACCTTGATCATTCAGCATCAAGTAACTCCCATTCGAGAGCAGCTTGAATACCGGTGTAATCACGGTTGCTGGAGTCCTTTGCAGGTGACAGGACAAGTTTGCTACTGAACCATTACAAGCTCCGTGTAGTAAAATATCCTGGCACATGAGAGAACCACTCAAAGCGTTCTTGCAGTTTGTACTGCTTAGAAACACTTCTCGATCCCCACTCTGGCATCGAAATCTGTACGGTAATTCCCAAGATTCCTTAATGTATTCCTTACCCAATTTTTCATATTTGCCTGCCTGCTTTTGCTCAAGGCAATATTGAAACTGAAAAGTAGTGACCGGTAGATTGATGTGGCCATGGATTAGCCATTCCGTGGATGGAGATTCCGCTACCGTAAATGGTAATCTATCCAGTTTTTCAATACGCAGCATTGTATATTTTGCTCCCCTTTGTGCCATTTCTACCTGTTTGTCTGTTAGATTGTATTCAGAAAACAGAGACGTACTGTTGATAAAACGCCAAGGCACATAGCCTGCACGCAAAGATTGCAGTGTCCAGCTTAACAACATAATAGAACGTAACTGAGATTGCCCGTGTTGTAATATGGCCAAATCTTGTTCCAGTATGTCTATTGCAGAAGATACAATGTTGCCTAATGAATATATCCTGGAGGTCAAAGTTGTTAACCCATTATCCACTACTGCTAATGCCTTCTCTAAGTTAATACGGTCTATTTCCTGTATTCTCTCTGCGGCCTCTTGTTGGGATATTTTCCAAATTTCATTGTAGGCAGCATAAATGCTGGCATATATGAAACGTTTCTGATGTGATTTCCTGGGACCTTGTAAAAAATCCCTAAGATCCATGTCATGTGTGAGTAAGGATAAGTGCTGTTTCACTTCTGTGAGTGTTGAGGTTTCTAGCCAATCAAGGCACAACTTCCCAACACTGTAGGATGTCACTACCCCTGGATGTTCTCCTTGTACATAGCGTGGGTCTGACCTATGCATACTGAACCCTTCGGTGGTACCCCAGAATCTTTGCTGACATCTGTTTGTGTCTATGGGCCAAACCAACCATCCTTTCCACTTAGGATCTGATCTATTGTACCGAAAAATGTCATCTACTTCTACCCCTTCTTGTGAAGTTGAATTTTGCCACCCCTCCATCTGTGATGGTGTTGGAAACCGAGGTGTGTTCAGGTCCTTGTTCTTGGCTAGTCCAAGACAGGATGTCTGTTGCACTGTGTCATTTAGGAATATCATCTGCTGTGGAATGAGGCATGCTCTAAATAGCGCTTCTGTTCCCTGGACTTGCCAGTCTCTAGAACCCCAGACTGATTTTAAGTCTATTGTGTCCTTCCATAGGTCAAAACCCTGTTCAGACAATCGGGAGATAAAGGAAGCAGAGTAAATCTGTTTGGTATTAGTCAACATAATTTTCTGTGCCGATGTTGTCAGCTTAAGCTTCTTCCTCGGGATCTGCTTGAAGATTGTTTATTCCACCTCCGGGCAGCTCCAACTCAGAAGCTATAATAGCACAGAGTATTGGAGAGGCCAGGTGAGGGAAGGGTAGGAAGGGGACTGCGGGGAGGGAGACCTGGAAAAGAAAGTTAACAACACCCACACACAATACAGTTTATCAAATATTCACAAAGATGACTTAATACATCTTAAGTTATTTGTTTACAACCAGTCTACACACTCTTGGAGTACTTTTAATGCTATTGTGTTGAATAAAGAAACATCTATGCAAAATGGAATTGCCAAAAGGATAATGCCATGATCCTAAGGAAAACTTAATGTGGAATAGAGTGGGTAATGCTCCTATAGCGCTATATGTATCTTGCCTGCCAGTTAAAACCCCACTGGTGTTAGAAACAAGAAAGTGCGTCATCTAAACTCCCATTACCATTTCACTCATGCGTGCGCTTGTTAAGATCACAAGTGCACCATCAACGCAACCGTCACTATATAACTCTAATGTGTGCTTGTTAACTCACAAATACGTCATCACACTTCAATAAGTATTTCACCTTGTGCGTGAAATGGTTAATTCACCACCTGCGCTTTATAATTCGAAATGTTGCCAAAGATAAACAAAACATACACTGAGGTGGAGAACCTACTCGATAAGCCTCTATACAAGCGTCGCTTGTAAAAACCTGAGCGAGTGCGCTTCCACCGCACCGCAAGCGGAATGCTCTTGCCGGCTGTGAAACGAACAACAAACGGCTTACCGCAAAGACTGGGCTGGTCTTTTCTTGCCTCGGGGAGAACGGACTGAGAAGTGGGACTCTGCCAGAGGCCAAGTAGAATCACCACAAACACAGCGCCACCTATCCGGCAGCCCACGCAGAGACACATCCTGTCTGATGAAGTGATCCCGAATAGTGAGCACCGACGTACATGCAGACGCTGACTCATGGATCCAGCCTGCAACCAAGATGGCTGCCACCCAAGGCTTCTGGGACTTGTAGTCCCTTTAAGAAATGGAGAGAAACACATACATACAAGGGCTACAAAAGAAAACAAAAGAGGTCTCATTCACCCAATGTAGTGTCTAGCCCCTCATAACATAATTATGACAAGCATGCAAATTGCTAGGCAACACACATTACAACCCTAAGCGCTTAGTACAGCACCACCACCAACATGACCGTGGGAAGGGGGAATGGACCCTTCCACATGGTACATTCTGCAACTGGCGGCCAATGCACTGCAACTTCGTTGGCCTAATAGAAACCCAGGATTCTGGACACCGGGGACCAAAGGAGGGTGGGGTGGGCCCTAGACCGCACACCGCCACGTTAACAGTACACCCCCCTCCCAAGCGCGGTCTAGGGCCCCGCTTCTCAGGATAACGGAGGTGGAAGCGCCGCAACAAGTGTGGAGCATGCACGCCCTCCGCAGGCTCCCAGGAATCATTCTCGGGGCCATAACCCTTCCAAGAAACAAGATACCAAAGGGCAGAGCCCCGCCATTTGGAGTCCAAAATTGCCTGAACTACATATTCCCATTCGCCCTGAACGAGCAATGGAGGAGGAGACGTAGGACTCCCCCACGGAGCAGGTTTCAACAAGGAGGTGTGGAAAACGGGGTGAATCGTTAGTGTACGAGGCAATTGCAATTTATATGTCACAGGATTGATCTGTTTTACCACATTATACGGTCCAATAAACCTGGGATGAAAAGGTGATTGCTTTCGAAACCCTATGTGTTTGGTGGACAACCATACCCTGTCCCCTGGGCGATAGATGGAACCCTCTACGTGGCTTTTGTCGTAATGGGTTTTGTACCTCCATTTCACCTGATCTAAATGATGATGTATTCGGAGGTACTTGATGTAAGTGAGTTATTGCATCCTGAACGGCTGGGTTTGTGACTATACATTCTGGTAAGGACACTGGTAATGTTTGGGGGTGAAAACCGTACATTCCAAAGAAAGGGGAAGTACCTGTAGAGGAATGAAGGGAATTATTATACGCCAGTTCTGCCAGCCAGAGATAATCCACCCATGACTGTGTTGTGTCTGCCACATAGCAGCGTAAGTATTGCTTGAGAGTCTGATTCAGCCGTTCAGTCTGACCATCCGTCTGTGGATGGTGACTAGTGGATAATGCTGCTGAAATTTGCAGGGCATTGCACCATGTTTGCCAGAATCGTGCAGATAATTGTGTCCCTCTATCGGAGAGTATGAATTTCGGAAGGCCATGTAAACAAACTACTTGATGCAACAGTATGGAGGCTAGTTGGCTGGATGTGGGGAGACCTTTGCAAGCTACAAAATGTGCATATTTAGTAAGGCTATCCACTACGACTAAAATCACAGTCTTTTTCTGATCTTCGGGAAGACCTGTGATAAAGTCCATGGAAATATGTTTCCAGGGTTTTCCAGGCGTGGGAAGCGGTTGTAATAAGCCCACTGGTCTTGAATGACTAGATTTAGCCCGTGCACATATGTTGCATTCGTTTACCATTTGCTGAACGTCTCTCTTCCAGTCTAGCCACCAGAAATATCGTTGGACTAAATCCAAAGTCTTCGGGAGTCCTGGGTGGCCTGCAAGTGGATTCATATGCAACCATTGGAATACCTTCTGACGCAATTCATTTGTAGGAATAAACAACCGGGACTCGTACAGAGGCAGACCATGTTCTATTGTTCTCTTGGGATCCCCAGTTACCCAGTCTTTCCACTTAGGGAGCAAGAAAGTGTCCCGTACTGAATCCAAAAAGTTCTCAGCCGAAAGTAAACATATTACCTTAGACGGGGTTATGATAGATTGTGGAGTTCCTTTAGCATGATCAATAGTGGACTCTTGACGTGATAAGGCATCCGCCTTCTTGTTATCACTTCCGGGCCGAAAGGTCACTAGAAAGTCAAATTCAGCAAAGAAAGACATCCATCTTAGTTGCCGCGGAGTTAACATTCGTGCAGAACTCATGAACTGTAAGTTCCTATGATCAGTATAAACGGTAGTGGTGAATTTAGCTCCTAACAAATAATGTCTCCACTCTTTGAAAGCATCTCGAATGGCCAGCAACTCTTTTTCGGCGATGGTATAATTCTGTTCTGCTTCATTGAGTTTCCTGGACATATATGCCACAGGATGCAATTGGCCCGAATCTGTATGTCTTTGGGACAGTATTGCTCCCACCGCTATATCTGAAGCATCAGCTTCAACGATGAAAGGTTTGGTGGGATCCGGGTGAGCCAAAACTGGAGCTGACATAAAAGCAGTTTTCAAAGTGTTGAACGCTTTCTCTGCGACTGGTGTCCATTCAAAAGGTGTCTTTTTCCGCAGCAATTGGGTGATAGGTGCCACAGTTTGTGAGAAGTGGTCAATAAATCTGCGGTAAAAGTTCGCAAAGCCAAGAAAACATTGAATGTCTCGAATGTTTTTTGGTTGTGGCCATTTAGCAACTGCGTCCACTTTCCTTTCAGCCATCTGCATTCCGGATGGAGTTAGTATGACTCCCAGAAATTCCACCTGAGTGACGTGGAATTCGCATTTGCTGAGTTTGCAATAAAGTTGGTTATCCTGTAATGCTTCCAAAACCTTTTTGACATGCTGTTCATGTGCTTCTTCAGTGTCCGAATAAATCAGGATGTCGTCGATATATCCAATTACAAATAGGTCCAAAAACCCCCTTAAAACATCATTCAAAAAGAATTGAAAATGGCCGGGGCATTGCAGAGCCCAAAGGGCATCACCAAGTATTCAAACAGACCGTATCGAGTCTTGAATGCGGTTTTCCACTCGTCCCCCTGCCTCACGCATACCAAATGATAGGCACCCCTCAAATCCAGTTTGGTGTACATGACCGCAGTTTTAACTTGGTCCAATAGCACAGGAATGAGGGGGAGAGGATATCGATTTTTGACCGTGATCTTGTTTAGCGCTCGATAATCGATACACATGCGCATCTCTCCATTTGCTTCGGAATGAAAAACAGGGGGGAGGCTGCGGGAGAGCGAGAGGGTCGAATAAAACCATTTGCTAAGAATTGATCTAAATATTGCCTTAAATGTAAATTCTCTGACTCCGATAGTTCATAAATACGACAACTAGGAGTATTGGTGCCAGGTTCCAAGTCAATTTGGCAATCGTACAGTCTGTGCGGAGGTAACTGAATTGCCTGTTATTCACTGAAGACTGCAGAAAAGGCCGTATATTGCTCGGGCAACTGAATATCTTTTTCTGCAGCTGTAAGAAGTGCTAAGGGAGGGTCTTGCAGCTTGGTTGGACTAGGTTTTAAACAATGTTGTTGACAGTAATTGGAGGAAAACTGAATCGACCTCTCACTCCAATTGATCACAGGGTTGTACAAAGCCAGCCATGGTAATCCCAAAATGACTCCATATTGTGGGGCTCGAATAATATTGAACCTAAGGTTTTCTGAATGTAGTTCTTTGTTGGTTGAATGACTGAGAGTAATTAGTGCCGTTTGAAGCGTCACAGGACCTCCAGATAGGTTGCTACCATCAACTACCTGTACTAATTCTGGAGCTGGTTTTTTCTCATAAGGCACCTTGAATTTCTGCACCATATCAAAGTCTATGAAATTACCAGTGGACCCTGAATCTAAAAGAGCATGCACCTGGTACTTACTGGTACTTATCTCTAACATGACATGTAACCGGAAATGCGATGTATCTTTCCCTTCCAATCCAGCTAATGAAGGGATAGTTAAACTGCCCAAGCGTTTCCCTTCTGTCATACTCAGGCTATCTAGTTTCCCGCAGGTACATCCATGCTGGCAATGCCTTGTTTTGGGGTATAAGGCACCGGAAACTTCCCTTTTGGCTTGGTTGGGCACTCTTTCACAAAATGACCTTTTCGAGCACAATAGAGGCATAACCCATTCTTTCGCCGAGTTTCTTTCTCGTCCTTCGAGAGCGGTTGTCGGATGACACTGATTTCCATAGGTTCGCCCCGATTTTCCGATAGTGTTTATTGGGTTCGAGGCCGCTCAAACCTCCAAGCAGTTTTCTCAGGTTTTTTCTTATCTCCTCTTCTTTCCGATAATCGATGGTCCAACCGCAACGTGAGATTGATGAGATCTGCACACTCTGTGGGTTGGGGGTCAATTTGTGCGAGAACATCCTTTAACTCATCCTTGAGTCCTTGATAAAACAGCACTGAGCGTTTTTCTTCGGGCCATTCCGTTTCGGCAATTAGACGGTTGAACTGGGCGAGATATGAAATGAGGTCTCTGTTCCCTTGCCGTAGTTCTAATAGTTCCCTGTCAGCTGACAGGGTAACAGCCCGACCGTCGAATTTTTTTTCAAATTCTTGGACGAATCTCTTCCAATGATAAAGTAAAGGACTGTCTTGGCGCACCAATGGAACTGCCCAGGAGGCAGCGTCTCCTGTTAAGTAGGAAATGAGGAATGCTATTCTAGACTGAGGGTCTGGGAAGGCCGTGGGTCTGCACGTGAAGTGTAACTCTATCTGCGTTAAAAAAATTTGAACCTTCCCCGGATCTCCTGAGAATCGTTCAGGTGCTGCTAAAGGGATTGTTGGGGGTACATGCACTGCAATGTTTGTAGTGGGGGTGACTGTCTGACTCAAATTGGATGTTCCACCCGAAACTCTCGCCCAAGGATTAAAGGTGGAATCTACTCCCACTGGACCACCCCCCAAGGCTCCCACTTGTGTTTGCAAATGCGACACCTGCGCGGCCAGGGCGGTGGTGGCTTGTTTAGAGTCTGTCAACTCCTTCTGCATCTGAGTGACGACCCGAAGTAAGTCATCTAAGGTGGCCATTATAAAGAATCCACAAGCAGATCAGGAGAAATATATTCGTGGGCTCACTATTCTGTCAGCTTGAGCTTCTTCCTCAGGATCTGCTTGAAGATTGTTTATTCCACTTCCAGGCAGCTCCAACTCAGAAGCTATAATAGCACAGAGTATTGGAGAGGCCAGGTGTGGGAAGGGTAGGAAGGGGACTGCGAGGAGGGAGACCTGTAAAAGAAAGTTAAAAACACCCACACACAATACAGTTTATCAAATATTCACAAAGATGACTTAATACGTCTTAAGTTATTTGTTTATAACCAGTCTATACACTCTTGGAGTACTTTTAATGCTATTGTGTTGAATAAAGAAACATCTATGCAAAATGGAATTGCCAAAAGGATAATGCCATGATCCTAAGCAAAACTTAATGTGGAATAGAGTGGGTAATGCTCCTATAGCACTATATGTATCTTGCCTGCCAGTTAAAACCCCACTGGTGTTAGAAACAAGAAAGTGCATCATCTAAACTCCCATTACCATTTCACTCATGCGTGCGCTTGTTAATATCACAAGTGCGCCATCAACGCAACCGTCACTATATAACTCTGTGTGCTTGTTAACTCACAAATACGTCATCACACTTCAATAAGTATTTCACCTTGTGCGTGAAATGGTTAATTCACCACCTGCGCTTTATAATTCGAAACGTTGCTAAAGATAAACAAAACATACACTGAGGTGGAGAACCTCCTCGATAAGCCTTTATACAAGCGTCGCTTGTAAAAACCTGAGCGAGTGCGCTTCCACCGCACCGCAAGCGGAATGCTCTTGCCGGCCGTGTAACGAACAACAAACGGCTTACCGCAAAGACCGGGCCGGTCTTTTCTTGCCTTGGGGAGAACGGACTGAGAAGTGGGACTCTGCCAGAGGCCAAGTAGAATCACCACAAGCGCAGCGCCACCTATCCGGCAGCCCACGCTGAGACACGTCCTGTCTGATGAAGTGATCCCGAATAGTGAGCACCGACGTACATGCAGACGCTGACTCATGGATCCAGCCTGCAACCAAGATGGCTGCCACCCAAGGCTTCTGGGACTTGTAGCCCCTTCAAGAAATGGAGAGAAACACATACATACAAGGGCTACAAAAGAGGTCTCATTCACCCAATGTAGTGTCTAGCCCCTCATAACATAATTATGACAAGCATACAAATTGCTAGGCAGCACACATTACAACCCTAAGCGCTTAGTACAGCACCACCACCAACGTGACCGTGGGAAGGGGGAATGGACCCTTCCACATGGTACATTCTGCAACTGGCGGCCAATGCACCGCAACTTTGTTGGCCTAATAGAAACCCAGGGTTCTGGACACCGGGGACCAAAGGAAAGTGGGGCAGGCCCAAGACCGCGCACCGCCACGTTAACAGATGTGGATGCGACTTTATAATAAAAGGACTTCGGGTCAGAAATGTTAAACCCTGAAAAATATGAGAATTTCTGTGCAAATGTTTGCGAACTACCTTTTGGTGGTGTAGGGCAATGTTCCCACTGGTGGTACTCAAAAACATTTCTAGGTGTTATAGATTTGTGTAAGAAATGATGACCATAATGTTGGTAACAGTACAAAGTGTCATAGTCTGAAGTACTTTCTAGCATTTCAGTGTTCGGAAATGCGGCAGTTTTCTCTAAATCAGACAACATGTTATTAACAGTTTCAGAGTCCCAATCATCAGAAAATGTACTGGAGGTAATGATATCACTCAATGAAATTTTAAATACATGAGAAATTTCGTTCATGAAGTAGCCAGAAGCAATTCGATCAATTGTTGGAATTGCATCTGGACTTGTTGAAATCGTAGTTTGCTCTTGTCGAGGCATGTTGACGTAAACATCAGTATTTGGTCTTATTGCAACTTGTGTGTTATTGTGAGTTTGATTTTGAAGTTGAAGTTCGGGTTCAAGGGGAACGAGTTCCATAGCATTGTTGCATAGTCCTTCATTCCTTTGAGAGGACTCTTCAAACGTGATGAGTGTTTCTGTTTGAACTTCTTGGATTGTAGCTAGAGGAGGGCGTCTGCTACAGCAGAGTCCACGAGGCCTACTGTTCAGTATCGGCCACATAGTGTGGTTTGATTAAGTCGATTGAGACAAATCGTTTCTCCTTTTTTCCGGCAAGAGGCGGTAGAAGTACAGTTCTTGTTCCTTGAATTGCTAGGACAAGTACAGGCTTTCTGTAAGATGGTCCAAATTCTTTTTTATCCGCTATTTTCTCTCTGACCAGATTCCCGACTTTTGGGATCCAGACAGGTCTTGCCGTGACTGCCTTGACTTCCCCAGTGGCGCTCTGTTTCAGGTGGACATTACTTTGTTGTGTCCTGGATTCATTTAGATCCTGTAAAACTGCCAAACGATCATGGATATCAAATGGTTTCTCATCCGCCACTGCGCCTTCACAATCAAGATCAGGTACCCACATTCTTGTCCCAAATAGGACCTCGTAAGGAGTGACACCCCCTAGAGAACTTCTTGGCTGGTTATTGAGAGCTCGCTGTACCCCATATATATGATTGACCCAACTACCGCCCTTGCCTAATACCCTAGCTGTTAAAGATTGCTTTAGGTCCCGGTTTTTCCTTTCCACAACCGAATTTCCCTCAGGATGGTACGGAGAGGAGTACCGCAATGCTATGCCTGCCTCTTTGTAAGCCAGAGAGCTAAACACCGGGCCACGATCAGAATGTAATGTGCCAACTGCGTATGCCCCTATAAAGACTCGCAAATCCTTGATAACAGTTCGAGCGTCAGCCGAGCGCTGAGGCCAAACCCATAGGAATCTTGAGCATGACTCCACTGCAACCATGATATACTTGTAGGCCCCATCTGATTGTAAGGGGCCACGGTGGTCCAGATACACACATGGGAGAGGTTTGTCTGATTTTAATAACAGTGTCTGTGCCGGGCGTGTTATGGTGGAGCCTTTCATCTGCTGGCAGATATCACATTTCAAGACATAGACTTTAGTTTGCTTTGTTAGACCTGGCCACCAGAAGCGCTGTTTCAACAATGAAATAGTCGCTGTAAAGCCTGTGTGAGCAGAGCTCAAACCCTCGTGTGCTGCAATAATCAAACCTTGCCTACGATCCATATTTGGTATTACTCTGTCCCCCACTCCAGGAATCTGAGCATATGGAATGTTGTTTGCATCTAACTTGTAGTAGTACTTGAGTGGAAATTTCTTTGGTACTGCTGAGCTACCTTTGCGTGAAGCAATGACAGCAACCATAATCTCACGGTCTATCCTCGTTTTTGAACGAGTGATTGCAGCTACGGAAGCGGTGCGTACAGCTCCCTTCGCGGCTTCATCAGCCAATGAATTCCCTTCAACGTGAACGCCATCACGTTGATGACTCAGTGTATGAGTCACGTGAGACCGTGGTAGTTCGTTTCCTCAACTACCTGTTCCCATAGCATTTTATGCTTAATTGTGCCACCTTTTGCGTCTTTGAACCCGTTTTGTTCCCAATGGTGTAAATATTCATTGTATGATTGCACACAGTAAAAATAATCACACACTATCAGTGTGGGGAATTCGTGATCCGTGTTTACCAGTGCCAGTATTAACGCTTTTAACTCTGCCAACTGTGCCGTGCAGTCTCCTAGAGATTGCGTTTTGGTGCAACTTGGATGGAACTTTCCATCCCGCATGCGACCTTTAACGATAGCACATGCTGCGCTGTATTGTTGCTTACTCCCTATGGCCGGTTGAGCAGATCCGTCAGTGTAAATAATATATTCATACTGATCTAGAGGCAAGATTTCATTCGGTAGAGGGTATTCTTATTCGTATTGCAGAAAAGCTTGTGTTTTTAGACTTGGATCAAATCGGTATTCAACATCCGTTGCAATAAGAGAATTAGCCCATTGTATCCATCTCAGATGTAAGGCTTTTACATTTGGAATGCTAGCCTTTGTAACAGCTTCTAAAGCTGGTACCGGTGTTACGACAATTATGCACTTTCCCTGAGCCAGTGCTCTTTCTCTTGCTACAACGGTCTGAACTGCTGTCAGGATTTTTTCTGTTGAAGTGAAACGCATTTCTGCGTTTGTGTACAGGTGCTATTTGTAAGCGATTGGTACTGTTTCGCCTTCATTGAAGGTTAAGTAAGTGTACCCGCATTGACCCGCTATTACACAGATCACTAAGTTGCATACGTTTACCCGCGTCTGTAAGTGTTTTGAAGCTATCATGTCTTCTTGTAGTGAACGTAGGATGTTTGTGTGTTCCTGTGTCCATTGTCTAACTGAAAAGTCAGGTTTTATTAAGTCGTAGAAAGGTTTTACTCTTTCTGCATAATCCAAAATGTATGTTCTGCCGAAATTCAGGCATCCCAGTATTGATTGTAAATTTTTTAATGATTTTGGAGGTTGGAGCAGCGCACACTTTTCTAAAAAGTTATCTTTTTCCTTCACTTGAAAGCTCATATCCTAAAAACAGGACATTGAGGTGGGCTATTTTTGATTTTTTTAAATTAAATTTGTAGCCCTCAGAGGCGAATCCCATAATTATGGTGCTCACCCTGGTCAAGTGCCTTTTTAAGTCATCGTCCATCAGATAAATATCATCCACATAGGACAATGCTTACTCATCAAAATTTTGGATTAATTCGGTTACTCTTGCTGAAAATAACCCTGGGCTATTCTTATACCCTTGGGGGAGACAACAAAATTGTCGCTGGGACCCCAAAGCTGAGAATGCGGTCAAATACCTGCTTTCAGGCGCTATATTTTGGCAGAAAAATCCATTTGAGATATCAAGTGTAGTTTTGTATTTTTTCCGCACAATGTTATTCATTAATGCAGCACTGTGTGCATTCTGAACTGCAAATGTCTTAGTGCAAGTGTTTAAATGTCTGTAATCTAAAACTAGACAATATGAGTCGTCCGGTTTCATTACGGGAAACAAAGGATTGTTCATTTGAGAGGTGCAAGTTTCAATCACCCCTTGGTACTCAAGTTGATCTAAGATCTCCCTGACCTGTTTTTTAGCTTCTTGCTTTATTGGATATTGTCTCTGTGCATTTGGTGAAACTTTTAACGGGATCACGTGGTGGGTTGAATTCTCATCCCATCCGGCATGATTTTTGTACAATGCTGGAGCTAGGGCAACTGCCCACTCCCGTGCATATGTGTGTTTTAAATGAATGGGAACGAGGTCGGAGAAGGCTGGAAAAATTACTGTTTCTCCCCTAGGGCACTCCATAACGAATGCTGGCGGCCAATCTTGTTCAGCTAATAGGATGTCATAACCAGATGACAGATTCTTCCAAAGAGACCTTTAACCTTCCTGGGCTTGTCCCCTCCATTTGGAGTGTTATTTCATATAACTTATGTGGGACGCTTACACTCGTATCTGGTGTTTCCACCGTGATGTAATCATTCAAGTCTGCTGTCACCAGAAATTCCATCAGGTTCTGGCGAGCTATTGTTACTTCTGCCGCACTGTCTAGCATCGTCTGAGCCCATTCCCCGTTCAGAAGTTGTGTCCTTAGAATTCTGGGCATGTCTGATCTTCAGGCCTGCAACTTTCTTCTTCTTAAACTGAGGTTTTGATTTTGGCTTTTCTTCTTTTTTGGAAGTATAGTCTTGAGCGTGGTGTTTGTCTCTGGACTTTGTACGCTCTTCTTTGTGTTCTGATCGTCCTTCTCTCTCTGAGTTTTTCGTCAAACCCTGAAAGGAACAAGAGGAACGTGTATCAGTATCCTGATACCTGTCAGGTTTCGTAATATTATCTTTATTCCTGAGATTATACCTCCTTTCGGAGGGCTCCTGTGGAGGAGATCTGCCTCGGGATTGAGATCTGTTTCCTCTAAAGTTTTGTTGTTTTTTATTATCCCGCTTCTTTTTAGAAGAAGCTGGTGTCTGCTTGGAAGTGTCCTTTTCAGGACTGCCCATCAGTTGTGGTTTTAACGCTTACCCACCTAAACTGTCTCTGCCTAATTCTGCATATGCAGTTTCAATTATTTTGGGTAGTTCGTGTTGTTGATCTATATGACTGAACTCCCTTAGGCGTTGTCGGATTGTCACCGAAGCTGCTTCCCCTTTAATATTAGCTAGTATTATGGCTGATCCTGATCATAGTTAACTAGTAACTTCATCCCTAAGTTTAGGGCAGGCTCTGCTCTGTACTCGTTTTGTATTTGTCTTAATACATCAGGTTCTACTGCTAATGAAGGAATACCATGAGTCCTGGTATATATGGCAGCAAAGACGGTACCCCAAGTGGTAAAATCTTCTACTTGTGGTGTTATCCCCATGGGCAAGCAGATTGTTAGCATTCTGTGCTTTACATATGGGGTAGTATTCGGGAATACTGCCTCGAGCTGAGTTATTTTCTGAGCTACCCAGAATGGCATTTGTTCACGTTTCGTGGGCATTTTGCCCATTACCGAGTGTAATGTTTGTGGTGTGATTTTAGTTGCTGTACCCTGAGATTGAGTTCCATTTGTTGCAACTGTTGCTGGTTGGACTGTGAAAGTCCTCATGATGAATTTGCGTCAAGTTTCTATAGATTTTAATTAAATCCTTGGGGCATATTCTCAAGGAGCTATCGCCGAGTTATCGGCACTTTATCGCAGCCAAAGTCACGCTAAATTTACCGCCCCATTCACAAGCTGGTGCTAACAGCCCATAACACCAGTTTCCCTGCGAAAGCAGTCGCAAAAAACATCGCCACAGATGACCCCGGCAACTAACACTAATGAGATGCAGAGTAGGCGTTCCCGAGCAAAAACCCGCGACAACACCACACCTCAACATTCTCAATGACCAGCCACATCGGCGATAAGACCACAAAACAGGCGATAAGGCGCGTTAGCAGCAGGAAACTAACACCTGCTCTGACCTGGTGTAAAGTCGGACGACAAGCTGCACCATCAAAGGAGCCCAGCCCAGAGCCACACAGGAAGAGCAACAGATGCCATGGAGCCACTCACCATGCACCCCGGAGCCCCGAGGGGCAACAACACCCACCGCCACCACCCCCAGGACCGCCACCCCCCCAACGGACCCACCCGCCCCCGGACCACCACAGAGGCAGCGCAGACAAAGACAGCGGACATACAGGAAATGCACCAGCCCTACAGACCTAACACCAGACAATGCCAATGCCCACTACAGGCCCAAAAGGACAACCATCCTCCGCATCCTGAACATCATTGCCCACAGGCTGACGGTACCAACACAGCGGACAACCAACATCCCTCCGCAGACAAAGCTGCTGGCTGTGCTGCACCTGTTGACCTCTGGTATCCTCCCAAACTACAACCGCCCGAGTCGGAGGAGTCTCACAGCCAGCCCCATCCAAGTTCCTCACACCTGGCCTGGATGCCCTCACCAGCTAGGGACCCCAGCACCCATACGTCCCCCACAATGCGCAGGAACAGCTGGAGACCAAGCAAGGACTATACGCCATAGCTGGATCCCTGCACGTGTCTGGGGCAATCAACTGCACACTTGTCCCACTTGTGCCCCCTGCCAACACCGCACTCAATACCCCAACAGAAAGCACACGCATCCCATCAACGTGCAGGCAATAGTGGACCACAGGGGACTCCTCACCAATGTCATAGCCAACTACCCAGGCAGTGTGCATGATCCCTTCATCTTCCGACAGTCCAACATCAACCAGCGCTTCCAGGATGGCACCTATGGAA
Organism: Calotriton arnoldi; assembly: GCA_963921515.1. Classification (NCBI taxonomy): domain Eukaryota; kingdom Metazoa; phylum Chordata; class Amphibia; order Caudata; family Salamandridae; genus Calotriton; species Calotriton arnoldi. The sequence continues at coordinate 2,471,600 of CAWUFW010001823.1, read as the reverse complement.
ATGCACTGCACGTTGGCAAGTACCAAATGAACACACCACACACCTCAACTCCACAATCATGAAACTCACAACTCTGGCACTGCACACGTCACAAAATCACATACAACATGCCAAACAACATGCCCCTCCACCAGACACAACAGCACAACTTACTGTGGCAACCTTGGTTAGCCATGTACATGAGCCATCAATGGCACGGCACCTCAGCCACACAATACCCGAATGTGGGGAGAGGTGGGAACCAGGCATGTGCGAAGGAGGCAAGTGACCCATGAATGAGAATGTACACAATTCCAAGTGTTGCCGAGATGTGCTGGACAGACTGCAGTATGCAGACCACAGACATAGCCATGTCTACATGCACTGCTGGTGTTTGGAGTGTAGTGGACAGTGGACACAACCATGTCACCCCAGCCAGTGGGGAAGATCGCGGAAATGTAGCTTGTGACGTCCCCCCTGTAAGCGTGTGCGGAGTGGGCTGGCCCGGAGGACGCCAGGCCAGTGTAGGGGTGTGAATAAAAAGCACGTAGCCCTGGGCGTGGTTCTCTTCCGGAATGCCCAACGTGCCTGCCAGGGCGGCGCCTCCCACCCCGCCACGAGGCCGACGCCGTCGCCATGACCGGTGTGGCATGCGATCCTGTGCGCCTGCTGCACCCCGGGCCGCTGGTCCCCGACCCCGTCATGCCCGCCCCTGCACAGCCAGGCCTCATTGCTCACCTGCCGACACCGGCGTGTGTTGAAGAGGGCCCACCACGTGCCGGCGCAAGCTCCAAGCCCGAAGCGCGCGACCTTGGCAGCCTCCTCAGACCATCATGGCCTCCGCAACACAGGCCCGCCTTACTCCTTTCTCGTTGACATACTCCACCGCTGCCTCCGGCCTACACTACGGTCAAGTAGGTCACACATTTGGAACTGAGTCTTGATTATGCAATGGCAGAGTACACACCTTATGGCTGAGTTTATATCACTGTACTCCCTTCGATGTGGTGCCACCAACTCTGTGCATAGCATTCGAACTACACCTGTCTGTGGTCCCTTGCTGACTTCTGCCTTCGCCCCACACTGCGGTCGAGTGGGTCACACATCTGGAACTGTGTCTTGTTTTCTGCATGGCGGAGTTCATTTCAATGTACGCAACGAGACGAGTAAGAGGAAGACGCGGTTCAGTCCGGAGGAGAAAAGGACCATCGTTACGGAGGTGATCGAACACTGCCGACAACTGCTCTGGTGTCACTAACTCTGTGCATCGCGGGCCAACGACACGTGGCTGTGGGCCGCTGCTGACCGCTGCCTCGGGCCTACACTGCGGTCAAGTAGGTCACACATTTGGAACTGAGTCTTCATTACACAATGGCCGAGTACACACTTCATGGCTGAGTTTAACTCACTATACTCCCTTCGATGTGGTGACACAAAGTATGTGCTGGGCATCCCAACCACACGTGTCTGTGGGCCCTTGATGTCTACGCCTTCGGACTACACTGCGGTCCTGCAGGCCCCACACAAATCCATGCCAGTCCGTACCAGGCAGGACACGGCATCGTCGCTGGCTAAACACCCGCTCAGCTCTGTCGCTACTGCCTCGGTCAACCACGAGTCATCCCCACATGCCATTTCAATGCCGTGTGTCAGTGTTCCAGGAGGAGCTCGCTGAACAGTGGTTGGCCCGCGCTGGCCGCTGCCTCCGGACTACACATCGGTCGAGTAGGGCAAACATTGGGAACCCAGTCATGAATCATTTAGGGCAGACCTGATATCAATGTACTGGCCTCGTCGCAGACTGCATCCCCTTCCAGCTCCGGGGCCACTAAGTCTGTTCCCCGACAACCATGGACACTTTCTTCTTGAGATTTGTTGGCGACTGAGTCCATGGACTGGGGGTTGTCTTCATCATCATGTCAGTGATACTGACTATGTGGCCAAAACAAGGCAGTAGCATTCCACTCCTCCATTTGCCGCTTCCGGCCGGCTCCTGCCCTCTGCATCATGCCCTGGAGGACACCTTCCACTGTCCCCCGCAAACCTCCGCTACATTCACCTTCGACATCGACGAGGACCCGCCCACCTCGCATGGCCCTAGCTCACTGCACCGCAAGTCACCGTCCCGTGGCGGTGTGCCTGTGCCGGCCGCAGTGCATCCGGGGCCACTAACTCTGTGCAGCTCAAATCATGGCCCCAGTCTGGTGGCATGTTGGATGGCCTCTGGGTCAATGGCCTGGGGGTCATCAACGCCATGTGTCTGTGGCCCTGCGCTGTCCGCTGCCTCCGCCCTCAACTGCGGTCCACCTGGGCTCACACATCAAATCGAGTCCTGACCTGCCTGGACGTCACATCACCGCAGGATGCACGCGCCACCACCGCCAGGACCAACTCCAGACAACAGGTGCCAGAGTTGGAAGTGTCTTACTGCCAGACTTTCAGAGTAGCTCACACCAGTCGTGGGTGCCATCATCAGCTTGATACCCTGCTCAGCTCCTCAGGTGCCACAAACTCGGTTCACCACAAATCAAGGACCATTCTGCTTGCATGTAGGGTGAACACTGTACTCTCTCCGGCAACCAACATGATGCTTCACAGTTGTTTCTGTTATGCTGATGTTTTATGTTTCTGCTTCAATTGTGATCAACCTTACATTGTGCTGTGTGCAGAGGATGCAGCCATGTCACCGCAGGCAGAGGGTGGGACATTGCACATGTAGCTTTTTCGTCCCCCACCCAATACGTAAGAGGAGTGAACTTGGCCGGCGTACGCCAGTCCGGCGTGGGGGTGTGGGTGATTATCACGTGGCTCTGGGTGTGGTTCAGTACTGGAAATGTGCAAAGGCATGTGTCCCTGTCGCAGTGTGGGTCTCCGTTGGGGTGTGTAGGTGGTCCATGATGGGACTTTGACACCCACGTATGGGATCTAGCTCGTCTCCCATGAGGTAGTACCCCACCCGCACATGTTCGGCCAGCCCCTTCTGGCAGTCTGACAGCTGGCCTTGTAATGGGATGTGTGCTTGGGTGGGCTGCTGTGAGCCAGCCGGGGTGGTGGGTGCGTCCAGCTGTGTTGTCCGTGCAGGGGGTGGTGGGTCCTAGGTGCAGCGGGCTGCCCTGCTCCTGGAGCTCTATTGCCTGAGATGTCCATGGACTGTTGTAGGGCGTCGGTGTTGGAAGTGTGGAGGTCCTCTTCAGCATCACTGATGGGTTGTCTGGTCTGCTCTGCTGGAGGTGTTGTTTGTCCCTCTGCAATGTGAAGGGGAGATGCTTGTTGACATTGTGTTGGCATGTATGTTGATGCATTGTTCGGGTTTACATACAGACTGCATGACAATGTACATTGTGACTGTTTTGGATTGGCGGACTATTTGATGCGGGATAGTGGACAATTGGACTACATGACATAGGTGATGTTGTACACATACATTTTCATCTCACAGTTTCCTGCTATGTCAGATGTGATTGGCCATTTCCTACGCACAGGCGGAGCCAGTTGTGTCCTCTGTTCTGCAGTGTAAGTGTTGCACTGTGTCCCACATTGCCGTCCATGTGGATGTGCTGTGATTGCTATGTGTGTGTGCTGCATTGTGTGAGAGTCGCACCTGCTGCTGTGATTTTGCTGCCCCTTATCCCTTGGAGGCGGTGTGCCTTTGGCTTTTGTGCTTTTGAGGTGCTGTGATGTTGGCGACTGGGGTCATTTGTGCTCCTGGACGGTTTTTGTTTTCTTGTGCATTGTTTGTCTGCAGATGTATTGTTGACATCAGTGGTTGTTTGTGCACGTGGATGTGTCAGGGTGTGACCTGCTCCATCCTGATGTAGTCCACACTCAGCCACCTCAGTCTCGTGGCGTGCACAGTGTCATGATGATTGTACTCCGGCCATGCTGCTCGTCATGTGGTGTCACTTGCATTGTCAGTGTGGCTCTCGCATACGCATCTTTGCTGTGTTTCGCACTGGTGCATGTGTGTGTAGTGGAATTGGTGTTGTGTGGGGTGGGACCCCTTCGGGCACATGGTGGACGGGGGCCTACTTGGTGTTTGTATGTGTGCTGCAGTGTGCCACGGGGATCAGGGACATGACCCAGGGTCGTTGTCGGTGTGCGGTGTGCTACACGTCGTTGTGCATGTGTGCCATTGTGCCCGTCCCCCCAGTCCCTGTTAGTTACTCACCCTGTTGATGTTTTGTCAAGTCATGTCGAGCAGTGTCCGGACTCCCGGCTCCTTGCACCGTCTCCACACTCATGACTGTGTCCGCCATTTGCTCCAGCTCCTCCTGTGGCGCAGGACTCCCACCTCCATTCACGATGGAATGCCATTTTTCCGTCTGTGTTGCCAATGACACAGTGGTGGAGACGGACAGTTGTTGTTGGTGCTCTGTCACCTCCATGACGACGGTCCGGTTGTCATGCGGACTGTACCCCATCTTCCTCTTCTCCTTGGCCTTCCCCGACCCCGAGGTTCCTTGCTGGTGGTCTGTGGGGCTTGTGGGGTTCGCGTTGACCTGGGCACTCGTTCCGGGTGCGTCCATGTTGCTACGCATTTTACTTTGTTTATGGTGTGTTTTTCTTGTTCGGCTTTTATGGTGCATTTTCCAGCCAGGCGCGTGGGAATTCAAGGCCTGTCGCTGTTTTTTTTTTCGAGGTTGGCCTCATCGCAGCTTTATCATCATCATCATTACTTTATTTCGACAATAAGATCATAAAAGTACACACAGCACAAGGATATTACAGTAAAAAGAGTCAATATAAAAGACAAAGATAAAAAGTACAGATCAAACAGAGAGATTTAAAAGAGAGGGCAGTCATGTATTCCAGATAAGATAATCATATGATGCTTGATTGGGATTTGATCTAGAGTGCATGTCAGTTTTTTCCATCACTGTTCAGCATCCATCGTGGCATACATTTAGACCTTTTCAACCACAATGCATACCAATATCTGGACAATCCAAAGACCACAACTCTGCTGGTGTCCGTGCTCAAGGTTCTAAGCACATCCAAGTAATGTCGGGACCAACAATTTTGCAGAGTGGAAAAATCCACTTGTCCCTCAGAGATTTGTAATTCGGGCAAAAAAATAAAAGGTGGACGATGGACTCAGAGCTTGCATTACAGGCAGGGCATTGGTCATCATTCACTGCATCCTTCCTTCATTTTTTGCAAAAGGTTTTAAGAGGTAGTGTTTTATACCGAAATTGGAGGAACAGCTTCCGAGCTAGAGGAGGGACAACTTCATCCAATGTATCCTCGAAACAAGGGGCACATTTAAAATTGAGGAAATTCGTGGTCAAACTGCCCTCAGCATTAAGTGAAGTTTGCAATAGTATAGTTTCCCAAAACATTTCCTTCAACTTGGGCCTCGATACAGAATTCATATTTCCTGGGTCAGACCAGAACCCCAACATTCCAAGCCTCCCTAGTAGTACCTTAAGAGCGCTAAACCAGGGGACTGAGGTGATCGAAGGCAACTTTAATAGCTCTAAGAGGGGCTCCCGATAGGGGCAGAGTTCATCCACGGTCCACAGTCTGTACCAAAACATCAGGAGCTTGTAGCTAATTTTGTGAGCCTGCTGCCTGTGTGCTAGATCAAGGCAGAGGGGCACCAGTGGGGTACTTGCTGGAAGGTCTGTCAAGGTTCTAAGGAAGCGATTTTCAATTGATGACAGGGAATTAATCGAGCCTGTGCCCCATAGTTCGGCCCCATAGAGAGCACCCCCTAAGATTTTTATATTATAGATTTCAAGGGCGGGTGCTAACTGCCTTGAGAATGTATTTCTGTGTATTTTGCCCAAATTTGCAGTCTGGTGGATAAGATGCATCTTCACCTTTTCAATGTGTTGCTCCCACTTAATTGTTGGAGTTAGGCAGATGCCCAAATACTCAAAGGTGTCGACACGTTCTAGCTTGCTGCTGCCAGCTAGAACTTGTCTTTTGTTAGATTTGGCCTTTCCCTTCCTAAAGATCATGTATTTTGTTTTGGTTTCATTCAACACCAGGCCTCGGTCGTCACAAAACTTAATTAAATCATTTAGGAGCTGCTGGAGTCCCTGTGGAGTCTTTGCAATTAAGAGGGTGTCGTCGGCAAAAAGAAGAGCAGGAATTCTCTTACTGCCGACTTACGGGGCATCGCACCCATCCCTATCCAAACAGTTAGTAACATCATTGAGAAAAAGAATAAAAAGGGTGGGGGCAAGGACACAGCCCTGCCTAACACCACACTGGACTGGAAAAGTGTCCGTAAGTTGGTTATTCCCACCCCATCTCACCTGTGCTGTATTGGATGAATAAAGTCTGATTAAAACATCTAAAAGATTCTGTGGCATACCCTGCTTCTTGAGGACCCTCCAGAGATTTGCGCGGGGAACTAAATCAAAAGCAGACCGTAAGTCTACGAAAGCCACATAAAGCTCTCCTCCTTTAATGTGTACTTCCTTCCAGTATATACATAACAAACGAAACGTTTGATCCAAGGTACTGGTTTTGGCTCGGAAGCCTGCCTGGAGGTCGCTCAAGCCTTCTGACTCTATAATCCATTCCTGCAACCGGGCAAATATCTGCTTGCAAAAAATCTTTTGCAGGGAATCAATGAGACTTATTGGCCTGTAGCTAGATGGCTTCGCTCTGTCCCCTTTTTTGTAGATGGGGACAATCTCGGCATTTGTCCACGAGGGGGGAATGGGGCTACCTCTGAGGATCGAATTGGATAATACATTTATATATAAGCCCCAGAGAGCCACATCCTCCTTATAAAGGTCATTAGGGATTCGGTCAGGGCCGGGCGCACGGGCCAAAATACAAGAGGCAATTGCTGCTTTAGTCTCTTCTAGCGTAGTATGGAGGTGTTCACCCCCTACACCATCTTTGGTCAGGCCTTCGTCTTGCACCGCAGCTGCCTTGTCCCTAGTTTCATACAGAGTGCCAAAGTGAGTTTCCCAGTCCTCAGGCTGTACTGTAAACTCCAAGGTTCTCTTATTCCCCTTTAACCAATATACTGCTATGCTCCAGAAATTTTTCGAGTCTCTGTCTAACAATGCTCTCCTTAGGGATGACCATAGGGAACCCTCCCACTCCCTCTTTGCAGATTCAGTTACTTGTTTGTACTTAGCTCTACAGATCACTATTTCGGTGCGAAATGTTTGCTTTACAGCCCTTAGTAGTTCCTGCTTTGAGAGCCTGCAGGCCTTGGTGTACCATGCGCCCAACTGGTCTTGTCTCTGTTGAGGGCTGGGTCTTTCGGTCTTTTGTGGATTTTCCTGGCGGCCTAGTAGATCCCTTATTTCTTTGTAAAGCAGTTCATGACTGGGACCTATTATCTCATCGACATACTCAGCAGTTGAACTAGCAGCTTTCTCAAGTAGCGTGGAGACCTTCCTCTTTACTGCACCTAAGGCCTCCGGATGGGCCTCCACCCAGTCCCATTTGATTCTCCTCTGATTATTAGCTGCTGATAAAAAACCAATGTCTGGGCAACCTAGATTGACCAGCCCCACGGGCGCCTGATTTGTGAGGGTGAGAGCAAGAGCGTTGTGATCGCTGTCAACCCTTTTAACCACTGCCATATCCATAACTAGGTGCCAATAGTTTAGGGGTACTAGGCAATAATCGATTCTGCTTTCCTGGGCTAGCCTATTAAAGGTGGGTTCCCCATTAGGATCTGATGGGGTCCTTCCGTTGGTCGCCCTTAAATCGTGTTGCATTGTGAGTGCCAGCAGCTGCGCTCCTCTCACACTCCACCTCACCAAGGGCAAGTCTAGTTGAGGGACCTGCCATTCTCTATCCCATTCATCAGTCAGGTTAGGGGGGATTGGGGCCAGTGGTTCAAATGTACAATTAACATCCCCACACACCAATAACTGGGAATTGTTTGAGTATTGTGTTAGTGCAGTATCAAGGATACGCAAGGTATCAGTTTCTGCCATACCCTTCTGTACCCTATTGTAGACGTTGAAGATTCTTATTCTAGTGCCATTTTTAAAGCTGAGCTCCAGAGCAAGTATATCTTCCGAGTCCACCTGCAATGGTATTACTTTGTTCACCCAGACAGCTAGTCCTCCTGAGGGTCTACCCCGCTCTTTTCTACTGGCGTCTTTGGCGTGAGTTGAAAAAACACTTCTATGCGGGCAAGTGAGGCTCCATGTTTCTTGAAATAGAATAACATCAAAGGAGTCTATGAATGAACACCAATCTACATCTGCCATTAGCTTGGTGATCCCCGCCACATTCCAGACCAATACCCTTAAGGGAAGGGATTTTAGCAAACCCCCTTCAGTACCTTCAGACCCTATTGGTTCTCCTCTGTGCATTCCCGCCTCCATCCCGGTTTCAGCAGTGGGGACACACTCACTGTGCACATCATTTGCTGGAGCTGGGGCACAAGCTGAGGGAATTAAGTTCAAATTTGGGGGGCTGCTGGTATTGGGACCGGTCGGCCCTAGGGGAATAGAGAAACCTTGCCTATCCGCAAATGTTGGCTTTACCTCGCCCAGTGGTCAGCTGTCCCTATTCCCTTCTGCCATGTTCAGCAAGGGGGGCCTGAGAAGAGCCAACCCAAGGGCATGTGGGGACAAACCAATACATGGTTCAGTGGTGGGTACAAGGAGGGATCTAGGGGGGTCTCCATATAAGGGTCTGTATCTAATGGATATGCTGGAATTGTTGGGGGGGACTGTGCGGGCATCAATCGACAGTAGGCCAGTGATTATTCGCAACTTTATTCGCGTTGGTGCTTCGCATTTTTTGGGCGTCGCGTTGTTTTTTACGCGGTCATTTGGTGCGTTATCGTGGGACTATCGCATGGTGCCGCCAGGTTGAGAATGCTACGTTAACACGGCGTTGTTTTCCCGCGATGGACTGCGATGTGAGAAGTTGCGTTAAGCTAAACTTGCAGTGGTTATCACACGTTCTTGAGAATATGCCCCCTTGTGTTGTATGAGTAAGTCTGCCTGTGGCATTGTGTCAATGTCAGGATGTGGTGTGTAGGCCGCTAATATCGGCCATGTTGCCCCCTCTCCTCCGAGCGGGCCTAATCTTACTCTTCTTCTTGTGTGGGGTAGGGCGCCTTTAAACCAGTATAAGTGTTCCTGGTACGTAAGTGGAATCTCTATGTCCTCGAACGGACCATATTCCATTGGTGCATCTCCCTCTGTGTAAGAGTGAAATGTGGGTGTTCTTGCATCTGCTGCTGGGAATGTAACCCACAAATAAAATACCTCTGTTTTGTTTGATTCGTGTGCCTCAATCACGAAGACTACTAAGCCACCCCTAGACGATAAACCATTTTCTAACAGTTTCAGGGTGATTGTATGTCTGAATTTTTCTGCAATCGGAATTGCGCCCACATCTTCTCCTGTTGAGAGCTGTAGATTTACTCTTACGTCATCTCCTGTCTCAGGCATTTTTGTAAAGAAGAAGTTTGTTCAAGGGAACTAAGATAAGGTTTTTATGCTCAATTCAGGAACACCGTGTCCTTCAAGCTTGATTAACCAACAGCCAATAAATAGGATTTTTCGCCTACTCAGCTGTGGCGGAGTTTGTGCCTACCCACTCCAGACGTCTCCGGTGTTTTGTGAGTAGGGGTCTCTGAGAATTAGCACGACTGAACTACTCAGATTCTACTGTTAAATAAGTACCCAACCAACGTCGTGTAGTTCCTATATTACCCACACAGGATCTGCGCGTTCAGATAACATAAACTGTAGGATTGGTGGCAGACTGGCTCTGAGCACCCCCACCGAGAATGTCAGCCTTTCTGTTTTAGCTAGCTCACAGTGCCACTAGAATCTCCTCTTATCGGGGAGAGAATAGTTTCTGGCAACCTCAGAACATGACAACCCTGATCCCCCAAGATCGTGGAAACAATATACTACTTTTCGCTCAGACACTCGTGCTCACTTATTCGGTCTCAGAGAGTTACACAGAAGAAACAGTTGGGCGTGTTACAAAAAGAATTTATTGCACAGTTGTTCTTCTAGTGTAAAATAGATGTGCTGCAACAACCGTTAGACAGTAGCAGATATATATGATTAGCAGTACAGTGAAAATAAAAGGATAGTACAGTTCTACCATCTAGCAATAATCATGAATACATACATGAATATAAAATGCATGATAAAAGTGCGCGTACTCCTACGATGCCTATCTTGATGTACCTAAGTGTACCTAGCATGTGAGTAGGTGTGAAGCCAAGAATCCCTCTAGGATTTAGTCTAACCCCATTACCTGAAGTGAGAGAGTGTGGGACCCCGTCCTGGTCTCGAGTTGGACACCCCGCGAGGGATGTGTTAGACCACTGTCAGCTGGAGCATATGCATGCAGGAGCCTCAGTGTTTCTGGTCAGTGTGTCGGCCTGGAAGTCTCGGTCTCCTCTCCCTTCCCTAGCAAGATGTGCTCTATTTATAAAAAAAAGTATCTAGGGTCTCTTTGTCCCTTGTTTCTTGTATTAGCCATTGTTGGATTTGAGGATGACGTATGGGATGAACCTTGTACGTAGATATTATGCAGGTGGTGTAGCCTCTGCCTGGTTTCCAAGAACCCTCATGAATATTAATTTATACTGTATGAGTCCATTGATGGAGTTATAGGACGCTATTGTTCAGGGAAAACCCCTCCTTCTGTGCCCAGGACTAGAACTAGGTAAAGGTTCAATCCTAAAGGCTCGTTACTGTGTAGTATAAGGGAGATAATGTAGGTGAAGGTGTATAATATTACCCGGGCCTATATTAGGGTACCTATATGAAACATAACATTACCACCGCCCCAGGTTTTAATAATAAAGGATTCAGAGCGCAAATTGGCCTGGCGAACCGCGAATTTGAAACATATAATGTCCCGGGTTGTTTGTAATAGCACAGCTTTGGTGAATAGTTGCAATTTGGTAATTAGCAATCCGGCCCTAATTTTAACTCATTTTGGAAACCTCTTACTGTGGATAAAGGAGAAGCTGTCCAGACCTATTACACAGCCTCGTCACCAAGCCAAATCATGGTTTGATAAAGAATGTACGACAGCCAATGTATTCCTACGTAGGGCCCTAAAGCAATCTCCTAGAGATCGAAGTGCTATCATAGCTAGCAGAAACATCTACCAGCAAGCAGAAAGGAGGAGGAAACAGGCCATAAAGGAGGAGAAATGGGAATCTATTGTTAGTGCTTGCCAACTCAAGGACTCTCAGGCCTTTTGGAAAGCTGTTTTATCTCCACTATTACACCAAGATAGAGTAACGGTCCACATCCCGGGTGAGGCTTGGTTGGCGCATTTTGTTGGGATGTATTCTATTGACAGCGGGGCCGATGATGTATTCCAGTCATTGGTCCCACTGGGCTTGAAACTGGAGTTTAGCGAGGTAGAGGTTTTAAAAGCAATTATGGACAGTAGGTGCAGGAAGGCCCCAGGTCCGAATGGTGTCCCTCTTGACTTGTTTAGGGAGTACCCAGGGTTTTGGACTCCTGTCCTCACTGCTGTTTTTAACTCAGTTAGCAGCATGGGCGTGCCCAGGTTGTGGCGCACATCTATAATAGTCCCCATCTTTAAAAAAGGAAATGTGCATGACGTTAAATGCTACTGCCCAATAGCCCTCTTAGATTCCACTGCAAAAATCATTGCGAGGGTAGTCCTGGATCGCCTACTCGACTGGATTAATAAAAATAGAATACTTGCTCCAAGCCAATATGGGTTTAGAAAGGGGCTTGAGACTATTGAACAGTGCCTCAACCATCACCTAATTGTGGCTAAATACAACTATGCAAAGGGAGCTTCTACTCATTTGGCATTTATGGACCTGTCAAGCTCTTTTGATTGTGTACATAGAGCGAAGCTGTGGACCATTTTAGAGAGTACGGGCGTTGATGATGGGCTGGTCTCTTTTTTAAGACTTCTACATCATGACTTAACAGCAACAGTTAGATATGGCAGTGCTGGTGAATGTACAGAATTTTTTTGTATTAAGCGGGGGGTGCTCCAAGGATGCGTGCTTGCCCCAATTCTTTTTCTCCTTTATACAAATTACTTGGAAAAAACTCTAGTATCTGTTGGGGCTGACGTGCCGTGTGTGGAGAAAAAACCCGTACCAGTACTCCTATATGCTAATGATGCGGTGCTCTTGCGAGGACGGCCAACGGTCTTAAGAGGCTTATTTTAGCTATGTCAGTTGCATGAGAGATCTGGGCTTGGAGACTAACCTTAAGAAAACTTTTACCATGGCATGCAGGCCCAGAAATACGAAAACCCGTACTTTAAATATTCATGGTAAATCACTAGACAGGGTTAGCTCCTTTTCTTATCTGGGCCTGGATTTTGACGACAGCTGTACTTGGGCCACTTGTACCAAAAACAGGATATTGCGCTTTACTCAAGCCGTTGGTACTACTTCCGCGCTTGCCATGTCTATTGGCTAAAAACCCATTGCCCCTATCCCGAAGATATATAAACAGAAATGCCTGCCAATTCTAACATATGGAATGGGTATTTGGGGATGTAGGGATGTATATGCAATACAGACGGAAGAGAATAGATTCTGTCGCCTGCTATTAGGCGTCCCCCCTGTCAACCCCACATTTTCTATTGCACCTGGAGCTAGGCTTGGAGTATGTCCAAGACACTATTAATGCCGCCCACCTGGCTCTCTGGTGTTCAATCTGGTACAATAAAGAAGCTGAGCTCAATCAGCAGTTATCAGAGATTGTTTACCTTGTGCCCACGGTCTGGCCATTCCATGGTTAATATATATTAAAGAGCATTTTACGGGATTGGGTTGTGCTCACTTATTTAAGCACCCCGAGACCATCTTGAAAAAAGATAAAAACTGAACTCAGGAGTGTTTTTTAAAGCGTAAACAAGTTACCAGGGAATTAACGGAAGTGTCCAAACCTTCAGTCCGAGACTACTGCATTATTCGAATGGTGCCTACTATTGCCCCATACTTACTATATGTGACTAACGTGTACGAGAGGACACTGTTGGCAAGGTTTAGGTTAGGTTCCTTCCGTTGGTTAATATGTTTTCCCCTAGGTCAGTTTTCTTCTGCTTCTATTTGCACTTGTCCATGTGATGAACAATCTAGTCAAACTATTTTACATTTTGTTTTCTTTTGTCAGTTTATTTGTCGTTTACAAGAAAAATGTTATTACCTCTGCTACGCAGACATAAATTCTCTAAGTGCAAAGCTGCTTTATTTTATCTGATGCAAATTAATGACCAACGTGTATGCCATGCAGTTGCTAGCTTCCAGAAGAGTATTTTAGCTAAAAGAAGGAGCATGTTGTTTTGATTAAATAGTTTTTATAGCGTTGTGGGTCTTATATTGTAAAGTGGAAATTCTGCTCCTGGCATCTTGTACCCCATCATTACAATGTCTAAGCAGATTTGATGCCTTCGGAATTAAATTGTATGCACTGTCACTTTACAATTCGTAAATTAATATATAACCCCTTTTTCTAATCATGGGTGCTCTTAACACGTGTTTTATATTTGCATGATTTTACCATTGTATGTATCTTTTATGATCTGCTTTTGTGAGATCGAATAAAGACAAATCGAATCAATAGGTCTATAGCTTCCAATTTTGTCCTATCCCCCTTCTTGTAAATTGGTATAATCTCTGCCAGCTTCCCAGAAGCGTGAATCTCCATACTCAAAAGGATGGCATTAGATAGAAGAATAATATAAGCACTCCACTGGCTACCCCTTGAACAAAGAGTTTGTTTTAAAGCATTATGTATCACGCATAAGATTCCCACAGGCATCGGCCCAGGAAGCCTGAGTGATCTATGCTCCTACTATGTACCCACATGAGCGCTGCGCTCGGCAGACCTGCTCCTTGCCAGAATCCCACGAATACAAAGGGTCAGATCGGGTGGTCGATCTTTTAAACGGCTGGCTCCCGCCTTATGGAACTCCCTCCCTCTACATATTCGTGGCAACACTGATCACCTGACCTTCAGAAGGCTGGTGAAGACCTGGCTCTTTTCCCACTGCTAATTTTCCCGCCCTGCCTCCTCACTCAGTGTTCTGCTTCAGCGCTGGGATGCCTCGATGCTGGGGCAGCCATGTGCTATACAAGTATTTTAACATAACGTAACTCCACACTTCTGGGTCTTCCCTGTATAGGTCGTTAGGGATCCTATCCGGGCCTGGGGCTCTGGCTGGGATACATGTGCTAATCGCTGCATAGGTTTCTTTGGGGGAAAGTACGAGGGCATCTGACTTACTGAGTGGGGCCTTTTCCAAAAGGCTAAAATGTTCCTCTTCCTCAACACTTTCACATGAGTGCAATCCACCAAAGTGGTCATCCACTCATTAGGTTGGACAGTAAATTCAAGGGCGGCCTTAGAGCCATTCATACCTAACGCTGCTTTCTTCCAGAAATAAAGTATTCATAGAGCCAATTATGACAGGGACCGGCTACAACAAATGGAGAGGGCCACTTCCTTGGACTGGTTAAGATGTGGGGTGTCTCAGGGAACATTTATGCATATGCTTTGGAGCTGCCCAGCCATTCAAGAGCACTGGAAACCGGTGATGGGAGAGCTTGGTAGGGTGTTAGGGGAACACATCCCTCTCGAACCTAAATATGTTTTATTGGGAGTCTCGCGTGAAGTGGACGTCCCCCGGGCAAAGCTCCTCCTTTGTAACTTGGGGCTGGTGGTGGCCAAACACGATTTTGCACCCCACTGGGGTGCCCCGGTGGTCCCGACAGTGGGAGAGTGGAGATCAGGGATGGGCCTCTACCTGGCGGCAGAGAAGGCCACATATAAAAGTTGGGGTTGCCCGCACAAGTTTTTCAAAGTTTGGGGATGTTGGTTGAAATATTATGGAATACAATTTCCTGCCACTGTTACTGAGGATGTTACGCAAACGTGCAGTCCTGCTTTTCTACTGTATCATGCTGTGGTGGTCTTGTGCTGGCCCCGCCCGGGGGCAGCCAGTGTGCACCCACCTCTTTTGTTGTAGGGTGTGCGTTTATGCCCTTTTAGCTGTTTGTTTTTTGCAACTTAAAAACAACCATAAAAATATTTTTTTTTTTTTAAAGCGAAGATGATGGGAGTAATGCTTTTTTAACAACACGATGGGTCCTGAATCACAATATCTTACGACGTTTTTAATTAATAGAATTCAGTATGCCTTTTCAAGGTTGCTACAAGGGTATGAAGATAGTCCTGGGATATCCTCTGCAAGAATAGTTGAACTTTTACAGAATGAAATAGAAGTAGTATCATTTGTGGATGATATTTTCATTACAGATGATCACTTATCTGACCACTTAAAACAGGTGGATAAGATCATTACTATTCTTGCAACAGCAGGTTACAAGATTAATGATAGGAAAGTGATGTATGGATGTGAATTTCCTGGGCCATGAGCAGTTAAGTGAGTGAAAAGTCTTAGCCCCAGGGTTCCCTGAAAAGTGTGCCACATTAGGCCCTCCAAATACACCCACAAGACATCAAGCTTTAGCTTTGGGAGAACATATCTTCCATACTATTCTGACAGGGTTAAAACCGTGTATCAGCTGGTTACTCCTACATTTCCAAGGAAAGATTACACTGCAAAATACCCAGAGATCCTAAAAGAACTCCAGAAAGATATGATAGCTTTAACCTTCTTGCAAACCAGAGGTGATACTTCTGACTTGGTAAAAATAGTGATACCAAGTAAGACAGGTTTTATGTATATACTCTATAATGAGAGTAAGAAAATTACAATAGCATTTAAGTCACACTTGTACTCCACTGCTGAAAAAGATTCTCTCCTACTGAGGAAATCCTTACTGCATTTCAGTGTGCCACAGTGCTTAATTTGTAGAAAATTAAGTGCCAGGGCCCTTCTTGGAAGGCTACTGTAGCCTGCACCATCCATACCCTGCCAGCGCTGCAATTGACAGTACCAACATAACACCTAAGCATCCACATCCTACAAGTTTGACAATTCAGATGATTTCCGGCCACACAAAGCTATAACAATGGCATGCGAGACTGGTATTATTCGTTTCCAGCGTATATTGACCTAGTAAATAGGTTGCTGTGCTCATCTCAAAATTAAAAAAGACAACGCCACCATATGGAGGGCTGTCACTAGAGCCGGTGGTGACAATTAAGTGCCGGTGCCGAGCACCAGAAACCACCAGCACAAATTAAGCACTGGTGTGCCATTATTAAAGAAAGACCTGCAACTCAAAGGAAGAAGATCATTTTAGTGGCTCTAGTTCCCATATTAGAAGTAGGCTGAAATTCTGGGGCTCTTCATACTATATCAGTGCATTGAGTGACACTTCAGACTTCTCGATATTCAGTTTCAATATGATTCCTCATTGAAGAGTCAAAACATTTTGGAGTGCAAACAGAGTGTATCTTTGATTCCAAATGTAAAACCCCTGGATCGCTATAAAACAGTACTTTATTCTGATAGTTCTGCTCAATCTACCATATGTACATAACAAATATATTCTACAGCCTGTGCAGAGGTACAGGCTGTGTTTGCAATTGGTGAGTTTGAAATTCTCCAAACATACACTAAGGCATTAGGTGATGGCACTGCTTCAAACGTTCTTACATGAGTCATGCCAGATTCATCGTTCTGTGGTCAGGGTAATAATACTGATTTAGAACGTTGGAAATCCGCACAGTGAAACAAGGTTCAGAGACAATATCCAAAAAAAACTAGAGGCAATAAAAAACAAACTGAAAAAGATTATAGATGAGTTACATTATAAGGAAATGTTGTCCCTATGCAATCTACTGCGAACTCCCCGGGCCCTTTACCAGCTGTTAATCTATATAAATATATTTTGGTAGCTATAGATAACTGGCCTGAGCATAATGCAATGGCTCCACAGTCGCAAAAGATTTGACATGACCGGTTGCTTTGGGAGGAGTTAGAACATTTCACATAGATCAGGGTCCATCATTCACCTTAAAGGTGCTTACTAATGCCTTTTCTGAAGTGGGAACTAAACTACAATGCAGTCACCATTTCTCCCCTGTGAGTAATGGATTGACTGAAGGATCAAAAGTACCCTTATGCAAATCTCGACTTCGAGGGTCTAAAGCAATGGCACTAATTATTTCAGAACCCTATATAGCACACAGTGAGTTATTAACAACATACCAAGGCGAGTACTGAGTGACTGTACACTCTTCGAGGTGTTATTTGAAATAAGAACGTTCATTCCTGATCTTCCAGGTCTCCCAGATCGCTGTAAACCATCGTGCTTTTATTGTCTGCAGGATTTGCAAGAAACATGTGAGCAGAATGCAATAAGTTCCATCGAGCCAGACTCAAGCAGAATTGCCTGGTGGCTTCCAATGACTGGTGACTGAGCCTATGAAAAGATAGCAGATAAAAAAAAAATTGGGCCATCATACATAGTGCCAGTAACGGTCGTCACCAGAAAGGGAACATGAACTATATAGTTCATCCTTCTTTACCTGGTAAGAAGAAAACGAGGCTAGTTTCAATAGATAAAGCAAAACCTTTCCATGTGGCCAGCTCTGCCAGTACTGCATAGCTACCCATTGATGGGGCATCAGCCACTATCATAGCAACTATAGATAACAGCTCAAGAATTGATCCCCATCTGTGAGAAGTCTATTTCGCTGGATCAAATGATGGAAAAATAATTGGATGTAAATGCTTATGCACAGCCAGGGGAACATCTTCAACTTATAACAGCATCAGCACCAAGCCCTGACCCTTTCTCTAAAAATACTACAAACATTGAGCAAGCAATCCAAAATAATTCTGTTTCTTCTACTGAAGAAGAGGCAAGAGAGAAACTGAGTACCAAAAGACTGCTTTGGAACAGTGTGTGTAAAGACTCAAAGACATTTTGTTTGTACACATAACCACCTTTTATTTATGTATGGATAAACTTTCTTGTGATGGTATTCATAATCTGGATTACATTGGTAGTATTAATTATTCAAACAGTGCATGGGCATCACCTTTTTAGGTTTGTATAAGCTGGAACTGGTTAGTGTTGAACTACAACAGTATTATTCTTTTCATTGTGAAACATGCAGTGTGTTATCCATATCTATAGTTAACTTTACAGCATTTTAGCTTCAAGATGGAGTCTACTGAGAAAGACTCAAGGACTCATGGGGACTGTTGAAATTCCACACATATTTTGGGTTAATTTAGATGACATCCTATCACCAGGCCTTTTGCCAGTGATTGGGACATTGAGGTGACTGAGAGACTGGTAAAGATCTTCAGTCAAATGCAATGTAGCCTGACGTCGACCCAAATGTGAATGTGGGAATTACAGGGACAATTTTTGCTAAAACAGGGCTGCATTTGTAAAGGACTGTAAAAACTCTTCCTAAAATCGTACAGTAGGATCATTGTTGTATTCCAGAAATTGAGAGCAGGATGAGTTTCAAGGTAAAAGTGCTAATGCTGAAAGTTTGAGGGTACCCTGGGGGCAACGCATTCGTTCTAATACTGCGCACTTTCCTTGTTTGTGCACGGTGAAGCTTTGGAAAGGAGCGCCGTAGTGCAAATAAGGAAAGTGCGCCGTATTCGTAATATGGCCCCTGATAATCAGTGTTATAAAATCTTTGTGAAAAACCTTGTTGGTCAAAAAAAAAAAAAAAAAAGTCGAAAGGATACTAGATTTACTGAGAAATTTGTGACCACATTTAGGGGCTCATTTAAGAGCTTTTGACTCAGTGCAGCACAGCAAGTCACCTTGCTGCACTGTATTGCATGACAGGGAAAAGGCAGGAATGTGCCGTATTTAAGTCAATACAGGGCATTCCTTTCCTTTGCGCTCGCGCCATTTTGGCAGCCTAGCGCCAATGCAAGCACCCTTGCACCAGGGTGCAAGGGTGCCTGTGTTTCATGCAGGTTTGCTTTTGTGCAGGAAGAGGCACCTTCCTGCACATTTGAGATTGAAAAATAACTTAAAATGAACTTACCTTGCTGCCGACCGCCAGACCACCGACTTGCCTCGCGTCCCGTCATCCTCTGAAGCAGGAAGTACAGGCTCCCTCCCCTAAGTCAATCACAATGCTGCAATGCAGCATTGTGCTTGGTCTGAGTGCCGATCTGCTCAAACAGGGAATGGGAACCTGTACATGTTCCTCACCAGGCTGCGTAATGCAGACTGGTGAGGAACATGCAAAGTGCACAGGACTGTTTGGCCGGCCCAAGAGGGCCGACCAAACAGTCATGCTCACTTAAGTGCCCACCATCTCTCCCCTTGCTGGCTGTGACGACCGCGTAAAGCTGAATTACAAAGGGAAAATAAAATGATAACGTAATGTTATAATTGTATTTTTTATTTTTCCACTACAAAAAATGCAGTGGGGTGGCACTCCTCCGCCTTAGTGGAGGAGCCACCACTGCATGCACTGCATTTACCACAATGCATCTGGGCAAATTTGGTGCTGGTATTCCAGGCAGTGTGCTCCCACCTTTTGTTTTTGGCTAAAAGGCTTTGCTTGCTATCCAAGATCACTGGAACACATCAAGATCTGTGCCAATATTTTGACTGTTTTCAGAAGCCAAAATAGTTGCACAGAGGTCTAGAACGAAAAGCATTGTGTTATTTTAACTGATTTCCAATTAGTTATGTCATTTCAGGTGTTAAGTATACAGTTAACTGGGGATAAAAAAAGGTAAAAGATAGATCATCTTAGCTCATTATTTCTGGCTGGAACTGGTCTGTTCCTGGAGCTTCAGATTACAGTGCTTCTTATTGGTCATAACAGGAAATGTCACATTTTAAATCTTGTGTACCTGTTTCTTCATTTTGATTTGATGGGATCTAAATTTGATAAAAGCCTGACCAATTACAGACCCTCTTATCAGACGGGGTAGACCTAATCCTCTTTATTAAACCCCTGTCTTCTGAAGCTAGGCAGAGAGATCTCGAGGATGGCTAGGATGGTGCCAGAAGGATGTTTTGGATGTTATTTGAAATCTTTCACTGGCATAGTTTTTCTTTCATTTAAATGGAGCTTCTTGAGCCAAGACCCTGAGCGAACTGATTTTGAACCATTCTTATGAAGGACCAGGAATGACAAATATTAGTGGATATACTTGTATACCTACTATTTTCCAAGGTGATGGAGAGGATGTAGCCTAATGGCAAAGACCGGTCAACCTCGAAGGTGGGGATTCGGGCTCGAGTCTCGGCAGGGACGCTCAACATCCTGTGATTCTGGTGGTTTCTTGATGATTGATACTGAAATGGTTGCAATTAGAGCAATGGTTTTACAAAATCGACTTGCCCTTGATGTATTATTGGCCAAAGAGGGTGGAGTCTGTAATATGTTAAAGATTCAACAATTTTGTACTTATATACCTGACAAGAGTAAGAGTTTGGAGGGGTATATTAAGAACATTACGAATCTTCGAGAAGATTTGTCTAAACTAAAGGTTGATGGTGCTTGGGAGAAACTTAGTAAGAGCTTTTCCTCCATGGGTAATTGGTTTGCTACTTTTGGGAATAGTGTATTAGGAAGAATACTAACGCCTATCATTGCAGTGGCTACAGCAGTACTAATAATTTTTCTGATTTATAAATGTAAATGCAGAAAGGAGACCTCTGATGTGAAACGAAGAGCAAGGAAGAGAAAGAGAGAAGAGATAGAATTAGAGGACAAGAAAGGGAATTATTATGAAATAATGAAGGTTTTAGATGGGATAATGATAAAACGAGAGAGAACAACTGCTTTCTAAAAAGTGATAATTTGTATTGGTGGGTATTTTGGTGATGGCTCAAAACGCCATCAAAGGGGGGATTGATGGAGCAGGGTTTTCGCGAAATAAAACCTGCTCGAATTGAACCCTCAGTAACATTTACTAACCGTGTGCAGTGAAAAAACTAACGTGGAAAAGAGCCTAACATGAGGGAAAATGCTACTGCGCAAGCACGTACTAAAGCACTGGAGAAGGCCGCAAATGCTTCTTGACATGACGAAAAATAGAAGACTAATGCTGCTTTTGTGCACATTAATAACGTTTGCTAGAAAAATAATATTAACATGGGTTGCGCATGGATAGATGCAACATGGAGTGGATGCGTAATGAAAAGCATTGTAAGTAATTAATAATGCCTGTTTGTTTTTCATAGAAGCATGGTTTTCTGTTCTGCGGGAAAACACGGGGTTAATGAAAATAAATAGATTCTGCAAATAAAACTGAGCAAGACGATGGCAGTAGAAGACAAGTGTCCTTCGCCAAGTCCTGTGTGCCTGCCAAGAGACAGCTGATAGAAACAAAATTTTCCTTGAGTGAAAGAACATTTCCTCTTCGTGCGGCACGAACGGATAAATGCGACACATAATTTGCTACATGACTAGGATGGAGGAAACGAATGCTATGACAGAGGCTCAAATTTGTATTTCCTGGGGTGGAAGTAGATATGCAGAATAAATAAACAATAAGACATTGAGTGAGATGGACATGACGAGAGTGGTGTGACAGTACACCCCCTTCCTTAACCAATCATGTGTAGAGAAATCCTCTGTTCTGACACAAGTGTGGGTTGGACATTTGGGTTGTAGGGTATAATTGAGTTTCCTGGTGGGAGGGGTTAGGTTAGTTGGTGGCTTGCTTTCCTACCTGCGTGAGGAGAGGCTTTCCTTGCTGTCTCCTATTTCTTGAGCTGGCTGTTCCTGTCTGCTGATTCCTGACTTAATCTTTGCCTCTTCAATTCTTCTTGAGGGGCCCTACTGCTCTCATGGCCAGAGAGTAGATTTCCTATTCAATTGGGTTATTATAGACAGAAAACTGAATTTGCATAATCATTTGCAAATGTATTTTGTCTCTGAACCTTTTGTCTCTGAACCTTTCCACTCCTTTATGCATTGACAATTTGGGATGTTGTTTTATCACTATTTCTCTGATATTGTTGCTCTGTGATGATCTATGATTTGTACTGTCTTTTGGTGAGCATTATTTCACATTATTTTAGATAAACATTATAAATATACAAATGTGTCTGTCTTTATTAGAGGTGTTTTCCTAGTTTATGAGTATTCTAGAAACAAGTATTGGTTTGCCAAACCCTGTCAACTATATAAAGATCGCATCGCCACAATTGGTATAATAGAAATGAAGACACAAATTGGATTTTGGTAATTTTGGTAATGTGTTTGGTTATTCACTAATCTCAGCGTGAAGGGGCTTGTGGGTAATGAAATTGGGCCTAGTCAGTGGAAAATATTTAGTCCCAGATCGCTGGATCAGTTTGGTAGCAGCCTGATTAATTATATTGATTATTTTGGCAAATTAATGGTTGAATTATTGATTTTGGTTACTTATATGAAAAGTTAGCGTCTTTGTTTTATGTGTCTGGAAGTACGGGTATGGAGTTACCTAAGATCCCAGTATGTTGATTTAGCCTCAGGGGCAGAGGAAGAGTGTGGAAAAGTATCACACTGCAGAAGTACTTTGTCTGTTGTTGTAATATCGAACAGTGAAATGCTGTTGATGTTATTCTAAGGGACCTATTCTGATGTAAGAAGATTGTATGAAATAGTGAAACCGCTTCCGAAACTTTGGCCTTACATCCCCGAAGGAGTACCAAGACCTCTTTTCTAAAAGTCCTCTTCCGAAACTTTGGCTAGTATCCCCAAAGGAGTACCAAGACCTCTTTCACTTGATTGAGAGTAGAGTGGCGCTGGTCGTTATTTTACTGGAAGTAAAAGGAATCTCTTTGAGTAATTGAACTATCTCTTTATTAGTGGAGCAGCGTTTTGTGTCGTTGCTAATAAGAATTTATTTAGAAAGACTTTTGTAGTATATTGACGTATTATTTTGTAGGGAGGGTCAGTCGCAGGAGTTATACTGACGTCACAAAAAGCCGCGCTGGCATTGGTCAGATAGCAGGCGTGTATTGTGCTGTGATTGGTTAGTTGGTGTGAGTCGCGCTGGTATTGGACGAGTGTAAGCCAATAGAGTGAGCGGAATTACAAAAGGATTTCCTTGATTTCTAAAGTATTTTGCGGAGTAGAGAGAGTTGAAAATGTAGTTGATAAAGATGATACAAGATTTGTTTAAAAAAGACAAGCCAATAGTTACTAGAGAGGGACTTCCTGTACCTCCTGAAAGATCGCCTGCTTCTTTCATGATGATAGAGCGTGGATATCATACGTGTACATGGTTAGAGAATTGGGTGAGTTATACGGAGGATGATGGAGTTTTAACTTTCCCAGAGCATGGTACTTTCAATGTAAAAATTTGGGAGAATTTGAGAAGACGAATGAATTCGTTAAAAAAAATCCTAGACCTATGCAGTATGAGGCGCTTGAGGAATGGGAACCTGAGGCGTACAGAAGGGAGAGAGATAGGAATGGGATGAAATATAGGAATACAATGATATGGGATGCGCAGTTGAAAAAGTGGAGGAGAGATGTAATGATAGATGGATTATATCCAGTAATGGTTGCTGAGGGACAAGCTAGTGGAAAGTGCAAGGAGAACAATAATAATGTGGAGACTTCAGAATTAGATATAGATCCGAATGAAATTGATGATGAGTTATTAGATGAGATGTTATTGAAGAGACCTCTACCATATCAGGAGAGTCCGGATGAGATTACTCCAAGTGCACCATTAATTGAGATAGAAGTTCCACAAGTTTCACAGGTTACACAAACTTCACAAGTTCCATTAGTTTTACCGTCTTCATCAGCTACCCGAGTCTCACAGGAGATAGAGATTGAAATGCTCAATAGAGCAAAAGAAGAATTGACTCCGAAAATTACTCAGATGAGTTTAAATGCAGAAGCGTTATCAGTTCCGGTAACAATTGGTCCTATAGTTCCATTGTATAGTGAGGGTCAAAACATTTCGAGAGTACATGCATTGATAGTTCCAGTGAATAGTGCTAGGGATGTTAGTGGACCAGAGTCAAATGAGATGAGTACGTCACTGATTGATATTCCAGTAAATGGAAATGTGACTGGAACGTTAAAAAGGAATGTACAAATTGATCCTAGAAAATTATTGTCAAATGTGAGAGAAACGACTTCAGCATCAGGGAGTTCAGTGGACATTCGCCAGAAGAGTTGGATGATTGGATTAGGGGAATGGCATCTAATAAGTCTAAACAGAGTATAGATATAGGTAGGTTAAGAGTAGATCTGGAAAAAAAGATTATTGGTACAATAAGTCCGGAGAGATTGAGTAAATATCAGGATGATGAGTTGTTATTCTTGTGTAAAAATATTACATTGAAAGCGAGAAATTTGCATGAGAAGTTGGCAGAAGCAGCACAAGAATATGGAGTGGATATTGAGAAATCAAAAGCTTTACAAAAGACATATAGGTTGGATTTACTGACAAGGATCTGGAGAGTTTGAATGCATCTGGTAAACGATTGCAAATAAAAGAGTTGATTAATACTTTGAAAAAATGGGGTGATTTGGAACGATGGAAAGGTAGATGGGCGAGAAAGAAAGAAGAAGCGCTTGCAATTAAGGGTGTGACTGCATCTTCTTTGCTTCCGTTAAAAGAGGCGGAACCTGCTGAAATGATATATCCAATAAGAGAAGTTCCAGGTGGTGGATATGTTCATATTCCTTGGTCAAGACAGGACATATTGTCTTTTACGAATGATTTCCCAAGATTGAGAGAAAAGCCAGTTGAGTGGTACAAACAGGTAGAGAGATTTGTAAAGGTCTCAAAGCTCTTGTTGAAAGATTTGGATGTTTGTTTGACATTGTAGTTCCAGCTGATTTATGGACTGAGTGTAAGATTGCAATTGATTGGCCGAAAGAGGAATATCCTAGGGATGTTAAGACTGGAGCGCCTTCAGAAGAGGTGATGAAGAAATATAATCAAGTGATTACTTATTTGAAGAGTAAGATTTCCCCAAAGGAAACAGATTGGGTTAAAATTGATAGGACGACACAGGAGTCAAAAGAAACAGTACATGCCTACTACGAGAGACTTTTACAGGTGTTTAAACAGTATAGTGGTTTTGAAAGCATAACTGACAAAGATATGGGACATTTTGTGTATAGGTTTGTGTTTGGATTGAAACCTGAAATTAGTAATATGATTCAGCAGCATTTGATTTGTTGGCAGAACAAAACAGTAGATGAAATACTGAGGTATGAAAAGTATTGTAGTGATGATATTGAATCTAGGCATAAGAAATTGAAAGAGAAAATGATGTGGGCACAAGTGAAAGCGGCACAGCAGAAAAATGGGAATTTTGTTGATTATTCTCAAACAGGTTTCCAGATGAAAGGACAGAATCAGAATTTTCAAAATGGTCAGGTATCTGGTTTGAGTATTGTACCGAATGGTGGTGTTCAAGTGCAATTACCGGGAAAGGGTAGAGGTAGAAATAATAAAGAAGAAATGAAGAGAAAATTCCCTTGTCATGAGTGCGGCAGGTTAGGACATTGGAAGAACAAGTGTAAGTTCTTGTTAGAAAATAATGGAATGGTTCAAAATTCTAATCCACAGATGCAGAATGAGGTGGTTGTGAATCAACAACAGCTGCAACAGCAACAGGTAGTTACACCACAGGTACAACAGGTACAACAAGTACAAGTGCCTCAAGCTCCTATGCCAAATACTGTGAATGCTCAGGTACAAAGATACGGTGCGTATGCTGGATTTCACACAAGTGAACAAATTGGTAAGAAACAAAATGGACAGATGGTTTCGCAATATTGGTTGCAATGTCCTGAGAGTGATTCAGATTAATCTCAATGACGGTGCCTGAAGGGGGAGGAAGAGTGCGTGCTTGGCGCATCTCTAGAGGTAGATCAATCATGTCCTTTTGTGGATGGGAAAGTGGAAGGTAATGATATTACATTCCTTGTGGACACTGGTGCTACCCGTTCTACTGTGAGAGCAGCAGAAATTCCAAACCTACCCCTCTCGGGAGAAACAATCCAAGTCGTAGGAGTCTCAAATAAGTATATTAGAACTCCAGTGACTAAACCAATGGAGGTTCATATTGGAGAATTTAGAGATTTGCATCGGTTTGTGGTGTGCGATACGAGTCCGGTGAACCTTTTAGGTAGGGACTTGTTGTGCAATATGAACTGCACCATCTGTTGTACACCAGATGGTATTGCTTTTCAAACACCAGATGAGGATGTTGCTTTCAAAGTGATGTTAGCAAGGCAAGGGACAGAAGTGAATGATTTATATCCTTTATTTACAGCGAAGGATTTGCCTGTTGAATTGAGAGATACTGTGACGACTGATGTGTGGGATTTTACAGGGAAAGACATTGGATTGATGAAGGGTGTTGATCCAATTCAAATTTTGGTCAAACAAGGTGCAGAATTTCCGAAAACACCACAGTATAAAATGAGTCCTGAGACTATTGTGGAGTTACTCCTGTAATTGAGCAAATGATTCAACAAGGTATTCTGAGAGAAATACTAGGGAGTCCTTGTAATTCACCTATTATGGGAATTAAAAAACCAACTGTCGCAAGTACAGAATTGTGCAAGATTTGCGAAAAATTAATAAGATTGTAGTACCTTGTTGTCCGCTAGTGCCAAACCCAGCAGTGAGTCTTTACCAAATTCCCTGTGACGTGGAATGATTCACAGTGATTGATTTGCGCCAAGCCTTTTTCTCGATACCCTTGCATCAAGATAGCCAGTATCTTTTTGCTTTTCGGTTCAGAGACTGTGTCTTGGCATGGTGCCGAGTTCCTCAAGGGTATACAGAGAGTCCTTCAATTTTTAATCAGATTTTGAAAAAGTGTCTGGAGTCATTGGTTATGCCAGAAGACTCGGTATTGGTGCAATACATCGATGATCTATTGGTGGCATCAAAGACATGAGAAGCATGTGTGACAGATACAATTGCTCTACTGAACCATTTGGCAGTAGGTGGGCATAAAGTGTCACTAGCAAAATTGCAGTTTTGTCAAAAAGAGGTTCAATATTTGGGACACAAAATTGAGAAAGGAGTCAGGAAAGTATCACAAGATCGAATTGCTGTGATCTTGCAAATGGGTTCTCCCAGAACACAGAAAGAAGTTCGAATGTTTCTGGGCATGGTTGGATACTGCAGACAGTGGATCAGTGGTTTCTCACTGATAGCCAAGCCATTACAGAGATTGACTCACAAAGATGTAGTCGACCCAATCGAACCGGATGAAGAAAGCATGAAGGCTTTTGTTGAGTTGCGAGACAGTCTTTGTCGAGCACCTGCATTGGGAATGCCAGATTATTCTAAAGAATTTGCATTGTTTTGTTGTGAAAAGGATGGATGTGCAGTTTCAGTTTTGACGCAGACACATGGAATGGCGTGTCGTCCAGTGGCATATTTCTCTGCTACTTTGGACTCAGTGGGTGCAGCATTGCCAGGTTGTTTGAAAACAGTGGCTGCTACATGTGTGAGTCTGGAGCAGAGTGAATCAATTGTGATGGGACATCCGTTGAGAGTGTATGTGCCACATTCGTTGAGATTTTGCTAACAAGGACGAGAACACAGCACATGACAAGCAGTCGTTTGACTAAATATGAGAGAGCGATTTTGGGTGCTGAGAATGTGACAGTAACAAGATGCACAACACTGAACCCAGAGACTTTGTTGCCGAGTTCGAGTTGTGAAGAAGTAAAAGATGAAGCAGATCATGATTGTCTGGATGTGACAGAGTTGTGTACGAAACCAAGGCCTGACATAAAAGATACGCCATTGCCAGAATCAGATTGTGTGATGTTTGTAGATGGTTCGTGTCTGAGAGATGAGAAGGGTGCATTGCGTGCTTCATATGCAGTATGTACAGTGGCTATGGTTCTTGAAGCATCTTGTCTAAGAGGGATAAATTCAGCTCAAATTTCTGAATTGGTCGCTTTGACCAGGGCTTGTACAATTGGCAAAAATTTGAGGATAACCACATTTACGGATAGTCAATATGGTTTCGGGGTGGTGCATGATTTTGGTCAATTATGGATGCAACGTGGATTTCTCACATCTTCAGGATCCCCGATTAGAAACAGCAAAGATGTAAAAGATTTGCTGAATGCATTACAATTGCCTAAAGAAATTGCAGTGGTCATATACCAAGCACATAAATCAGGACATGATTATGTGACTAGTGGCAACAGATACGCAGACCAAGTGGCTCGTTTCTGAGCACAAAAACCCTGTTTCGATTAATAAAGGAGCAGAAAACAAATTGTCACTTGATGTTCTCCTCTGTAGAAACATGGGATGAAGTTAGACAATTGCAAGAAGAAGCTAGTGAGGAAGAGAAAGAAATTTGGATTAAATCAGGATGTACAAAGAGACCTGAAAATGAAATATGGGTGTACATGGACGATAGACCAGTAATGCCAGACTGTTTACTTTCACAATTTGCAAGGATGTACCATGGAGTTACTCATGTGGGAAGAGATGCTATGATTAGGCTCTTCAAACAGTCGTGGTACAATCCAAAGTTCAGGGTTATTGCAGAGAGTCTTTGCCAGAGATGTATAGTGTGCCAGCAGCAAAATCCAGGTAGAAAGACTGTTGTCAGTTGGGGGCAGATTGGAAAAGCAGCAGGTCTTTTTACTAGATTACAGGCAGATTTCATCGAGCTTCCTTCTTGTAATGGACTGAAATATGTGCTGGTTGTTGTTTGTCTATTTTCTCGTTGGGTAGAAGCATATCCAACAAGAGGAAATGATAGTTTAACAGTTGCTAAATTGCTTTTGAGAGAGATCATTCCTAGATTTGGATTTCCAGTCTCCTTAGAAACGGATAGAGGTACTCATTTTAATAATGAGATAATTCGGATGATTTGCGCAGCATTACAAATTGAGCAAAAGCTGCATTGTGCCTATCGACCAGAAACCTCAGGTGTGGTAGAGCAAATTAATGGCACTATTAAATCAAGACTGTCAAAAGTGTGTGCAACCACAGCACTGAAATGGCCAGATGCTTTACCCTTGGCATTAATGAGTCTGAGAAGCATTCCTGATAAAAAAGACTGATTATCCCCTCATAAAGTTATAATGGGGAGAGAAATGAGATAGCCGATTGTACCAGCCAGCAAATCAACTGATGAATATAACTGATGATTTGGTGCTTGATTATTGCAAAGGATTGGCTGATGTGGTGCATTCTGTGTCTCATCAGGTTGGAGAAAGTGCAACCACAACACAGCAAGAGCAAGCACATGATTTATGTCCAGGAGAGTGGATCCTGGTGAAGAAGCATGTGAGAAAGACGTGTCTGGAGCCTAGGTGGCATGGCCCATACCAGGTAATACTGGTGACAACGACAGCAGTGAAGTGTGGAGGCTTGCTTGCCGAATTGGATACACGCAAGTCACACAAGAAGAGTCCCAAGTCCACTTGAAAGACAAGAGGAAGAAGAGCAGATTGGCAGAGAGTCAAGAAGAGCCAGAAGCTGTAGAACGTGAAACCATAGAGTCTGAAGCTACAGATTCTGAAGGTATTGAACACGTGATTGATCGAGAACAAAGTCGAATAAAGTGGGCACCAGCTACTGGGTCTCGTGAGACTGCTGTTGAAAGTAATGATGGTGGAGTGTTAAATGAGAATCAAGAGCAAGTGCAACAGAGAGAAGAACTGAATAAAAGAACTTGCGAACTTGACACTGAAGAAGAAGGAACTGTGCAAGTTAAGAGAGCAAGAAAAGGTGATGTGTGGCCAAAAGGAGTGAAAAGACTGAAATACACTCTGAAAAAGAAAATACCAGACACGATAGTGAACTTATATTCTACAACTGCAATTAACGTTATCGATGTGAACTAGTGTCACTCTATTCAGCAGTCCGATTATAGTTAAATGCTAGTTGGCGGCTGCTTCACATAATGCCCTTGAGCGTTTCTTGTTGGAATCATTCATGTGAATTAGTTTCACTTTACTCTACATAATGGCTATATCCAGCAGCCTGATTACAGTTAACGCGAATAGGTGGTTGTTTTGTATAGTGCCCTTTGGAGTTTCTGTTTTTAAATTGTTCATGTCGACATGAACACATTAGTCATCGTCTCGCACCTCTTGTGCATTCAGCTTACCCGAAAGGATAACCTGCCTGATTCAGTTTTACATATTCATGGATAGACGCACACTGTGTATACAAACTCTTAAAATACAGGTTTGATTGATCTATTCTCTTGATCTTATAGATTCAATTATCTGGTGAATCGTGACACAAATTGAGATGTAAGTATATGCCTAATCCATCTCTAACACCTTAGGTTGTTATGTGTCTCTCTGACGGTAGTTATTATGTAGCTACTTTGACAGTAATCTTATTTCTCTTCTTTTCACTGCAGCAATTAGCTAACGGACGTTAGCATTTTAAGTCTTGGTATATTAGTAACATCCCTTTCTCTATTTAGAAGCTCATAATCTAAAGGTATTATTTATACTATTTCTGTTACTCATATTGTAAAGTGGTCACTGATGGCAGCTATTCAGTCGCTACTCTGACATTAATTTATTATCTCTTCTCTATAGCATTCAATTATATCTAGCTACCTGAAGTTAGCGCATCAAGTGTCAGGTGCATCAGCCTTATAATTCCTATCACCCGAAACGTATAGTTTAAAGGTAATTGCACCTTTCACTATATTATATCAGACATTCCAACTCCGACTATATATTACATATCTACAAAGATGCTGTTTTATTATTATCTGTTGCAGCATCTTTCTATTGCATCCTGATAAAATGCACAATTTTACGTTCCATAGAATCCATTGATTCCCTTTTGGCTGCCTTTGCCTTTCAACCAAGGTTATCTCTATTTTTAATATATCTTTATTCATTCTACTCTTTCTGGGTTATTAACTGTATTTTCACTAGCATGCAAGGTTGATCACAGGGTGATACATTGATTTAAATGGTGGCTTTGCTGTCTATATTGGGACCTTTTTCACCCCATCACAACTTCTTATTTCAGGATCCTCAGTTCGGAATCTCTATTCATAATTCTAATTTACAATCTTTCTTAACATCCTGTCACTCTACTTGTCTCATCTCCACTGCCTTGTTATTAATTTATATGGTTATGGTTAGATGCAAACAATTGGTTATCCTTGCACGCTTCCTGGCGGCAATCAGCATCCATCACAGTAAGAACCGATTACATGATATGTATCTTCTTTACAGATTCTACCAGAACATTTGTGGCCCTTTTCCTGACGAAGGCACTGTCTTGTGCCGAAACGCGCGTAGAACAGAACAGTCTACTACCGTCTTGCCACATTTGTTCCTTATAATTATATATCAATTGTGATCATTGTCTCTGTTATAGAATTATTGTTTTAATTGTATTTTGATTGTTCACGGTATGAATGCTGATATGAATGAATCAGTATGATTGGGTCTTTTTTAGTATTTATATTGAATTAATAAAATACAAGTTTTGATACTCGATCCAGTATATTAGTATCTGTTGGTTCTTCCTATATAAATGTTTTGTTTGTTTTATCAATTGTATTATGTTACTTTTGTATCTGTGGTGCCTTAAGTCTTTACATTGAACTATATAAAGATTGCATCGCCACAATTGGTATAATAGAAATGAAGACACAAATGTGATTTTGGTAATTTTGGTAATTTGTTTGGAAATTCACTAATCTCAGTGTGAAGGGGCTTGTGGGTAATGAAATTGGGCCTAGTCAGTGGAAAATTATTAGTCCCAGATCGCTGGATCACAAGCAATAATAACACACTTGGCAAATGCAACAGTTAAATGCATGAATAATACTAATGAATAAACAAGCAGCAAATAGTACTGGACGTCCTGCAAGAAATAATCAGAAAGATATATACACTAAATACATCAAATGATTACTTTGGATGTGCACTCTGACTCATTCACACACCTCAAATGACCACAGCCACTGGAACCACGCATCACAATGGCACTAGTCAGAAACAAATCACCTCACCCGATCGTTCACTCGACATCCTTCCCAACTCAAGTTGGGGGGCCCGTTCACAGCTGGTTCCGTTCGTCTTACGGCAGTACGTCTACTCCGTAAGTGAGCTCCCACCCTGGCTGTCAACAACCCTCAGCTTTATAGTCTCAAAAACACACTAGAAGGTTCGAGAGTCTTCCCCTCTGCGCCAAGGAAACTTACTGGAACTGGCCAGCTTCCAGGCAAGCATTCCACGATAGGAAGGAGTTCCCACGTTCCCTCTACATTCTCACATGTTCCAGCCTTATCTTAACGAAGCTTACGAAAGCCTTCCAGGGTACATTAAACAATCTCTCACAAAACAATCCTTGAACGTGATTAACCCAAACAACTTGCAAGCCTGTCTGTGCGTGCAGAAAAGCTCAAGCAAGGCAGATTCAGAATTCAGGATGACATGAGGCCATGTCAAAGCCAATAGTAAGAACTTCATAATTCTTCCCAATGTACAACATAATGCACATTTGTGCACCACTGCTTATAGCATCACATACTTCACCTCTCAATGTACAACACAGTGCACATTTGTGCACCACTGCTCATGACACTGCACTTCGAGACCATAAAGTACATTCCACACCTCTCTCTCTCTCATGCTTTCAAATGCACATCCCACACGTTCTGTTCTTGGCAAGCTGTTCTACTGTGACAGCTCCCACTTCAAAACTACGAGAAGAGAAACAAGGCATATGCAGGACGTCGTACATTCAGGCTAGGATAAAATACCACACCAAAGTCAATTAAAATGATGGTAGTCAACGGTCATCACGTGGTGTCAGACCACAGTAGTGCCTCTAGCACTACATTCCACCCCATGACCTTTGACTATCATAACATACATATATCAAAAAATGAACTTCTTAACTGAAAGCACAAATATAATTGAAGCACATGTTAAAACAGTGACATTATAAAAGCATGTCATGCATATCTGAATACTCAGCAACAAGAATAAATGTATGATGGGTACACAAAATAAATGCACAAATAGAATCAAGCATATGAACTCATTAATGATCCTAATGTCACAAATGGCTAATTCTGGAACTTCTACTATTGAAGCAGCCAAACCTATATATTTTGCTTAAAAATAAAGGCAACATCAACATCATCCTTCATCTTTAAACTAAACAGAATCTTTAATTTTAATCTCGCAATATACTTTTTTTGTTATTTTTTTTTTCTTCAAACTGAACAGCATTTACGGTAACTTTCTAGATTGAATGAAAATATCCTCCTGTGTAAAAAGTCAACACTCTCTTTCTTGGAAAGTATTTTTAAACATTTTACTTCATGTTCATAATCATCAGTTAAGGATCTCTGGCTGGGTAAGTTTGTCTGGTTTGTTCAGCCAAAGGATGTCAGCTTGCATCGTCCGGTGAGCACTCCAGGGTTGGGGGGAGGGGTCCCACACCCTCACGGGCCCACTCAAAGGCACCCACACACAGGACAGGGACATCAGGTACACCAACACGTCGCAGTATGATCTGGAAAAGCATCACTCTTCTTGCAAAAAAAACTTTTTCAAAAAGCGCACATTTTCCATTTTCTGTTTTGGGTCTGATGGTACAATATTATCATTCCTGTCTGCATGATTTTCTGCTGGCTCTGGGGAATTATCTGAGAATTCTACCCACACTAGGGCCTCTGAATTCTTGGTATTGGAGTCAGACTCTCCTTCTCCCTGCACAGTAAGAAGGGCTGGGGCAGCCCCCTTCCTGACTATTTCTCCACACACTGCTGAATACGTGCACCATTGATCATTTGGCATGAACCCAAGGCAATCCATCTGCCCTATCTGGTCTGGTAACTTTCCTTTCTTCAACTGGCCCCTCACCTTCTGTGGGACTGGTCTGCGCTGTGCATACTGACACATAGGAATCACAGTTCTAAGGAAGTCTAGGGGGATATGCATTCCTTCATTGTCTGCCCTCCTGTTAGTATGGTCTTTCTCTCCTAGGTGCTCGCACTTAGTCATGCACACCAAATCAGAATTGTGTCTCACCACCTCTGTCTCCAAGATTTTAGCCTTTTCATCTGCAAGGGAATTAAAGGTTCTGTCTAGTAAATGTATAGGACCATGAGCATCTACATGATACACAGTAGCTGTGCTTTGCAGTAAAATCTGCCACTTCACTGGGGAATCCTGTGTTCCAGGCACTTCAAACACCACCCCTGGACTTTCTATTGGAACCTGCACCAACTGTTCATGCAAAACTGCAGTTTCTGTCTGTATGTAACATTTGATCATTAGAGAAATCTCAAAAGTCAAAATCACATTATCTCTTATTGTCATCTGCCCAGTGTCTGTCAGCCTGCAAAAGCACAAAAGCATCTGTATCTGTCCTGTATCTGTCACAGCACAAAAACACACAGATAATTGTGTCTGCATAGTGTCTGTCAGAACACAACTCAAAATGAACAGTGTCTGTCCTGTATCTATCAGAGCACAAGTCAAATTCAGCTGTGTTTGCCCTGTATCCGTCACAGTGCAAGCAAAACATTCTCCAGCATTTGAAAATGTTTCAGCCCAAAAGTCTAAAAACACACTTTTCTTTCCTTTTTTTTCGCACATACTCAAAGTGGCACACTGCCCCTGAACTGTCACATGTAATTCAATGTCTCCTTTCTGTGTTGGCCACACGTTTAAAACACATTGCATAATCTCTTTTGCAGATTCAAAAGCACATTGTTGCTCTTCTTCAAATTCAAACTTAGAGTCAAGTTTAAAAATCACATTTTCTGTCATTTCTTTTTTCAAAATAGCGTCTCTCCATGTAAAGCAAGGTTTGTCATTCACTGACATGTCTGATTTATAACTGCAACCAACGATCGCTAATTCTAACAGGCTGGTTTGTTTATCTTCCTACACGTTTACATTTTCTCGGTTCAACGTTACTTCGGAAGCTTCAAATTCAACCAAGATAACATTAATTTCTGGCTGAGGAACGTCCTCAAAAGAATTAATTAAAACCTCCTGTGAACACTGTAAATTAACCTGCAGCTTCTCTGCATCCATATTTTTCACGAATAAATCACTCTGGTTATCTGAACAACCTGGCAAAATAAATGGCTTCAGAGCTTGGTACATGTTCAACTCTCTTTTCAAAGATTTATTTTCAAACTGAGCGTCAGCTAACTCTCTTTGTAACTCATTACGTTCTTTTTCCAACTGTTCACATTTTTGATACATGCTAAGCAATGCATTCAAAATGACACCACTATTTCTGTCTGAAATACCAAGTTTTTTCCCTCTTTAAGTGAAAAAACATGTACACATTTAAATATCTGTCTTTGCCCCTCATATTTTAAACATGCATTAGAGGCAATGTCCCACTCAAATAACTCAGTTGACATCTGGGAATCTGCAACTGAAAAAATGGACATCTTAGAGAGTATCTTCCCCTTTTAAAATTGAATTTATTCGAATCCTCGAGTGACGCCAAATGTCTTGCTCCGCCTTTCAGATAATACAGAATCTCCCACATGGTGGCTCAAACACGGCGAAGCAAAACGTAAAGCACAACAATACCTAGAAAGGGGTTTACTTTACAAAATGCAAAGACTCTCTTTTTAGAATAAGGCTTGGGGTTTTATTTATGCAATTCTCTCTAACAGAAAGGCTTTCCCAGATGTCAAATGAACCACATTCAAATGTATATAGAGATATATATTTATATGCAAGCAATAATAACACACTTGGTAAATGCAACAGTTAAATGCATGAATAATACTAATGAATAAACAAGCAGCAAATAGTACTGGACGTCTTGCAAGAAATAAGCAGAAAGATATATACACTAAATACATCAAATGATTACTTTGGATGTGCACTCTGACTCATTCACACATCACAAAGAAAACACCTCAAATGACCACAGCCACTGGAACCACGCATCACAATGGCACTAGTCAGAAACAAATCACCTCACCCGATCGTTCACTCGACATCCTTGCCAACTCAAACTGGGGGGCCCGTTCACAGCTGGGCTTGGACTCTCGACCGGGACTCAGGTTCCGTTCGTCTTACGGCAGTACGTCTACTCCATAAGTGAGCTCCCACCCTGGCTGTCAACAACCCTCAGCTTTATAGTCTCAAAAACACACTAGAAGGTTCGAGAGTCTTCCCCTCTGCGCCAAGGAAACTTACTGGAACTGGCCAGCTTCCAGGCAAGCATTCCACGGTAGGAAGGAGTTCCCACGTTCCCTCCACATTCTCACATGTTCCAGCCTTTATCTTAACGAAGCTTACGAAAGCCTTCCAGGGTACATTAAACAATCTCTCACAAAACAATCCTTGAGCGTGATTAACCCAAACAACTTGCAAGCCTGTCTGTGCGCGCAGAAAAGTTCAAGCAAGGCAGAGTCAGAATTCAGGATGACATGAGGCCATGTCAAAGCCAATAGTAAGAACTTCATAATTCTTCCCAATGTACAACATAATGCACATTTGTGCACCACTGCTTATAGCATCACATACTTCGTCTCTCAATGTACAACACAGTGCACATTTGTGCAACACTGCTCATGACACTGCACTTCGAGACCAAAAAGTACATTCCACTCCTCTCTCTCGCTCATGCTTTCAAATGCACATCCCACACGTTCTGTTCTTGGCAAGCTGTTCTAC
Source organism: Calotriton arnoldi (assembly GCA_963921515.1). Classification (NCBI taxonomy): domain Eukaryota; kingdom Metazoa; phylum Chordata; class Amphibia; order Caudata; family Salamandridae; genus Calotriton; species Calotriton arnoldi. Next base: position 2,435,121 of record CAWUFW010001823.1, on the reverse strand, counting down.
TGTGATAGCTCCGAGAAGAGAAACAAGGCATACGCAGGACGTCGTACATTCAGGCTAGGATAAAATAACACACCAAAGTCAATTAAAATGATGGTAGTCATAGGTCATCACGTGGTGTCAGACCACAAGAGTGCCTCTAGCACTACAGCGCTATATAACCCCCCCCCCCAAAAAAAAAATGTATGTGGTTCAATTGTGTGGTGGTTGCTAAAGTGCTTGCCTTGCTCTGGTTTGTTAATTGTTACTAGTCTAATCACAAATATCTGATTAAGAGCTTGGGTAGACTAGATAGTATAGTGTTTTGCTTCTAGACATAAAACCAACAAATGAAAGGCTTTTTAACTTTAAATGCCAGTCATCTCATCATTTTAAGTTGGGTCTTATTTTGTTTATTGAATGGCATATTTGTATCTTTTCTTTTATAATGATAATACACCAGATGATCTTCCAAATGATAAGTAGGTCTCATTTGAGACATGGGTAGTGAATAAAACTACATATAAAATAATATTGTTGCTTGTCTATTTCTGGTGTATAGTGTCCAAAGTCCACGGTATCTCACCTATAAACCTATGGGTCTCCTTACAGCTATAATGTCCTGGTCAAAGTGATTATACATGATATTAATATGTATTTTAAGATACACCTGTTTAGTTTACATTCCCAATAGCTAGAATAAACATCAGTGACTATTAATGTCTTGGGTTTAGAAATTTGGCTGAGATGTGCTATATCCCTGATATAGCTATTTGGGGAGTAGTGGGACGAAAAGGTCCACTGCTTTGCTAAAGACATGTACCCCTGTCCTGAGTGCCTAACTGTACTGTTGTCTGTATCCCTAATACTGATTTTTGTCATAGGTAAACACGAAGCATGCGTCTGCTCCATGACATAAGCCTGTCTCACGGATTGCGGTCTTGTTGGACCGGGAAGGGCACCCAAAGTACTACCCTCTCCGTGGTGGAAGGAAACCACCTTCACCTAGAGTTAAGCAGCACATGCACAGCGGTGGCAGCATACAGTGTAGTGATCAGTAGAAGCGAGCAGGTTCTTTTTACCCTGTGTCACTGGAGGCTCACTCACCTTTTTAAAAGTTCTGCTGCTGTGTGCTTAACTCACCCTTGGCCTACATCAAGCGGATGTGCAGTGCTGTGCTGGATGTTTGTGTGTCTAGGAAGGATACAGTATAGAGATAGAGTACAGTATATGTGTGGTTAATGCATGTATTGAATATATGTATGCCTGCGGGGAATACATTATATGAGCGATGTAGTGCTGTGCAGTGCGTGTGCAATGGAACCATGGGCTGGGTGTATGTCTGCTTGCGTGAAGTATAATACATGATGGGTGAAGCTTTGTGCAGTGTGCACATGGGGAGCTCAGGATTAACCTTTTGATGCACATATCACCTTGTTATACAAGATAACCCCTGGCATTCCAAACATTTAGTGCTATTTTAGTGATATATTGTTTAAGCAGATTTGCTGGACATATTTTGTTACTTTTTCACCAGTAACACAGATACTAGGAGAAATCACTCATGTTCAATGATTTATTAATCTCATTGACAAATTTATCAATTTCAATTTTTTAAAACAAAACTTTTTATACAAGGACTGAACACTTTAAATGGTGACGTTTCCAAGTCCAGAGCAGTACATCAATTTTCAGTGAAAAGACAGCCAATTTTTGGTGAAAAAACAACAGCCGACACGTGTTTCGTCACTACCGTAACTTTTTCAAGGCTGTGCAAATAGTAATAAAAAAACATATGTTAGATTAACATTTCCTGAATAATGTGTGACTTAAATACACAACCTACACCAGAAGTGTTCAAAAAGTGCTGGAAGTTAGAGAGTTGAAAAAGAAGGTTTGTGGCGGTGAATATAAAAACAAAATAGTATCAAGAGTAAAAGAAAAGATTCGGCAACTAGATGGTAGCCCAGCAACACGTAGTCAATTAAAAATAATGTGAACGGCATGCAGATATAGTGATTAAAAAAAGGCCAATAGTTTCACATGTTTAGCTGAGAGATACTGATCAAAGGTATGAGAGGAGGAAGAAAGAGAAAACCGGTGGCAAAGAAAACACCTTCCATGCTGAGTCTTAATATTGTGTTACTGATTATGAGGCTAACCTTTATCACATTCATAAAGGTGAGTCAGGTAATGTATGAAGTATGAAACGCGATGCTAGAAAAGGCTGTCTGGAGAGCCACTGGAAGTCAGATCTTGCTGCTATATATTTATGGAAAATAAAACTAATGAGTATATTATAATGGGAAGTCTCTTATAGAGAGCACAAACTTAAAATGCTTCCTCTTAGTAATAAACACTTACATTTTTCAAACGGCTAGAAATAGTATAGATTTGATTTCAAAGTTCCATCCCTTACTCGCTGGTCTAACACTGTGTTATTTCCTTTTCTTTTTCTATAGCGCAACAAGCAAGCCACAACAACTGTTCGAATAATTCTCTATTTCCGACTGATATCTTCAATATTACTTTGAAATCAAATCTATACTATTTCTAGCCGTTTGAAAAAAAATGTAAGTGCTTATTACTATGAGGAAGCATTTTAAGTTTGTGCTCTCTATAAGAGACTTCCCATTATAATATACTCATTAGTTTTATTTTCCATAAATATATAGCAGCAAGATCTGACATCCAGAGGCTCTCCAGACAGCCTTTTCTAGCATCGCGTTTCATACTTCATACATTACCTGACTCACCTTTATGAATGTGATAAAGGTTAGCCTCATAATCAGTAACACAATATTAAGACTCAGCACGGAAGGTGTTTTCTTCGCCACTGGTTTTCTCTTTCTTCCTCCTCTCATACCTTTGATCGGTATCTCTTAGCTAAACATGTGAAACTATTGGCCTTTTTTGAATCACTATATCTGCATGCCTTTCACATTATTTTTAATTGACTATGTGTTGCTGGGCTACCATCTAGTTGCCGGATCTTTTCTTTTACTCATGATACTATTTTGTTTTTATATTCACCGCCATAAACCTTCTTTTTCAACTCTCTAACTTCCAGCACTTTTCGAACATTTCTGGTGTAGGTTGGGTATTTAAGTCACACATTATTCAGGAAATGTGAATCCAACATATGTTTTTTTATTACTATTCGCACAGCCTTGAAAAAGTCACGGGAGTGACGAAACACGTGTCGGCTGTTGTTTTTTCACCGAAAATTGGCTGTTGCCTTTTCACTGAAAATTGATGTACTGCACTGGACTTGGAAACGCCACCATTTAAAGTGTTCAGTCCTTGTATAAAAAGTTTTGTTTTAAAAAATTGAAATTGATAAATTTGTCAATGAGATTAATAAATCATTGAACATGAGTGATTTCTCCTAGTATCTGTGTTACCTGTGAAAAAGTAACAAAATATGTCCAGCAAATCTGCTTAAACAATATATCACTAAAATAGCACTAAATGTTTGGAGTGCCGGGGTATATCTTGTATAGTATGTTATAGCACGAGGACATTGTTCATCGTGTACTCACACCTAAGGTAGTGGGGTGTGTTATTACCCTGAGTGGCACCACGATTGTTTATAGTTGTTTTGACTTGTGTATTGGCATTACACTGCTCACGAAATGTGTCTGCATTACGAGGTGCAACTTTCCTTTCCACCACTACCCTCCAGTTGTTTTGTAGCACATATCACCTTGGTTGACATCCAGGTTTGAACTCTGGACACTCCGGGGAACTCTGTTGTGGGTCTGTAAACTTCAGAGACTTTCCTGCTATGACTGACAGCCTTTCAAGAGGGAAGAAAAAAAGGAAAAATGTACACTTCAAAAGAAGCAGAACCCCAACATAAGACTTCAAAGACTCAGACCCTATATTGAATTTGGTGTCTGGAAATGGACAATAAGAAGGGGAGGTTGAGACCTCAAAATTTGTCAACTGCCAAGCAGCCAGATGGACTGTGAGAAGGTGAAGCTCTGTAAGAATTCTGCCTGTGACCACTGGGGGCAGAGGCCTGCCAGTATCACTGCTGGGTGAGGGGGCATCACCCAGGGAAGCCAAGATCACTTGCCCTGGAGCCTGGAGCATTAGTGCCTGCCTGCTTGCCAAGACCAGTGTGCCTTGTGAGGAAGAGGAGAGTATTGGAGGGAGAGAGGTCCAGTGGGGAGCCCTAATGATAGAACTCCCTGAGCGAGGTGTGCTGAAACGGCTATACACTGATTGGGTTGTTTCTTGTGTGTAAGAGTGATCTGGCAACCCTCATATGCAGGAGAGGGCTGCTGTGACCTGAGCTATGTAGTGAGCGCTGTGCCAGAAGTGCCAGGCACGCATCGCCTTGTTGCAGTGACCCTGTATGCCAGAGGAGGCTTTCGTAGAATTATTTTTTGCCAGAGCGTCAAGACTTATGTCCGCTTTAACTGGCAACCCCGTATGCCAGGAGGGGCCGGCGTGGCGAGGGCGAGTGTACTGGAGGTGGCTGCCAGTACCAACATTGCCGGAAGTTTAGGTCGTTGCCTGGACAGAAGATTGTGGCTGTGACCGGCGGGTGAAGCCCACACACCAAGACCTGCACCTGACTGACTGTGAAGGATGTCGCCGGAGACTTCGCACCCTGGCTGGGCTCCAGTCGGGAGCTGGAGGATCGAATCCATCCTGTAAGGGAAAGAGTGACTTACCTCGTCTTTGGGGAGTGGGAGCAGCTTTAATCGCTAGGACAAGCCGGCAGTGCTTCTTGAGGGAGAGAGTTTGCGCCTGCCCGGTGCTGTGGCGTGTACCATGAGCAGCCCGACTTCGCCAAACAGGATCAGGACAGGGCACTTGCTGCATGCTTAAATACCACCAGAGCTGGTAAGACTAGAACTGGGCCTGTGGGGCACTGAGGAACTCACTGCTAATGGTGCTGCAGCACCATAGACACTTTTGACTAATTCCCAAAGAGTCAAGAGGGGAACTCTTGAGTATGGTCTATTTGTGGGCATTCCCTGGATGTGGCGACCAGTGAATGGAGAATAACCCCAATCACATTATAAGGAAGAGGGTGGGACAGTGATTTGCCTGACAACTACTACAGCCCGACCTCAAGAGGATTAGGTTGTTGCTCAGGAATGTTGTTATTTCTTTGAATGTGTAGAGTGAGAAATAAAATACTTCTTTTTCTTACAAAAGTAAGTATTTGACTGGATGTTGATTTATTGTTAGTACTGTGTGCAGTTTGCATTACGAGTTGTGTTTACCCACCTATATCTACACTTATGCCCTGGAGGAAGCTTTTGACTGCTTGTCCACAGCTACCACTGAGATTCAAGCGCCAGTTGCTCAGGATCCATATTAGGTCGAGCCCTGGGACATAAGGAGTAAAAAGCCTCACCCCCACGATGGGGCCCAGTAGCCCCTGTGTGCCCCGTGGCCCTCTGTAAGGGGTTTGACAGGGAGAATGTCACGATAATCTAAATGAGCAATTCATACGTGTTGCAAAAAATACTTATCTTTTCTTAAATTACACCATCAATATCATCCAATCCACAAAGGCATTGGATATGGACAACTTGCTATTGCTCTTTCTGTGTCTTTTCATAAACAAGAAAAGCAGATGTCCACACACAACACAATGTTAATGAATCTTTCATTCACATCATGTGGATGATCAAATCTTTCCTAAGTAGCATGTAGGGAAACCAACAAACTTATACACAACAACATCACACTAACCGGTTATGTATAAGGGCAGTGAACAGGATATTGGCTAGTGATTAGTTACAAAAAAATCTTAATCATGCTGGAGTGGTCTATTGACTATATCAACCACTCGGGAACTTCCCATTACATTATTACTACTGTACATAAACAGCATGATCCTAAATTCATGAATTACGAAAAAACTTTACCATGGACAACTGGGCCATTTAGTATATGGATCACAACATATATTTATACTGCATTACCCCATCTTAACACAAATGGTCTTCAAAGCAAGAATTCATTAACAATCAGGACCAATGTCCAACATTCATTCACTGGGCCTCACTACAAGCATCCCGAAATATCCCAATATATTTACAGTATCACCCAATATATACAGCCAACTCTTTGTCCACACTTAATCCACAATTAAACTCAATAATATGTCTGGTTTGGTCCCCCCCTGGGGTCCACAGTGTATTTTGTGCTATTTACAGTGATTTCTATGCAAAGTATTGTGTGCATTGTGCATATCTCAGAGTAGGAGATATCTAAACGTATTAGAGAGTATTACATAAAAACGGCTTCCAGAGTTGGTTTGAACTGGACTATGCATGGGGACACCAAATGTGCCCCTCATGCAGACTGAGTGGCGCTGGCAAGCGCACCCACACTGCCCCATAACACTGAATCCTGTTTGGAGGTGGTCACACCTCCATGTGACAGGATGCCTATTGTTCTGCCTTCCCCTGCTCGAGCTTGGCTCAGCAGCAGGAGGGCAGAATCGTGTCTCTGGTCGGCAGCAACCATTTTCTGCTGTCCAGGTCTGGAAGACTGGTACCAGGGACATGGAGAGCCTAACGGAGGGCTCTTCCAGTGCTTGGAATCATACCTCCCACACCGTTTAAGGTGTGGGGGTATGATTCCAACTTGTTTGATACCAAACATGATAGGATTCGTTGCAGCCAGTTTCAAGATGGTCATCGCGTAATTATGGGGTGCCCCTCTATATGGTATATGGCTGCTTCACTTACAACCCAGGAGAATGGACTCCGTAGGCTGTAGGGGTGTCCTGCTCATGCAGGGGCACCAAGCACCCTGCCTTCAGGATTGTAAAGGCCTGCTATAGGGATGACTTAAAGGTTTTAAGTGCAGTGACCCTAGATGTAGGAAACCTATATCTTTAGTAAGTGGTGCTAGCACCAGCTTACACAGGCTGCAATGGCAGGCCTGTAGTTACAGTTTGAATGGTCTCCCATGGGTGGCATAATACATGCTTCAGGCCATGGGGGACCTCTGGGGTACCTATGCCCTGGGTACCTTAGTGCCATATACTAGGGACTGATAAGGGGACCCCGGTATCCAATCTGGGATGTACCGAAGTACTCAACATAACAATTCAAGGGAGAAAGCAGAGAGACTGGGTTCCTGATTAGCAGGATCCCGGTCAGACTAGTCAAAACAGCTTAGCACCAGGCAAAAAGCGGGGGTAACCATAAAAGCAGAGCCTACTTTCCTACACCCCTCCAAACGTAAGGAGATAAGACAAACCTTGCCCAGTTGAGTCTTCATGTTCTAAGTGGAAATATCTGGAGAGTCCATCTGCATTGGCATGGTTACTCCCAGGTCTATGTTCCACTGTATAGTCCATCCCCTGTAGGGAAATGGACCACCTCTAAAGTTTGGGGTTTTCACCCTTCATCTGTTTAAGCCATAAGAGGGGCTTATGGTCTGTCTGAACAATGAAGTGAGTGCCAAACAAGTATGGCCCCAACTTCTTCAGGGCCCAGATCACAGCAAAGGCCTCCCTTTCAATAGCTGACCAATGTTTCTCTCTGGGGGTCAACCTTCTGCTGATAAAAGCTACTGGTTGATCCTGGCCCTCTGCATTCAGTTGTGATAACACAGCCCCTACCCCCAATTCAGATGCATCTGTCTAGACAATGAAAGTTTTAGAGTAGTCAGGACTTTGCAGAATGGGAGCAGTGCACATGGCCTGCTTGAGATCATCAAATGCCTTCTGATAGCTTACTGTTCACTGAACCTTCTTGGGCATTTTCTTAGAGGTCAGATCATTCAGGGGAGTCACTATGGACCTATATCCCTTCACAAATCTTCTGTAATACCCAGCCATGCCCAAGAAAGCTCTGACCTGAGTCTGGGTAGTTGGAGCAATCCATTCCATGATGGTCTGGATTTTGCTCTGTAGTGGTTGAACTTGGCCTCCACCTACGAGGTGGCCCAAGTACACAACCTTGCTCTGCCCTATCTGGCACTTGGTGGCCTTGATAGTGAGGCCTGCTTTCTGCAGAGCCTCCAAACCATTCTTGAGGTGGACCAGGTGATCCTCCCAGGTGGAGCTAAAGACAGCTATATCATCTAGATATGATGCACTATAGGCTTCCAGGCCTGTGAGAACTTTGTTCACCAACCTCTGGAATGTGGCAGGTGCATTCTTCAAACCAAAGGGCATTACAATAAATTGATAGTGCCCACTAAGGGTTGAGAATGCGGTCTTTGGCTTGGCATCCTCAGCTAGTCTGATTTGCCAGTAGCCAGCAGTCAGGTCAAATGTACTCAAAAACTTGGCTGAGGCCAAAGTATCAATAAGTTCATCTGCCCAGGGAATTGGATGAGCATCAGTCCTAGTGGCTGCATTAAAACCTCTGTAGTCTACACAAAACCTAATTTCTCTTTTTCCACCCTTGTTGTGAGGTTTAGGTATTAGGACTACTGGGCTAGCCCAAGGGCTATCTGAGGGCCCAATTACTCACAACTCAAGCATCTTTTGGACCTCTGCCCTGATGCATTCTCAGACATGGTCAGGCTGCCTGTAGATTTTATTCTTAACAGGTAGACTTTCACCTGTGTCCACTTCATACAGAAATGGAAGGCGTCAATAAAGATTTCATAGTACAATGTACCAACATGGTCCTTATGAATAATATCTTTTTATTTAAGGATCAACTATATCGCCAAAAGAAAGGGACCAGCATGGGGGCCACTTGTGCCCCCAGTCTGGCGTGTCTATATGTTGGCGAATTTGAGAAACGTCATATATACAACGAGCTGGCACCGTTCCATGAAAATGTGTTGGAATGGCATCGTTTTATAGACGATGTCTTTTTTATATGGGATGGACCTAGTGACCTACTTGATGAATTTTTAACCTGGCTTAATTTAGGAGATGAAAATTTAAAATTCACTGCACATCAGAGTAAGGACAGTGTAGACTACCTGGACATTACGATTAAAGCAATGGATGAGAAACTGGCAGTGGAATTGTACACTAAGCCGATGGCCAAAAACACCCTTCTCCACTATACCAGTTTCCACCCCAAAATCAAAAGGATAACATCCCCTTCAGCCAGTTTCTCCGCTTGCGGAGAAATTGCACTTCACTCAATGATTTTTATGCACATTAGGAAGTGCTCAAATCTAAATTAAAAGATAGAGGATATCCTAAAAAAACTAATATCCCACTCTTTTAAAAGAGCTAGATTTTATGATCGGGATGCTATGCTCAATAATTCGAAAAAGAAACAAGAAACATCTAGAGTGGTCTTTGTAAGTCAATTTTACGGCATTAGCAATAAAATCAAAAACGTAGTTAATAAACACTGGAATATTCTGAATGATGAGGAAGAAATAAAATTAGAGAAACCTCTGTTTGCCTATAAAAAGAATACCAATTTACGCAACCAATTGGTTCAAACGTACAGGGATGAACCGAGAGTCAGGCAGAGAACCCTTGATAATTCCATTGCCAAAGGTAATACTTGTTGTGGCAACTGTGCAAGGTGTGCACAATGTATAGTGGCCAAAGAGATAACATATAATGGAAGAACTATTGTAGCTCACACATTGAAGAATAACTGTCGTAGCCAGAATGTTGTTTATCTGTTACGTTGCCCATGTGGCTTAGCCTATGTGGGTGAAACTGGCAGAGAACTTAGGATTAGATTGGCTGAACATAAATCAGCGATCAAAACTAAGAAACTGAATGCCCCATTGGTGTCACACTTTTTACAATGTGAACATAAGGAAACAGAGTTTGTTTGGTTCATCTTGGAAAAAGTAAACATTAACAGGAGAGGAGGCAATATGGAAGAAAAGAGGAAAGCACGAGAGCAATGGTACATATCTGTCTTAAATACGATTAGACAGGGTTTGAACTCCAGAGAAGAATGGGAAAAACTAATAAGGTAACCGGAGTTTGTCAGATACATCAGATACACTTTATATACCAGCTGGGATAGTTTTCCTAAAACCAACGCCATTATTAATGGCCTAATGTCTCCATACAATATAAATGGTCTTAATAGCAAAAAAGACCGAGGGCAAGACCCACTTTAAGATGACTGCCTTACAAATGAACACTTTTTCTATAAAAACTTTTTGGGAGAAAATGAGGCAAGGAGACATAGCTTGGAAAGCGTTCTGATTAAATGATGTTTAAATAAAAGGGGCGGTTTTGCCTATTTATGTATTCTAATATTTTGTGTATTCTAAAAACTTTAAGATTGCAGAAACACATTAACTAGTATTGAGATAAAAATAAAGGAATTTATAAAGTTTGGCATATAGGGTCCTTGCGCACTCATTGGGTTTTATTATTTTTTTAACCCACTTCGTTTTATGATAATGAGGAAGGGTCTCAAGTTAACTGTTTATTATTTAACTAAACTGGATGTTGAACTATATGTAAACAACTAATAAGCGGTTTACTCGTCTAACCGCTCCAAGATGGCAGCCGCGAATTGCCGCTATTTCATGTTTGTTTCTCTTTCCACTCTTCGATTGTTGGTGCGCATTTACGAGCGTGAAGATGTATTTAAGGAAGAGTCTGCTAAACATGGCAGACTAATCGAAAACGGAGCACGCCAGGAGGCTTCTTAGTCCCGGTAAGCATCGAATGGAGTTAGACAGCAGGATTTGTTTAGAATTAATTTATAAGTTATTGAGGTACGGCCGACAAAATTTGTGGGTTTAAAACTGTGGGCAGGCTCTTGAGTAATATCGTAAGAGATGTGCACAATCTTATAAAGAAATAAGTGTGTCACGATTATTACCGATTAGCCCATTACTTTGATAGCGAGTGTAACCCCGGTAATTTGTTTCCGTGGTAGGGTTTATCTACAAAACTCAATAATCGGACAATTTGTATGACCTGACTAGGCGCCCTATACTGAACTTTTACTCAGAATATGAGCAGCGAATAATATGGTGTGCCACTGGAAAGTAGCCAAATGGTGGTATGGAGTCTGGCCAGCCCCCCCTTTAAATTGGCATATAAACATATATAAAAATTTAACGTATGTGCTCAGTAAGAATAAGGCTACAGAAGTTTTAAACTGTGTTTCTCTCAACTTGCAGGCATTTTGTGTATCCGCAATAAGCTCAAGCAGCGGACACTGATATTTGGAATTGGCACAATTTTAAGTGTGGTCAACAATTCTAATGGTACAAATGGTTTGTGCCCCAAATTAAGGTAAATAAACAAGAAATGCGCATCGGGTAACAACATTAAAACAGATTAAAAGGAGTTGGTTATACATATTTGCCTTATGCATTTTAGGACACCAGTGGATGGAGAATTGGTGTGTTGGTCTCATTGTTGTGTACCACAACAAGCAGGAGATTTGAACATTGGAGGGAAGTCGAACAACCTCCATGAGACAGACTCTACCTTTAAGAATTGAGGTGTGTAGTGCACTGAACTATAGTCATAGTAAGTGTAAGAGCATAGCATATTAAATTTATCAAATACATTTATCTGATGTATCCTTGTTGATTTTAGAACAGCGACGAGATTATATGTCTGTCCGTTCTTGACAGATTGTGAAGATAATAGTCAACCAATTAGGTAGGCTGGAGGAACTAGGTCCCCGGTCAGATAACCAACTTCATCAGTTGTTGGTGGGTATCTTTTAAGAACCTTGATAGCATGAGAATCGTCCTTGCTGAAGATTGAGCATGTGAGTGCTTGGGATTGAATTATTATATTTTTTTAAAATAATTTGGGGTATACGTATGAGACGCAACCCTGTGATAAATTGAGGTATGTGAGTTCATATTTACTGTGTATAGTCACTAGGTTAAAGCCAAAGATCCAATGTAAGTGTCTTTTTTAATATATAAAGAATAACAAAGTATCAGATGATTAGATAAACTGTATGACAATTGCTCTGTTGTTGTTTTTATCAATTTTTAATGTTTTAATTGTAATACATATGTACATATATATTTTTCTAAATAGATGAAAGTGCTGGGAGACATCTTTTTAAGCCTGAGGAAGGTGGTTGGGCCTACTTATACCACCGAAACGCGTCGCTTCTTGGTTTTTAAACAACAAATCATAGGGGTTCTTATCTACAAAATTTATTAGATGGTGAACCCAGTATAATTGTTGGTTTTGTTGTGTATATTGACTGCACTTTGTTAAAAAAAAATCCATACTGTGTATGGTAAGAATTGATTTGATGCTTATTGTTGGTAGCATTTGTAAATTTTATGCACTGTGTATATTTTTATCATCTTGAATTTTAATAATCAGATTTATTGAATAAACATCGTTACATTGGTTTTTTGGCTACTAGTAGATTTACTGGTGATTGATTGCTGGTTTGAATGTGGTGTGCAAATAATGGTATGCTTTTAAGGAATCCCAAAGGGAATTTACTTCTGACACTTCATGGGTACACCAGGTGGTTTGGCTGGGTGTCAGGGAAAACATATGCCTGAATTGACTGAGGACTCTCCTGTAATCAATCTGCTTTTGATCAGTGAGGCTGCCTGCCAAGGCAACTCCATTACTGATTCATCATCAGGGTTCTGAGAGAGGAGATCAGGGAGAGGGTCACTCTCTTCCTTCAGCCCATGTCAGCCCTGTCCACAAAAGGTTTTAGCCTGTTCACATGAAGTATCCTTTGGGGACTTCTTGGAGTGCCAAGGTCCACCAGGTAGGTGACCTCCCCCTTTTGCTCAAGTATAGTGTGGGGTCCACTCCATTTGTCTTGGAGAGCTGCTGGGGCCACAGGCTCCAACACCCACACCTTCTGACCTGGCTGGTAAACAGTCAGGACAGCCTTTTGGTCATGCCAAGCTTTTTGAAGTTCTTGGCTGGCTTCCAGGTTTTTGCTTGCCTTCTTTATGTACTCAGCCATGCGAGAACGCAGGCCAAGTACATAGTCCACTATGTCCTGTTTTGGAGTTTGAGAGGTAACTCCCAACCCTCCATCACCAGACACAAGGGACCCCTAACTGGATGTCCAAACAGAAGTTCAAAAGGGCTGTAGCCAACCCCCTTCTGAGGAACCTCTCTGTAGGCAAAGAGAAGGCAGGATAGTAGGACATCCCATTTTCGCCTGAGCTTTTCTGGGAGACCCATGATCATATCCTTTAGGGTCTTGAACCTTTCAACAAGCCCATTGCATTGAGGATGGTAGGGTGTGGTGAATTTGTAATTCACTCCACACTCTTTCCACATTGCAGTTATGTAACTTGACATGAAGTTGGTACCTCTGTCAGTTAAAACCTCTCTAGGAAAGCCCACTCTGGGAAAAATCCCAGGAGGGCCCTTGCCACTACAGGAGCTGTAGTGGTTCTATGGGGAATGGCCTCTGGGTACCTAGTGGCATGATCCACCACCACTAGAATATAACTGTGCCCAGATTCTGTTGGAGGATTCATGGGACCAACAATGTCAAACCTAACCCTCTCAAAGGGGAACCCCAACCACTGGAAGTGGAATTAAGGGGACCTTTGTGATGCCACCTGACTTGCCACTGGCTTGGCAAATGGCACAGGATGGACAAAACTCCTTTGTGTCCTCAGACTTATGGGGCCAGTGAAAGTGAGGGACAAGCCTGTCCCAAGTCTTACTCTGCCCTAAGTGTCCTGCCAGAGGAATATCATGTGCAAGGGTGAGCAGGAAACCTCTACACTTCTGAGGTATGACCAACCTCCTGGTGGTACCAGGCTTGGGGTCTCTAACCTCTGAGTAAAGAAGTCCTTCATGCCAATAGATCCTATGACATCCACTGATATTCCCTATAGCCTCAGCAGCAGCTTGATGTCTGAGGGGTTCAAGAGAGGGGCAGGTCTGCTGCTCCAAACTCAAGTCTGCCCTGGAAGGGCCCCCTGCCCCCAAGAACTCAGCATGTTCAGGCCCAAGTTCCTCTGAGGCAGTACCTTCACAGGGGCTAAGATCATCTCCCTCAAGAGACTGATCTTCACTATGAGTCTGTGAGGAGGGCAAAGCCTTACCCTTCCTGCTCCTTCTCTTGGAAGGCACCTGGTCCATTGTTCCAGGATCCAAGGCCTGTTCAGTGGTAAGCTGTTTGGCCTGAGCTCTTGTCACAGCAAACACACTTGCAGAGATGCCCAACATTTCTGCATGAGTCCTGAACTCTACTTCAGCCCAGGCTAAAGTTTCCAACTCATTGCCCGGCGAACAATCTACAGGTAGGTCTGAAGATACCACAACCTTCTTAGGTCCAGTTAACCCTCCCCAGTTGAGATTCACAACTGCCAAGGAATGGTCCGTCCTGACATTGCTAGCATTTGTCACTTGGCACACTTGTCCAAGTATGATCTGGTCAGAAGACACAAGGTTCTCTGTCAGCATAGTGACACTGGCTCCCGTGTCCCTGTAAGCCATGACCTCTTTTCCAATTATTAAAGGCTGTTGCCTGTACTTGCCCAAGTTAGTGGGGCTTACCAGTAAGGTGGCAATATCTATGCCACCATCACAGACCAAAACAGCCTGAGCTGGAGTTCTGACTAAGTCAGAACCCATCTCAGAACCCAAGGTTAACCCCACTAATGCTTTGTTTCCTGTACCACCACTTGTACTTGTGCTAGGGGGAGCAGTTGACTTAGGGGTAGTGGTGGTAGTAGTTGTCTCCTTTGCTTTTGGACAATCAGCATCCTTTGTCCAATGGGTTTTCACCTTACAAAAGTAACACCAAGGTTTCTTCTTGCCTTTCTTGGATGTTTTGTGACTCCACCCCCCCCCCCGATGCAGGTTTTTGGGGCCCTTGGGAAGACTTTCTTATCTTTGCACTTGTCCCCACCCTTATCTTGAGTTTTAGAAGAATCTTGCTTCTTCTGGTCACCACCATTACCCTGGTTTTTCTGCTTCACCCTGGTGCGAACCCATTTGTCTGCCTTCTTTCCCAATTCTTGGGGAGAGGACAGATCAGAATCCACCAGGTACTGGTGCAAAAGTTGGTTCTGACAATTATTAAGGATCTGCTCCCTCATAATCAAATGGTACAATCCTTGGTAGTCCTGCACTTTGCTGCCATGCAACCAACCTTCCAGAGCCTTAATGGCACTATCCACAAAATCTACCCAGTCCTGGGTCTGTGTTTTCTGGGTGTCTCCGTACTTAATCCTGTATTGTTCAGTGGTTAAGCCAAACCCAACACTGAGTAATTATCAGCATCATCTTCTCTAACAGTGAGGAGCTTATCTCTACCTTTGTCAACAAAGGAGAGCCACAAGATAGCTGCCCACTGCTCTTGGGAGACCGTCTGAACTTTACAGGCACTTTCCAAGGCAGTTATCCATTTGTGGATGTCATCCCCAACATGAACTGAGTTCCGAGATCAGTACTGAAGAAGTCTCCAAGGTAATTAGGAAATTAAAGACAGGGAAGGCAGCTGGCCCTGATATCCTCCCATATGAGCTATATATGGTTCTGAAAGATAAATTGGTTCTCTGTTTAACTGAAGTATTGAATGCGGCCTTTGTAAAAGGACAAGATCTCCCACAGTCCTGGGACGAGGCCACTATCAATATAATTCTAAAACCAAATAAAGAGCCCAAGTTATGCGAGTCCTATAGGACGAGCTTCATATTGAACAGTGATTATAAAATCTATATGCAGATATTAACGGAGCGATTGAAGAAGGTGATTGGAGCATTACTCTATAAAGATCAAAAGGGCTTTGTTAAAGGGAGGCAGTTATACGAACTCACACACGATCTGATTGAGGCAATAGACATGGCCACTAAAGACAAAAATCCATTGACGGTTCTCACCTTTGATGCCACCAAAGCATTTGATAGGGTCAGTTGGCCTTTTCTGCCCTGGGTGATCAAACAACATGATTTGGGAGTGGCCTGCTCAAAAGCAGCTGAGTACCTATACAAAAATCCAACAGCTAACATCCTGGTCAATGGGAATCTCACTAAGCAAATAAATATTAGAAGAGAGACCCTCCCAGGCTGTCCGTTGTCACGTCTGCTTTTTAATCTTTACATCGAGCTGCTGGCAGCTAGAATCAGGGCAAAGCAAAACATCATCCGTGCAACGGTTGGGAGAAAAAAGTTGCGCTGTATGCCGATGATTTAATGGTGTATATGAGTGATTTGGAAAGATAGCTCCCTGCGATTCTGGGCACCTTAGAAGACTTCGGGGAAAGTCTCGGACTATTTTCAACCAGAAAAAACCTGAAATCATGGAGTGGAACACTCACTGCAACAGTCCGTTGGTAAAGCAGGAAATATGATACTTAGGAATCGAGGTGGTGCAAGATCTATATAAACTGGCCCAAGTAAATTTTAATAAAGCAGCGACAGAAACCAAAAGGTTACTCAAGTCCTGGGGACGTCTCCCTCTCTGCTTCCTAGGATGAATCCAATTTACTAAAAATTTCCATACAACCGAAATACCCCTAGAATTCAAGCCAAAGGGCTTTAAGAAATGGCAGGGGAGTTGAGTAGCTTTATATGAGCCGCTAAAGGGGTGAGAATAGCGTGGAGGAAACTACATAGAAAGAAAGAAAGAAACACAGGGGCATTGCAAGCCCAGACTTTTATCAATACTGACGGGTGTTCCAATTGAAGAACATAAGATCTCCTCTTTTGGATAGTTCTATCTTCACTCTGCTTTTTAATGCCAAAACGATAGACTTGCCCATACTAGGGATACCTTACTACAGCGAATCTGCGCCAATATGGCACTCTCCTGGGACACCTGCATGCCTTTTAGACAAGCCGGCTACCCCTCTAATTGAAGGGGGAGTATATAAATGGGGACAAATTATAGAGGATAATTCGTTGATCTCCTGGGAGGCCTTGCCCGTAATCACGGAGGGCAACCTGTCTAAATTAAAGTACTATCAATTGGCAAGTTGGGCACGGGGATTAGGTAATGATGTGAAAGGAAATCGAGCCTAGGAAAAATTACAAAGAAGACCACCTCAGGGAAAGGAAGTTGCCAAGTGGTACTGGATGTTAGTGGATGCAGGGGAGGAAGCTTTCACCTTGCCAATAGAGATCTGGAGGAGAGACCTGCCGACGCTAGATGAGGAAACCCTAAGGCAAGTATCAATGACTTCTCTTTGGTCGTCTACTAAATCCGCTCTTCTTAGGAAAAATCATCTATTCACGCTGCACAGGGCATATTGGACGCCGAAGAAGCTGTTGAAGTTGGGAGGACGGGAGGAGAAGAAGTGCCATAAGTGCGGTGAGGAAAAGGTGGATGATGTCCACATGTTCTGGCAGTGCCCTCTGATAGAAATCTTCTTGCCAGAAGTGGGTAAGATGCTCACAGATGTAATGGGTCAAGAAGTCAAGGTAAGCTAGGCACTGGTGATTTTTGGGGTTATAAACGGAAGAGGGCTACCTATGAAATTACTTAAAACATAAAAGTCCATACTTTTTGAATTGATATTGCTGACACAAAGGGAGATCAGCTTGAGGTGGGTGCTTCCCAGTCCCCCAACCATGTGTGAATGGTTAATATCAGTCCAGAAGATGCATAGCCTAGATCACAGTGGCCCCCAAACGAAGAAAACAAAGTTCTGAGATGTATGGGAATATTGGCATAATACTCTGCAAAATAGGAAGTGAGTTAAACGCCTGGAGGTGTGGCAATGAAATGGTCCAATGATTAAACATCAACGCAATAACTCTGAAAGGGAGTCAATAACGAGGGTCCACACAAAGAACTCCAAAATTTTAAATGAGATTGCTTTTGAGGCGTATGAGCCCACCTGAGAGGTAACATTGCTGTGGCTTACCTTCTCCTTTTTTTGTGAGAGAAGGGAGGCTGCTGTTGCCGCCTCTGTATATCGAGCTTCTTCTGCCTTCCTGATGGAAAATTAGGACTAAAAAAAAGAAATTTTTTAAAACTGTCAAAGCATGTTTGGTATTACTATAGCAGAGTTTGGCTATATGTAGATGTTCTACCCATGAAGTTTGTTCTTGAATGAAATATCCTAGATGTTTCTTATTGTTGAGATATCTGTTCTGTTTGCCCGTTCTTTTGAGGATGATATGCTGATGACAAAAAATGAATCCACTCTTTGCTCTTGTATAATTATCACAGGTTGAGAAAAATTCTTTAACATCTTCCTTTTTTCTCCCCTCCGCCCTCCCCCAAAAATTATTTTTAGTAACTCCGTTGTATTTGCTGTTCCAGTACGGCCCACTAATCTAGTATTGTGGGTATCTCAAGGAGCTTGAAGTCATACTTCAGTCACTGTAAAATACAGATTCCCATGGTACCAGGATAAATCATCTTTCATAGATTTATGTGGTCCATTTTCAACCCGTTCTTGTACCTCATTAGGAGAGTTTGCCTTTACTTGTTCCTTTACATATTGTGCAATTAAGGTTATCTTCTCTGCTGGCATTATGAACACTGGATTATCTACATTCTGAACGGCAGATTGAGTTTGTTATAGGGCATCTGCTTTTCCATCAGAATGATCAGGTTGGTATGTAATAATGAAATTATAATCAGCAAAAAACAATGACAAAGCTGTTAATGCTTTTGCAAAAGAATAATAGGTTTTATATGACCATAGTAAACGGTCACTGGCTACTTAATTCCAAATAATGTCACCATTCTATAGAGGCAGATTTTATAGTAACATTTCTTTTTCTATAAGAGTGTAATTACATTCCATGGGGTTTAATATTCTTGAATAATATGCTGCAGAATGTAGTTGGCCGGTTTCTGGTGTCTTTTAGATAATATTGCTTCAACAGTGATATTGGAAGTATCGGCTACAACAATTATTATTATGATTGGTATCAGGATGTCTCAATATTGGAGGTGACATAAATCTCTTCTTAACAGCCATAAATGATTCTTCTGCCCTAATGAACTATTGAAACGCAATACTTTTCTTGAGTAGTTTTGTAATTGGAGCTATGATAGTTGAAAGGTCATGTATAAATCAACAGTAGAAATGAGAAAATACTGAGCCTCTTGCATGGTTTGTGAGGTAGGCCAGTCTAAAAGAGTACTTTACATTGATCCATTTGGATTCCTACAGGAGACAAAATTAAACGTAAAAATGTAATTGTAGTGTCAAGAAACTCACATTTTTTCTGTGTTCGCATAGGTATGATTTATTTTTAATGGCTTTAAAATAAGCCTTAATACCAACAGCTGTTGTATGACTGGGGAGGTGAGAAGGAATTTTAGGATATAGGACACGGCCTCCCTCACAACAAGGTATCGTACAACCTGTCAACTAGGATATTTTTGGGAAATAAGAAGGGGGGAATAAGATGCAACCGACAGGAAAACGATTTCAGTTTTTATAGGTCCCTCACCCTCTCTATTAGTGGAATGCTTCAGCATCAAGTCACATTGTGGTTTCTAAAATTCAGGATGAGCTTGCCCATAATCCAGGAAGCACTTTAAGAATTAAGTTGCGTTTCATTCTCCCTTTATTTCCCAAAAATAACTTTGATGATAGGTTTTAGAATATCTTGTTGTGATTAGCATTTAAAATAAGCCTATCAATCAATTTGGATATAAAAAGTGCAGCTAATTACCCAATAGGGTATCAAGGTGCTTGCAGGTCCCGGAGGCATATTCAAACAGCCAGGTCTTGAAGGCCATTCAGAATTCCGGAAGTGAGGTGATGGTCCAGAGTTACGTGGAGAACTGTTCCAGGTCTTTGCTGCGATGTGGGAGAAGTGCCCTCCACTTCTGCTTCGGTAGATGCAGAGAATATGGGCAAGTGAGAGGGAGGTGGAGCGTAGTCTTCTCGACAGTTGGTGGAAGTTCAAGCAGTGGTTAATGTAGGCGGGTCCTTGGTTGTGTAGAGCCTTGTGTGTGAGGGTCAGCCGCTTGAAATGGCATCTCTTCTGTACCGGGAGCCAGTGGAGTTGCCTGAGCTTGGGAGGGTGATGTGGGTTCGTCGGGGAAGGCCGAGGATGATTCTGAAATCTCTGTAGGAGGTGTGCGGCCTAAGATGGTGAGCTCCTCTCAATTTGATTTTAGAATACTAAGATGTAATCAATGCATATTATCACATAAAGATCCAGATAGTCTCACTTAATATCACTGAGGAAAAACTGAAATGCAGCCGGAGCACAATCCAAATGGCATTACTTGGTATTCATATTTTGTTAGGAACATAGTTTACCATTCAGCTGCCCTTTGTATTCTGACAAGATAAGCTCCTGTAACACCAATCTTAGAATATAGGGTTGCTTTCTTTATTTAATCTTGCAATACTGGTATAAGTGGTAACAGATATCTGTTTTTGCTCATAATCTTGTCCATGGCTTTATATTCAATACAGGTACGTAAATGACCCTTCCTTCTCCGGGACAAAAAATAGAGGAAATGCAGCTAGTGACTCAAAAGGACAATTAAATCCATTAGCCAAATAATTATCAAGCAATCAATCAAGCATTTGTATAGCGCGCTACTCACCCGGAGGGTCTCAAGGCGCTAGGGGGAGGGGGGTCCGCTACTGTTCGAACAGCCAGGTCTTGAGTTGCTTCCTGAAGGAGAGGTGGTCTTGGGTCAGGCGGAGGTGGATGGGTAGGGAGTTCCACGTCTTGGCAGCCAGGTAGGAGAAGGATCTTCCTCCCGTTGTGGCTCTTCGGATGCGGGGGACGGCGGCAGGGCGTGGTTGGTCGATCGTAGCTGGCGGGTGGGAGTGTAGAAGGTCAGACGGTCGTTGAGGTATCTGGGGTCTTGGTTGTGGAGAGCTTTGTGTGCGTGGGTGAGGAGTCGGAACTTGATTCTCTTGCTGACGGGGAGCCAGTGCAGGTCTCTCAGGTGTCCGGCGATGTGGCTGTGTCGGGGGATGTCCAGGATGAGTCGAGCTGAGGCGTTCTGGATGCGTTGGAGTCTTTTCTGAAGTTTGGCTGTGGTTCCGGCGTAGAGGGAGTTGCCGTAGTACAGTCGGCTGGTGACGAGGGCCTGGGCGACCGTCTTCCTGGTTTCGGTGGGGATCCACCGGAAGATCTTCTGCAGCATGCGTAGGATGTTGAAGCAGGACGAGGAGACGGCGTTGACTTGTCTGGTCATTGAGAGGGAGGAGTCCAGGATGAAGCCCAGGTTGCGTGCGTGGTCCGTTGGTTTGGGTGCGTTGCCCAGGGCAGGGGGCCACCAGGAGTCGTCCCAGGCGGAGGGTGATGATCCTAGGATGAGGACTTCCGTCTTATCTGAGTTCAGTTTCAGGCGGCTGTTCCTCATCCACTCGGCTACGTCCTTCATCCCTTCATGTAGGTTGGTTTTGGCGGTTGTGGGGTCGTTGGTGAGGGAGAGGATCAGCTGGGTGTCGTCGGCGTAGGAGATGATGTTGAGGTTGTGTTGGCGTGCGATGGCTGCGAGGGGGCTCATGTAGACGTTGAAGAGGGTGGGGCTGAGTGATGATCCTTGTGGTACGCCGCAGATGACTTCGGTGGCCTCGGAACTGAACAGGGGGAGGCGGACTCTCTGGGTTCTTCCGGCGAGGAAGGAGATGATCCACTCCAGTGCCTTCTCTTGGATTCCGGCGTTGTTCAGGCGTTGCACTAGGGTGCGGTGGCAGACTGTGTCGAACGCTGCGGAGAGGTCCAGGAGGATGAGGGCCGCTGTTTCCCCGTTGTCGAGCAGGGCTCGGATGTCGTCAGTGGCTGCGATGAGGGCGGTCTCGGTGCTGTGGTTGGCCCGGAAGCCGGACTGTGAGTGGTCGAGGGATCCATTCGTCTCGATGAAGGCGGCCAGTTGTCTGTTGACGGTCTTCTCGATGACTTTGGCAGGAAAAGGAAGGAGCGAGATGGGGCGGTGGTTTTTGAGGTCGGTGGGGTCCGCTGACGGTTTCTTCAGTAGGGCGCAGAGTTCGGCGTGCTTCCAGCTCTCTGGGAAGGTGGCGGTGTCGAAGGAGGTGTTGATGATGTCCCGGAGGTGGGGTGCGATGACGGCGTCGGCCTTGTTGAAGATGTGGTGAGGGCAGGGGTCGGTTGGTGATCCGGAGTGGATGGAGTTCATCGTGCGGATAGTGTCTTCGGTGTTGATCGGGGTCCAGGCTCGGAGGGTGGAGGTGGGGGACGTTGGAACGGTTGTAGGGTACGTCGGCTGTGTGCTGAAACTGTTGTGTATGTCTGCGATCTTGCTGTGGAAGAACGAGGCGAGCGAGTTGCAGAGGTCTTGCGAGGGGGTGATGTCGTTGTTTCCGGCGCTGGGGTTCGAGAGCTCTTTGACGATGATGAAGAGTTCCTTGCTGTTGTGGGCGTTGTTGTCCAGTCGTTTCTTGAATGCGGTTTTCTTGGTGGTGTGGATCAGCTGGTGGTGTTTTCGGGTGGCGTGTTTGAGGGTGGTCATGTTGTCTGCAGTCGGGTCTCTGCGCCATGCTTTCTCGAGGGCCCGGCAGTTCTTCTTGGATTTCTTGAGTTCGTCGGTGAACCAGGGTGCTTTCTTGTTGCCGGGTCTGATTGGGGGGTCTTCAATGGGGCGAGGATGTCAGCGCAGTTGGTGATCCATCTTGTGAGGTTGCTGGCGGCTTGGTTGGGGTTCGTTGAGCTGGCGGGAGGGTTCTGGCTCAGGGATGTGGTGAGTTGGTCGGTGGTGATCTTGTTCCAGCTTCTGCGCGGGAGCTGTTGCGGGTGGTGGTGCGTGGTGGTCCTGCTGAAGCTGAAGTGGACGCAGCTGTGGTCTGTCCAGTGGAGTCCAGTGGTGTGGCTGAAGGAGATGTCCTTGCTGGAGGAGAAGACGGGGTCAAGCGTGTGGCCGGCGTGGTGTGTGGGGGTGGTCACCAGTTGCTTGAGTCCGAGGTTGGCGAGGTTGTCCAGCAGGGTGGTGGTGTTGCGATCGTTGTTGCTCTCTAGGTGGAAGTTGAGGTCCCCAAGGAGGATGTAGTCGGCCGAGAGGAGGGCGTGCGGGCTGATGAGGTCGGCGATGTCTTCGCTGAATTGTGTGCGTGGTCCTGGGGGTCTGTAGATGAGGGTGCCTCTGAGGGTGGTCTTGGGGTCGGTGTGTATCTGGAAGTGCAGGTGTTCGCCGGCTGTGAAGGTGTCGTCGGAGTTGGTCGTAATGCGGATGGTGTTCTTGTGGACGATGGCGATGCCTCCTCCGGTCTGGTTGGCGCGGTCCTTTCGGGTGATCTTGTATCCGTCCGGGATGGCGATGGCGATGTCGGGCGCTGAGGAGGCGTTCATCCATGTTTCCGTGAGGAAAGCGACGTCTGGTGATGTGGAGTCGAGCAGGTTCCAAAGTTCCACGGCGTGTCTGTGGACGGAGCGGGTGTTGAGCAGGATGCACTTCAGGTGGTTGCTGCTGGTGCTCGGCGTGGCGGGTGCGGTGCAGGTCCGGAGGCAGGAGAACTTGCAAGATTGGCAGGCGAAGGGTCCGTGGGTGCGTCCTGGGGTGGCACGGTGGCAGCCGGGATTCGGCCGGTGTTGAGTGCGTTGACGGTGGCGGTGTCGTAGGTCCGGTGGGTGGGTTGGCTGCTGCGGGGGCCAGGGGTTCTGGCGCTGGGCGCGGTCCAGTCGCGGTCGGGCGCAGACGGGCTTGCCTTAGGCGCGCCCGCGCAGCGGCCGCCATTTATGGGGAGGTGGGAGGGAGGAGCAGCTGGGAGGCGGGAGGCAGGGGCAGCGAATGGGCAGTCAGGGGGGCGGGGCCGCAGGGGACGCAGCGGCGGGAATGGTGAGAGGCAACGGGGTACAGAAGGAAAAAAAGGGGCGAGAAAACAGACAAATGCGGGCACAGTACAAAAGGGGTAACGGGGGTACAGAAGGAAAAAAGGGGCGAGAAAACAGACAAATGCGGGCACAGTACAAATGGGGCAACGGGGGTACAGAAGGAAAAAAAGGGGCGAGAAAACAGACAAATGCGGGCACAGTACAAAAGGGGCAACGAGGGTACAGAAGGAAAAAAAGAGGCGAGAAAACAGACAAATGCGGGCACAGTACAAAAGGGGCAACGGGGGTACAGAAGGAAAAAAAAGGGCGAGAAAACAGACAAATGCGGGCACAGTACAAATGGGGCAACGGGGGTACAGAAGGAAAAAAAGGGGCGAGAAAACAGACAAATGCGGGCACAGTACAAATGGGGCAACGGGGGTACAGAAGGAAAAAAAGGGCGAGAAAACAGACAAATGCGGGCACAGTACAAATGGGGCAACGGGGGTACAGAAGGAAAAAAAGGGGCGAGAAAACAGACAAATGCGGGCACAGTACAAATGGGGCAACGGGGGTACAGAAGGAAAAAAAGGGGCGAGAAAACAGACAAATGCGGGCACAGTACAAATGGGGCAACGGGGGTACAGAAGGAAAAAGGGAAGGGCGTTCTTACCAGCAGCAGCGGGCGGACAACACAGGCGGAGCTGTGTGGCGGGGGGAGCGACCTACCTGGCAAGGTCAAGGGTCGCTCTCCTCACCCCGCAGCGGCCGCCATTTATGGGGAGGTGGGAGGGAGGAGCAGCTGGGAGGCGGGAGGCAGGGGCAGCGAATGGGCAGTCAGGGGCGGGGCCGCAGGGGACGCAGCGGCGGGAATGGCGAGAGGCAACGGGGGTACAGAAGGAAAAAAAGGGGCGAGAAAACAGACAAATGCGGGCACAGTACAAAAGGGGCAACGGGGTACAGAAGGAAAAAAAGGGGCGAGAAAACAGACAAATGCGGGCACAGTACAAATGGGGCAACGGGGGTACAGAAGGAAAAAAAGGGGCGAGAAAACAGACAAATGCGGGCACAGTACAAAAGGGGCAACGGGGTACAGAAGGAAAAAAAGGGGCGAGAAAACAGACAAATGCGGGCACAGTACAAAAGGGGCAACGGGGGTACAGAAGGAAAAAAAGGGGTGAGAAAACAGACAAATGCGGGCACAGTACAAATGGGGCAACGGGGGTACAGAAGGAAAAAAAGGGGCGAGAAAACAGACAAATGCGGGCACAGTACAAATGGGGCAACGGGGTACAGAAGGAAAAAAGGGGCGAGAAAACAGACAAATGCGGGCACAGTACAAATGGGGCAACGGGGTACAGAAGGAAAAAAGGGGCGAGAAAACAGACAAATGCGGGCACAGTACAAATGGGGCAACGGGGGTACAGAAGGAAAAAGGGAAGGGCGTTCTTACCAGCAGCAGCGGGCGGACAACACAGGCGGAGCTGTGTGGCGGGGGGAGCGACCTACCTGGCAAGGTCCATATGTTATTACTTTGGCAAACGTCCCTGTACTGGAAGAGACCCAAAAGGAATCCACAGGTCAACTCATGGCTAAAGCCCTCCACTGGTTCAATAAAAACTCGAAGCTCTCATATAATCTTAGCAAGTACATTATAATGGCTAGGAGAGTTGACTTGGTGGGTCACGCTCCAAACAACCATAGGAAGGGACTGTATTGTAGTGAAATTTAATGATCTTACAATAGTAGGAGAATTATTGAGGATCCTACCTATCCCAACCCACATCGGATCCCAGATCACTGCTCTCCCCTAGGTTTTTTCTACAGACCCATAAGCTCACGGGCCTTGGAGGTAGGAGAGAGGCATCAGGCCACCTTTGAAAGTAAAAACTGCCACCACAATGGGGCCCAACGCCACTACTCAAATTTTATGAACTCACACAATCGCTTTGCACCCTTGGAAGGTCTAGAAGAGTGTGACTGACTTTGGTACCTCGTCTGTTGGGAGGGAACCAATCCTAAATGACCCTTCCCCCGCACGAAGACTGGGATAAAATCCCCTGATACTTTGAGGGTAAAGTTTATGTCATGGAACATAGCAGGACTAAGGCAGAAACTGGGGAATGTTGATTGGCGAGGTACTGTGGACAAACAAGACATAGTCTGTTTACAGGAAACCTGGGCCATAGGGACCATCCTTTTAGATGAATACCGCTCATATCAAGCAATGGCCCAGCCTACAAGGGTGGGAAGTGCAAGTGGTGGCATATTAACTTTGGTTGCAAGTACGTTTAATCTTAAAGTGCTTACATTTGTAGATCCTTCCCCGTTCTTCCATATACTACTCTGTAAGGGCTGTGAAGAGTGGGATTGGGTTATAATTAACTACTATAACAACAATTTTACGGGGAACAGGGCGGCGGTACCAGCCCTTTTGGAAAAGGAACTGGATTAGTTATATAATGTACACCCTCGTCGGTTGAACATCTTGTGGACAAAGGCTTTTAACACCCATGCCTGTAATAAATCTTCCACGGCGCTAAGTGGTATAGTCGATGGAGAGGGTGAAGAGCGCCCCCACTTTTCTCATAATCAGCATGGGAAATCGATGAACAGATTACTAAGAATCAGAAGTCTACTGATATTAAATAAAAGTGATCCTGAGACAGGGCAAATGGAAAAGACCTTTGGGGATCAGGTTAACGGACCCACCATAGATTACATAGTGGCCTCAGAGGGATTCAGTGATCAGTTCTCACAAATAAACACTGATCTCTCCAATTTTAGTGATCATGCATTCCTGACAGGCTCCTTTAAATGGGACGGGCCCTTCAAGTACTCAATAAAGGCGCCAAAACCGCTAATTGCTAGAATGAATGGCTATACTCTAAAGTGGGCGAACATTAATGAAGAGAAATTCTTCCCGCAGATATTGGCTGAGATGAATACTGAAATTCTCATCTGCTTAGATGATAATCTGGAGCCAAAGTTGTTAATGAAGGCTTTTGGGGCATACTTGACTGCATAAAAATAAAAATGACGCCTTCCACACACCATAACCAGGCATCAAACTCTGGCTGGTTTGAAACCGCCTGCACCCGTTGTCGTGTTCCTACAAATCTATATAGGATCTGTGCGTATAGACAACATAAACTAAGGATTTGGTGTCCAGACTGATTCCAGACACCCCCAAAGGATATGTTAGTCTGTTAGTCCTGCTAGCTCACAGTGCCACTACGAGCCCCTCTTACCAAGGAGCGAATAGCTTCTGGCAACTATCGAACGTGACAACCCTGACCCCTCAGGGATCGTGGAAACAGTACAGTACTTTTCACTCAGTCAGTCATGTTCACTTTGTATCAGAGTATAAACAGTGGAAACGTTTTCAATATGCATTTATTGAACCAGCGTCATTCTAGTGTAAAATACGTGTGCTGCAACAACCATGAGACAGAAACAAATATATACGGTTATAAGCATCAGCAGAGTAAAGAACAGGTAGAATTCTACCATAGTGCTAAAACAATGGATATATGCAGGCACATGGATACATGACAGTAATAATGCGTACTCCTACGATGCAAACACTAACTAAATGTACCTAAGTGTACCCAGCATGTATGTAGGTGTATAGCCAAGAATCCCCTTAGGATAAAGCCAACCGCATTACCTGATGTGGGAGACTGAAGGACCCCGTCTTGGTCTCAAGAAGGACACCCCGCAAGGGATGTCAGACCACTGCGTGCTGGAGTGTCTGCGTGCAGGAACCTCAGCGTCTCGCGTCAGGGTGTCAGCATGGAAGTCTTTTTCTCCTCTGGTTTGCCCAGCGAAGATGTAGTGCTTATATACCCGAAAGGTACCCTCAGGGGTTCTACCTAGAAATGTACTGTGGGCATGTCGGGCAAGGATGCCGATAGAGGTGACCCTTATACAGAGTTATTATGCAAAAGATGGTAACCCTGCTTTGTTACTGAGAATCCTCATGCATAATACATGAGGCTAGTTTTCAGAGAAAACCACACGACAGTCATGTAGCACCTAACTAGGTAAAAGGTCAGCGTCAGACCCGTTATGTACAACAATGGTAGGACAGATGTAGGTAAAAGGTCATGTAACTACCTAGGTCTATATTGGGGGACATTGGGGTTCATAACACCCACTCCTCATCCGACTAGACGACATAATAATAAATGGTAAAATATGCCTGTCTAAAAAGCCTAAAAACATTGCTAAAATATGAGTATAAAAACATCTAAAAACACGGTATATGTTAAAAAGTAAATGACATAGTTGTAACAAAGCCCTATAAGTCCTCTAAAAAACCAATATACTGTGAGACCAACTGAGCATGCAGAAATCCATAGCGCTCAGTGAGAGCAAAAGAGGAAAAATAAAACAAAAAGGATGTTATCAAAATCCAGTTTTAGTTGTTTTCGAAAAAGGGCCAAATAGTTCCCAGCACACAGAGAGCCAAATGTTTATGTGTCCTGTACGGGAGACGCAACATCACTGTTGCCTGCCTTCGCAGACGACGGTCCCTGTAGCACCTCTTGGATCAGGTCAATGGAGCAAAGGTGATCTTCTCCTCTTCCCACAGCCGTTGCTGAGGAAACACTTGATGCCTGTAAGCCTGGTCCATTCCAACAGGAGCTGAAGCATCCCTTGGTGGCTCTAAGAATGCCGACATCAGGATTGGAATACGCGGAGGACACTGCACTGCATGGGCCTTTAGCGGGTTCATCAGTACATCCACGTCCGGAGTCACAACCGATGGAATAGTGTAGACAGATGTCCAACATGCATTCGTGTCCGCAGAATAAGCAGCGAAGTACAGGCAAGACACAGTCTACCCAGACTGATCTGAACGATAGAAACCAATGCTCGCTTAGCTCCCGAAGCCGAGGTGTGCCCAGATGGAGTACCATGCGTTCACGGCAATGTCACTGCAAGAGCGCCTTTTCCATCTCCTTGGAATTGGGGATGTCCATTGCGCAGCAGAAAAATTAAAATCAGGGTAGCCAGGAGCAGGATCAGCGGAAGCCCTCCAAAAATGCTTCCAAATACGGAGTGTATAAAAGATGGAATCACTCTGAAAACTGTCTGAAAGGTACTTAATAGCCCAGAACCTATGGTCTTAAATAGGTGTACTATCCCACTCGTATCAGACATGTTAAAGATACGATGTACCATTTCTCCGAAATTGAGCGGGAAGTTAGTTCGGTCTAGAGCCTGTATCTCAGCTGAAGTCCTTGCAACCTGGAGATCAAAAGTCTCTCAAGCTGAGGTAAGGTCACTTACTTCTGAAAAAGTATGGCTTTCAGTCTGCTCATAGAATCAACCAGTATAAGGGAAACATCAAATGAAAGCCATAGCGTAGACTTTTTCGGAAACCCACCTCATGCAACGCTACCTTACAGACAACATACATTGAATATTCGTATTAAAGAGTGACATGACTCCAAGCAAGTACATCATATTACCGATTATAACAGGATGTCTATTAAATATCGAAAATGTCTGAATAAATATTGGCATCTGTTAAAGAGTGATAAAACGCTGGAAGAGTTTTTATCAGAACATCCATCGGTCACATACCCTAGAGGTCAGACCTTACAGACTTTACTATGTCCTCGTTATCCTAGGCAAGGATCACAAGATAACTGGTTCACAAGACACACATTGGGTTTTCATAAGTGTGGGTGCTGCACGATGTGCAGATGGGCCAAGGACAATATGAAAAGCTTTACAGACACAAGAATGAGGAATTATACCATACGCTACAACATCACGTCACACTAAGTTTGCAGTCTATGTTATAATGTGCAAATGTGGACTCATGTATGTTGGGAGTACGATAAGGGCTCTCAAGGACAGAATATATGAGCATATGAGAGCAGTGAAAATGTTGGACCCCAAAATACCCTGTAGCGGTCCATATAAGAGAGTGTAGGACACAGGGACTTCACAAAAGTTTTGAGTTTTTTGGTATAGAACATATATTATGAGACCCGAGGGGAGGTAATAGAGAATTAATGCCTTAGTGAGCTATGGTAGCAGAATTTGGGGATACGGCCAGGTTGCTCCACTCCAAGTGGCAGAAAATAAGTTTTTAAGGTGTCTCCTGGGCGTTTGTCAAAGTACACCTTACGAAATCATACACGAAGAACTAGTTATTGATTACTTAGCCGATCAGCTTCGTCTTAACCCATTAAAACTCTGGAACACGATCTGGACAAAGGAGGAGTTGGGTTTCAGTAGACTGATCTTGCAAGACAGCTTGCAATTGGACAAGCCCCTACAGATCCCATGGCTGGCATACATGGCACATGTGCGGGCTATAGGGAGGCCGGATATATTTGTTAACACCTCAAGCATACCTCGCGCAGATGGAAAATGGGTTGAATCTGCACTCATGGACAAGCTCAGGTCAGAACGCAAGGATGTTGCTCTAACAAAACATTCTATGCGACACGCGCTGTTGGTGAAAACAGTTAGTAATATCGAACCTTATCTGACCTGGGATATACCTCGCCATCATCGCCGATTGTTGACCCATTTTAGGTTAAATTTATTTCACCGACTGGTCCCTTTTAACCGGGGCTGTTTTAAACATTCAGATCTGCCCCCCTGCAACTGTGATAATATCTCGATTAACGACACATTACATGTGGTTATGTTCTGCCCAAAATATAATTACCTGTGTCACAATTTTATATGCCCAATTTTATTACCGCTCAATTTTAACGAAGTTAGGCCAGCCTTATTCTTCATACAGCTGCTGAATTCACCTTTTACCTGTTTTTTTCTTGTACGTTTTCTGGTGGGAGTTTTAAAATATGAATGATCACAATACTGATATTCTGTATGTTGTTTTTAAATGACTTGTCTTTTGTGATTTTATCCATAAAATCGAATAAAGATCATGATGATGAATTAACGCTCAGAAGATGCGAGGCAAAATGGATTTTACGTCTACAGACAGTTGAAACTGGCCTTAACACAGATCAGGAACTTCACTATTTCTTAGGAGACAGGTAAATTGGACAACAGAATTTGTTAATATGGCTATAGACACAATAAGGATTCTGACCTCAAGATTATAATAATGCAAAGTAGACAATGATTCACTGATGTAATTTTAGGATAGAGTTTTCTGCAACACCTACAATATGTGTCCAGAGATTTGAATGTGTTTTGTCATAAACAGCAACTACTGTATAAGAACATATAAGATGTATACATGTACATACATTAGTGTCCTGAGATTTTAATGTTTCTTGCCAAGACAGTGACTACTGTGTAGGAACATATATGATTTGTATAAGAACGTGCATGATATGTGTGACACTTATTGTCACCCTGTCGACCCTTTTCATGTGATGATGAACATATGGATTGTAGACCATACTACCTATTAACTGATGCTGTACTCGATTGCCACTGCTCACCCGTGAAGTTCATATACTGCCTGCTAGTTATGGCACTTTGCTTTTGCCAGGTCGGACTACTATCATAAATAAACTTTTCATTTTAGATTAATATCAGTATTTACACATGTTCGGGAACGATTGGTTATAATTTTGTTTTAATGAGTACGAAACTTGAACCGTTATCTCAGTACAAGGAAAATAGTAATATTCTTTATCACACTATCGGGGATTGCCTTTCAGAGATGGCGGGTCTGATTTAGATCCCGTACATGCCATGTGCACTATGATGCAGGATTACACGCTACTTTTCTGATATGGCGCTTTGCTCCGATCAAAACAGAAAGGGTATCATTTTATGTATACACACAGGATTATCCTTCCCTACTTATGACCGGTCGCATTTTGAAATAGGACCGGTCTTTTCAACATGAGTATAAGAGTAATAATTTAATTCTATAAGAACATCGTTCACCATTCCAAGATGGTGGTTCCCGTAAACATCACGTTTATTATGCGTATAAATACACGCTCTCGTCCAACATGGCATCTGATTTCGATTGTCTGACACGAGCGATACGCTGTGCTGAGGAATTGGAAACGCCGGCCCGCAATCGGGTAAGCTCTGGAGATACTTGGTTTTGACTGTTTATTAGAGTAAAGGATGACATTTATCGAACTCAATAGTAGTTCTTTTTTGGCTGGGTGGTCTGAGTTGTCACGTTACCTCATTAGCCGCTACTTCTAAGTTACGTCTGTCTGAAGCACGTATCTTGCAATCTCCATTCAATTCACTATACACCTATGTCTGCATGCTAGAGACTTATAGAAGTTGTACTTAGTACATGTTCAACTATTGAAACAGAGAGCTGCGACTTGCTCGTTTGCTAGCATTGTCTTTAACTTATGGACGTTCTACAGTATGTTATTTTACATTATAGGAGGCGGCAATCTTCCTTGGACTTCTAGACGCCCAGAAACTATAACTGTTAATGATATGTTGATCACAAATGAAAAGGATTTGACACATTGTAGTCAGAGACATACCTCGTGAAGGTACGTGGTTTTGATAAAAAGCATTTCTTGTGAGATAAATGTATTGCTGGCTGTATTTTATTATAGGGGCATGTTATAACATTGAGCTTTGTTTGCTTTATTTAGAATAAAGAAGTATCTTACAGGTATAATTATGAATTTAGGTGATATCGGGCGCTTCAGAGCATGCTCTGTCTGGGCTTCTACACTGCATGGGACATATAATACTAGTATTATACGTGATCTTTGAAATATCTCACAACTTCCTGTGGTGGAAGTGGCAATTAAAAATTAGGGTCATGTGTTCTTCTGTTATAGATGGTGACCTTTCGATGTTCAGTCACTCACGTTTACTTTACTTTGTCTACTAATAGACTGTTATATGCACACTATCCTTTAACATTGAATTTGAGGTTTTCTCAAAAAAACTTACAGTATGGGTAGCACTGATTAGGTTTTTCCCAATGAGCACATGGGTACGGTGTTACAAATAAGTATTATCTTTTGTTATAACCTTAGACAACCCCTGTTAATTAATATTCCAGCCCTGAGGAAGTCGTAGGGTGACTCACCCGAAGACAAAACACGTGTTGGCTGGTGTGAGGCTGGTGTGAAATTTGCTATACGTTTATAAAGAGACGATTTGATGAACTTGAAGACCACTGGAGTATTTTCATTTGGACTAAAAATTGCATGTGCTCAGAGCTTTTGTTCTGTTTGATGCTTACTTGGAGATGTGGGTTGGCATCCCTACTCTTGTAGCACTGCTTTGACTGTTTGTATTT
The DNA here is from genome assembly GCA_963921515.1 of Calotriton arnoldi. Lineage (NCBI taxonomy): Eukaryota > Metazoa > Chordata > Amphibia > Caudata > Salamandridae > Calotriton > Calotriton arnoldi. The sequence continues at coordinate 2,402,339 of CAWUFW010001823.1, read as the reverse complement.
AAATCACTATGGTTACAATGTTCCTGTGGGCCTAACTTCCTTTATTCATCCATATTATTTTAAGCATAATATCCTGCCAAATTAGAGACCCACTTAACGAATTCTCACAGTCTAAACCGCTGAGAAAAACTTCAGTGTCCCCATTCCTGCATCTAAATCTGTTCGGTAATTCCCAAGATTCATGGATGTACTCCTTTCTCATCGCTTCATACCTGCCCACCTGGTGGTACTCTAGGTAATATTGAAATTGGAATGCTGTTACAGGCAATGTTATATGGCCATGAATTAACTCTGTGGACGGTGATTCAGCCACGGTGAAAGGTGAATCGTCGAATTTTTCAATGTGCAGCATTGTATACTTCGCATCTCTCTGTGGCGTTATTGTCTGCCTTGTTGTTAAATTATAGGCTGAAAACAGAGACGTACTGTTAATATATTGCCAGGGCACGTGACCAGAGCGCAATGATTGCAGTGTCCAGCTTAATAACAGAATAGATCGCAACTGTGATTGCCCATGTTGTAGGATGGATAGATCCTGTTCAATTATATCAATAGCAGAAGACACAATGTTGCCCAGTGAATAAATCCTGGATGTTAGTGTGGTCATCCCATTGTCGATCACTGCCAAAGCCTTTTCTAGGTTAATCCTATCAATTTCATGCAATCTCTCCGCAGCTTCCTGTTGAGAGATCTTCCATACTACATTGTAAATAGCATATAAGAAGCGTTTACGGTGTGGCTTCAGGGGACCTAGCAAAAAATCCCTTAAATCCATGTCATCTGAGAGAGCCAATTTAGGCATAACTTCCCAACACTGTAGGATGTCACCACCCCTGGATGTTCTCGTTGTACATAGCGTTGGTCAGGCCCATGGATACTAAACCCTTTGGTGGTACCCTTGAATCTTGACTGACACCCATTTGTGTCTATAGGCCACATTAACCATCCCTTTCAATTGGGGTCTGGTGAACTGTATGAATCTTCATGTAAACTGTCATTCAGTGTATTCTCACTATGTGATGTATAATTTTGCCACCCTTCAAAGTGTGTAGGTGAGGGAATCCAAGGTGTGTTCAAGTCCTTAATCTTGGCTAGTCCAAGACCGGAGGTCTGTTGCACGATATTGTTCAGGAAGATAATTGTTTGCGGTATGAGGCATGCTCTAAATAACGCCTCAGTTCCCTGAACTTGCCAATCTTTAGTCCCCCAGACAGATTTTGTGTCTATAGTGTCCCTCCAAAAGTCGAAACCCTGGAAAGACAGCTGGGAAATAAAGGAGGCAGAGTATATCTGTTTCGTATTAGTGAGCATATTTTTCTTTGCAGGTGTAGGTGCAACCTTATAATAATATGAGGTTGGGTCCGAAGTGTTAAACCCAGAAAAATAAGCAAACTTTTGTGCAAACGTATGTGAACTACCTTTCGGTGGTGTTGGGCAATGTTCCCATTGATGGTAAGTAAAAACATTACGTGGAATACTTGTCTTATGCAAGAAATGATTACCATAATGTTGGTAACAATACATGGTGTCAAAATCAGAAGTATCATCATACAATTCATTTTCTGAAAAAGCAGCACTTTGTTCTAAATCAGATAGCATGTTATTCACAGTTTCAAAGTCCCAATCATCAGAGAATGTACTGGAGGTGATGATATCATTTAAGGAAATGTTAAATATATGTGGTATTTTCAAAAGTTCAGTGGGACCAAATACATCATATGAAACCCTATCCCATACTATTTCTTCAGGAATCGGAACTGCTGTAATGTTCACAAAGAACAGGTCTCTTCTTTCATGATGAGATGACGTATGTGGTTTCAGGATGAAGTTCACATGTTGTACTGCGGAGCGTTCTGGCAGATAATGTCCATTCAGAAGCAGGAAAAAGACAGTCACTACCCATATCCAGAGGACTAGGAACAGTAAACCAATTGCAATCCAGAGCTGTAGCCAGGGAGAAACAAAGTAAGTCTTTTTCAGCCAAAGGTAGATGTTATGTACTTTTTCTTTTTGGGAAACAGAAGCTGGCGGTGACTCAGGTTCACTCGGATCCAGTGAGAAAGTATCAAAATTGATAAAGTAGCCAGATGCTGTTCGATCTATTTTCGGTAGCTCAGCAGGTTTTGTTGAACTGGCAGATGACTCATTTTGAGGCATATACACATAGATGTTGGTATTAGGCCGAATTGAGATCTGTATTTCATTTGCATTTTGTTGTTGTTCAATTTCAATAAGCATGAGTTCCATTCCATTGTTGGTAACTCTTATTTCGTTGAGTAGAATCTTCAAACGTTATTAGTCTTTCCGTCTGAACTTCCTGTATGGTAGCGAGAGGAGATCGGCGGCTACCCAGGAGCCCACGCGGCCTGCTATTCAGTATCGGCCACATAGTGTGGTTTGATCAGATCAATAGAGTCGAATCTCCTTTCTTTTTTTCCGGCACGAGGCAGAAGAAGCACTGTTCTTGTTCCTTCAACAGCCAGGACAGGTAAAATGGCCCAAATTCTTTTTTGTTTACAATCTTTTCTCTGCCCAGGTCCCCAATCTTCGGGACCCGGGCAGGTCTTGCCGGAACGGCTTTAAATTCCCCAGTGGCGGTGCGTTTTATCTGGACGTTGCTTTGTAGTGCCCGGAATTCATTGAGTTCCTGTAAAACAGCCAAATGATCATTGATGTCAAATGACTTTTCATCCGGCACTATGCTGCCACCATCGAGGTCAGGTACCCTCATCCTTTTCCCAAACAAGACCTCGTAAGGAGTACGGCCTCCCAGGGAGCTTCTTGGCATGTTATTAAGTGCCCTCTACACCCCATATCGGTGATTGACCCAACTGCCACCCGAGCCTAGTACCCTCTCTGTTAAGGATTGCTTTAAGTCCTGGTTTTTCCTTTCCACACTCAAATTTCTCTCGGGATGATACAGAGAAGAGTACCGCAATGCCACACCTAAACTTCCCATGCCTTCCTTGTAAGCCCGAGAGGTAAACACGGGGCCACGGTCAGAATGTAATGTGCAAATTGCATATGTCCCTATGAAGACTCGCAAATCCTTTATAACAGTTCGGGCGTCAGCCGAGCGCTGAGACCAAACCCACAGGATTCTAGAGCATGAATCCACTGCCACCAAGATGTACTTGTAAGCCCCATCAGATGGTAAGGGGCCGCAGTGGTCCAAATAGACACATGCGAGTGGCCTGTCTGAAATCAATAGTGGTGTTTGTGGTGGAACAGTGGAACCCTTCATCTGCTGACAGATGTCGCACTTAAGGACAAATGCTTTTGTCTGTTTGGTTAGACCTGGCCATCAATAACATTGTTTCAACAATGAAACTGTCACAGTGATCCCTGCGTGTGCAGAGCCTAGACCCTCGTGTGCAGCTAGTATTAAATCTAATCTGCGATCCATGTTTGGTATTACTCTATCCCCCACTCCTGGAATTTGAGCATACAGAATATTTTGTGCATCTAACTTGTAGGAGTACTTGAGTGGAAAACTGTTTGGCAAGGCTGTGCTGTTTTTGCGTGAAGCGATGACAGCTATCATTATCTGTCTGTCTACTCTTGTGCGAGAATGAGTGATTGCAGCTACGGCAGCAGTTCTCACTGTCGCCTTAGCGACTTCATCAGCCAATGAATTCCCTTCAACGTGCATGCCAACATGTTGATGACTCAGCGTATGAATCACATGAGCCCGCTGCAAGGCTTTTTTCAGTTCTGCCACCTGTTCCCAAAGCAATTTATGTTTTATTGTGCGCCCTTTTGAGTCTTTAAATCCATTCTGACCCCAGTAGTGAAGATATTCATTATATGACTGGACATAGACTGGGAAAAATGGTTTGATGTAGATTGTTCTAAAACCCACAAGGCTCTCTTAGCTGCATTAAAACACAAACCCAAGGAGGCAGAAACGATTAAAGCATGCAGAAAAGCATATAAATCAGCATTAATTAAAAGGAAAGATAAGATACGGGAACAGGCATGGGAGGATTTAAACCAGGCTAGCGTTCTGGCAAATAGCACAAAAGTTTGGAAAATAGTAAATAGTCCCTTTTTCCTAGACAGGGTTTTTGGTCGTCTGGTAATACAAAACGTGATAAGAGTACGCTTATAGGTAAAGGCAGGGAATTGACCAATGTTGCAACATTTCCTTTTCTGGGTATCCTATTCTATGAAAAGGGGTCATGGGTGGCACAGCGAACACTTAAGAAAAGTACCCTATCTAAAGCAGTAGGAGCAACAATGGATTTTGCCAGGAGACTGGGGAGCAAACCATTACGACCATTATTGAAGGTCTATAATGAGAAATGCGTCCCAATGGCAACATATGGCAGTGAGGTCTGGGGCTATAAGGAGGTCGATGATCTGCAAGGGGAGGAAAATAAATATTTACGGAAACTCTTAGCTGTACCAACCAGTACTCCCTCCTTTATGGTGCATGAAGAATTAGGGCAGGGTTATATTTCTGATTGTATAGCTGTGGCCCCCATAATGTGGTGGTTAAAAACCTGGTCTAGCCCCACATCCTGTTTAAATTAAATTATTTTAGCAGATTGTATGAGGCTAGATAGGGACGCAGATATTCCCTGGTTAGGCTATATTTCACGTCAGTTAGCGAATTTAGGGCGCCCCAAGCTTTTTAGGCATCCCAGACAGTCGCATCACGGAGAGCTGAAGTATATTAAAAGTCAACTTCTAACTAGGAGGAGGATGAAAAGGGAAAACAGCGAACTTATTAAACCCACGATCAGACAATATATGATATTAAGCCCTGGGATTTTAGATCAACCCTTCTGGTTTTTTATTAAAAACCTGCATCATCGTTTTCTTTTAACTAGACTCAGGTTTAATTATATTCATTGGTGTCTCTCGGTCCCCAAGGGTTTTTCTAAGTCAGGGACCCTGAAGCCTTGCTCTTGTGATGGTTTCTCGGATCAAGACTTATTGCATTTTATGTTTTTCTGTGGTTTTTATAATGATCTCCGGACAAAATATATCCTACCACTTTTAAAAAACTGCCATTTTGCACAAGTGAGACCTGCTTTGATATATCTGCAAATGCTGTCCTCTCCCCTGAAATGCTATGGGGTTGCAAGTTTTTTAGCAGGGTCCGTACACCGAAGGAAAAATTTTGATTAGCCACTGAATTGGGATGAAAAATGAAATTTTATTGGAAGTATCGTTTTTAATTTCGTGTTAGTACTGTTTTAAATGCACTTTATGTAGGTCTATGCCGGTACTTTTAAAAAATTGCTATTTTTGCACAACCGAGACCTGCTTTGATATATCTGTGAATGCTGTCCTCACACTCGACGTGTCATGGAGTTGTGAGTTTCTTAGCAGGGGCCTCGTGCTGGAGGAAAATTTGTTTAGCCACCAAACTGGGACCAGTAATATAATCTTTTAGGAAATACTGTTTTTAATTTTGCGTGGATATTCTACAAAATGCATTTTATCTAGGATTTTGCTGGTACTGTAGTCTTGCCATGATAAACCAAATACATTTAAGGGCAAAGAAATTGTTTTATAGCATCTGTATATGAAATATCGGATTTGCTCTTTAGTATCATGTATTGCGTAGTTTTATTTGTTTATTCTTCTGTTATGTGTAACTGTGCTTTTATGGCCATAATATGGCCGAATAAAGTTTTATTGACTTGACTTGACTGGACATAGTAAAATGAATCACACAGAATAAGTGTGGGGAATTCTCAATCCGTATTTTTTAGTGCCAGTACCAGGGCTTTTAGTTCTGCCAGCTGAGCTGTGCAATCTCCGAGAGACTGCGTCTGTGTATTGCTGGGAAGGAACTTACTGTCCCACATACGACCCTTTACAATCACACATGCTGTGCTGTATTGCTGTTTACTTCCTACGGCTGGTTATGCTGAACCGTCAGTGTAAATTATATATTCACACTGATCTAGAGGCATTATTTCATTCGGGAGAGGATATTCTTGTTCGTACTGCAGAAATGCTTGTGGTTTTAATGTAGAATCAAATTTATAGTCTACATCTGTTGAAGTGAAAGAATTAGCCCATTGTATCCATCGCGGATGAAGTGCTTTAGCGTTAGGAACGCTTCCTTTAGTAACAGCCTCTAAGGTTGGTACTGGAGTCACGACAATTATTCGATTCCCCTGAGCCAGTGCTCTTTCTCTCACTACAGCAGTCTGTACTGCTGTTAAGATTTTTTCAGTGGATGCAAAGTGCATCTCAGCGTTTGTGTACAAATGAGATTTGTATGAAATGGGTAGTTTCGCCTTCATTGAAGGTGAGGTGAGTGTACCCGGATTGACCTGCGATTACACAGATCACCAAATTCGTAGTGTTTACACGTGTGTGTAAGTGTTTGGAAGCTATCATGTCAGCTTGTAGGGAACGCAGAATTTCTGTATGTTCCTGTGTCTAATGTTGAACCGAAAAATCAGGTCTAATTAAGTCGTAGAAAGGTCTCACTCTTCCTGCGTAATCTAAAATGTATGTTCTGCCAAAATTTGGGAATTCTAAAATGGATTGCAAGTTTTTCAGAGTCTTTGGAGGTTGGAGTAGTGCACACTTTTCTAAAAAGTTTGCTGCAAGGCTTTTCCCTTTACTTGAGAGCTCATATCACAAAAATTGGAAATTGAAATGGGCAATTTTTGATTTCTTAAAGTTAAATTTGTAGCCTTCTGAGGCGAACCCCAAAAATATGTTGTTGACCCTGGCCAAATGATCCAAAAGTTCATCGTCCGTCAGATAAATATCATCTACATAGGACAATGCCTCTCTCATCAAAATTTTGAAGCAGCTCTGTTACTCTTGCTGAGAATAACCCCGGGCTATTCTTATACCCTTGTGGTAATCTACAAAATTGATCCTGAGAGCCTAGGGCTGAGAATGCTGTCAAATATCTGCTCTCAGGTGCTATATTTTGGCAGAAAAATCCACTTGAGATATCTAGTGTTAATTTATATTTTTCTGCACAATGTTATTCATTAATGCGGCACTGTGGGCATTCTGTACTGCAAATATCTTTGTGCAGGTGTTCAAATGTCTGTAGTCTAAAACTAGACGATATGAATTATCGGGTTTCATTACGGGAAATAAAGGATTATTCATGGAGGAGGTGCAATTCTCTATTACACCCTGATATTCAAGTTGATCTAAGTTTTTTTGCGTCGTTTTATTGGGTATTGTCTCTGTGGAGATGGAGTATTTTTTTACTGGGATTACATGGTGAGGTGACTCAGCATCCCACCCTACATGATTGCGGTATAATGCCGGAGCAAGTGCTACCGCCCACTCCTGCGTGTTCGAATATTTTAGTGATTCTGGAACGAGGTCGGAGAAAGCTGGTAAAATTAATGTTTCTCCCTTTGGGCAGTCCATAACGAACTCAGGCGGCCAATCTATTTCAGCTAAAAGAATGTCAAATCCAAAGGATAGGTTCTCCCAAAAGAGACCTTTAACTTTCCTGGGTTTGTCCCCCTCCATTTAGAGTGCTATTTCGTATAACGGGTGTGGGACACTTACCCTAGTATCAGGTGTCTCCACCGTGATATGCTCATTCAACGCCGCTGTCACCAGAAATTCCATCAGGTTCTGGCGAGCTATTGTTACTTCTGCTGCGCTGTCTAGCATCGTCAGAGCCCATTCCCCGTTCAGAAGTTAAGTCCTCAGCAGCCTGGGCATTTCTTATCTTAAGGCCAGCTACTTTCTTCTTTTTAAATTGAGGTTTTGATTTGGGTTTATGTTCTTTTTTGATATTAAAGTCCGAAGAACGATGTGTATCTCTGGACTTTGTTCGCTCTTCTGATCTGTGTTCTGACTGTCCTTCCCTCTCTGAGTTTTTTGATGAACCCTGAAAGGAACGAGAAGAACGTGTATCAGTATCTTGATACCTGTCAGGTTTTTTTAATGTTATCACGATTTCTAAGGTTAAACCTCCTTTCGGAGGGCTCCTGTCGAGGAGATCTGCCCCTTGATTGTGATCTATTCTGTCTATTTTTTTGTTGTCTATCATCCCATTTCTTTTTTGAAGAATCGGGTGCTTGCTTGGTGTTATCCTTTTCAGGACTACCCATTACTTGTGGTTTTATAGCTCTGACTCCCAAATTATCTCTACCTAATTCGGCGTATGTATTTTCGATAATTTTTGGTAATTCTTGCTCCTGTTCTGCAGGAGTGCATTCCCTCAGGCGTAGGCGTATAGCCACCGCTGCTGCCTCCCCTTTTATGTTAGCTAACATAATTGTACATACCTGGGAAATATTGCCTAATAATTTCATCCCCAAGTTTAGAGCAGGTACTGCTCAATACCCATTTTGTATTTGTCTTAATAATTCTGGTATCACTGCTATTGAGGGGATACCATCAGCTCCGGTATAAATGGCAGAGAAAACTGTGCCCCAAGTGGTACAGTCCTCTATCGGGGGAGCTATTCCCATTGGCAATGAAATTGTCAGTATTCTGTGTTTTTCCTGTGGGCCTGTGCGGGGAAACACTGCATCTAATTGTGCTATTTTCTGTGCTATCCAGAATGGCATTTGCTCACGTATAGTGGGCATTCTTCCCATAACCGCGTTCAGCGTTTGTGGGGGTGATTTTAGTTGCAGTCCCTTGTAGTAGCTCGCTGGGGTAATTTTAGTTGGTTGAAGTGTGAGTGTTCTCATAACGAACTGTGCCAGATTTCTGTAAAGTTTTATTATTTTTTTGTGAAGTTGACGTAGGTCTGCAATTGGCAATGTGTCAACATCCGGATGCAGTGTGTAAGCAGCTAGGACCGGCCAAGTCGCTCCGTCTCTGCTGAGCGGACCAAGTCTTACTTTATCTGTGGTGTGTGGGAAGGGTGCCTTTAAACCAGTTTATTTGCTCCTGGTAACTGAGCGGAACTCCAATGTCCTAGTATGGACAGTATTCTTCCGGTGTTTCATCCGGGGTGAAAGAATGAAATGTGTTTGTGCGTGATTCTGCAGGTGGGAATTTAACCCATGAATAGAATACCTCCGTTCTGAATGACTCGTGTGCCTCAATCACGAATGTTACAGTCCCACCTAATGCTGAGACTCCGAACTCTGTTAGTTTTAAAGTAAGTGCATTTCTGACATTTTCTGAAATGTTTATAGCACCTTCCTTCTCCCCATCCCCCGCTGCGATCGCATTTAGTGCTGGCGCAGCGTTCTCTTCGACAGAGATTGTTGAAAAGAGTTTCAAGGAGAATGAGATAACGTTTTGTGCACAATGTAGGAAACTATAATCCTTCAAGCTTGAACATACCTACAGCCAATACATAGGATATACCTACTCAGCTGTGGCGGATTTTTCCTTTCCCACTCCAGACGTCTCTGGGTAAATATGAGTAGGGGTCTCTGAGAAAAGCACGACTGAACTACTCAAATTTGACTGTTAAATAGGAACCCAACCAACGTTGGCGGCGCCATGTCGTGTAGTTACTACAAATCTATATAGGATCTGCGCTTTTAGACAACATAAACTAAGGGGTTGGTGTCCAGACTGATTCCAGACACCCCCAAAGGATATGTTAGTCCGTTAGTCCTGCTAGCTCACAGTGCCACTACGAGCCCCTCTTACCAAGGAGCGAATAGCTTCTGGCAACTATCAAACATGACAACCCAGACCACTCAGGCATCGTGGAAACAGTACAGTACTTTTCGCTCAGTCACTCATGCTCACTTTGTCTCAGAGAGATACAAAGAATAAACGGTGGGGACGTTTTCAATAAGCATTTATTGAACCAGCGTCATTCTAGTGTAAAATACGTGTGCTGCAACAACCATGAGAAAGAAACAAATATATACGGTTATAAGCACCAGCAGAGTAAAGAACAGGTAGAATTCTACCATAGTGCTAAAACAGTGGATATATGCAGGCATATGGATACATGACAGTAATAATGGGCACTCCTACGATGCAAACCCTAACCTAATGTACCTTAGTGTACCTAGCATGTATGTAGGTGTATAGCCAAGAATCCCCTTAAGATAAAGCCAACCCCATTACCTGATGTGGGAGAGTAAAGGACCCCGTCTTGGTCTCAAGAAGGACACCCCATGAGGGATGCAGACCACTGCGTGCTGGAACCTCAGCGTCTCGCGTCAGCATGTCAGCATGGAAGTCTTTTTCTCCTCAGGTTTGCCCAGCGAAGATATAGTGCTTCTATACCCGAAAGGTACCCTCAGGGGTTCTACCTAGAAGTGTACTGTGGGCATGTTGGGCATGGATGACGATAGAGGTTACCCTTATACAGAGTTATTATGCAGAAGATGGTAATCCTGCTGTGATACTGAGAATCCTCATGCATAATACATGATACATGAGGCAAGTTTTCGGAGAAAACCACACAACAGTCATGTAGCACCTAACTAGGTAAAAGGTCAGCGTCAGACCTGTTATGTAGAACAATGGTAGGACAGATGTAGGTAAAAGGTTGTGTAACTACCTAAGTCTATATTGGGGTACATTGGGGTTCATAACACTGTTCCATATATAACTTACACACTGCCCTTAGGGTTACCCCAAGAGACTGAAAAATAGTACAAATCCTGCGCAAGCAATACAGAGAGGCACGTCATAGTAGAATTCAAACCCTAAGAGAGGATTCTTGGGACGTGCTTAGAGCAGCAGCAGAAACAAAAAATAGAGGATGTGGCCTATTGGCTAGGGCGGTCGCCCTCAAATCTGGGGAACCGGGTTCGAGTCTCGGCAGCGACGCATAACATCCTGTGATTCTGGGCAAATCACTTAATCTCCGCGTGCCTAACAAAAATGAATGCCTCCTTGTGTAACGCAACTGGAGCTCATGTAAAGCGCTCTGATAACTGATATTTTCGGGTCAAGTTCGCGCTATATAAAACTCTGAGAAAAAAAAAATAGTCAGGCTTTCTGGAAAGAGATAAATGCACCCTTCCTTGTTGAAGACCGAGTATCAATGCTAGACCTCCATGTCGGAGATGAAGCCTGGTTGGTCCATTTTAGCAAAATTTTTGAACAAGAAAAAGAGACCGTTCTCAGGCCGGTGAATACACCCCCGATCACTACCAACGCATCACTGGTTTTTTATTTAGAAGACGTGAATCGTGGATTAGCACAGACCGCCCCTCGCAAAGCCCCAGGACCGGACAGGGTGGCGATAGATGTGTTTCTGGCTCATCAAGATATATGGGCCCCCTCTCCTGACAAACACTTTTAACACCAAAGCCAAAGTGGGTCCCCCTGAATCCTGGAAGAAGAGTATATTAATTCCCATATAGAGCAATGCAATAGGTCTCGCATTTGCGAAATTTTAAGCTATTGGCATTGTAAATGACAATGCCTTTCATTTATCTGTTTTCAAAACCAACACATAGATAAAAAGTTTGTCATTTACAATGCCAGTAGCTCAAAGTCTCGCAAATGCGAGACCTATTGCATTGCAAGACCACTGGTGGTGCTCAGTCCTTGTGTCCTTGTATGCGTGAAGGGGCGTGTGATCGTGTGCACTGATCCCTGGTGTGTGTCCTGGGAGGGCTGCCTTCACGAGTACATGGAAACGTCCGGTGTGCCAGCCGGTGGGCATGGAACTTACAGTAGTGCTCAGCCCGTGTGTGCGTGAGTGAAGTGCGAGTGATAGTGTGCAAGGGGCCCTGGTGCGGTGTCTGTCCTGGGAGGACAGTCTTCACATTATCCACTACATGCCAGTGTGCGCCGTGTCAGCCGGCGGGCATGGGAGCTTACAACATGGCACGGTTAATGCTACACTGAAGACGTGTTTAAAGAAACTCTCCAGATAGACCCCCGTCGGTAAAGTGACCCCTCTTCTGCTCCGCGTGCTCTACCACCCCTCAGCCATCCACCCCCCACCCCCCTTCTCCTTCAGGGCAGGGCATCTAAGCGCATGGTGCAAGGAATTGTTAATAAATGTGTGTCCCGCTGGAAAATAATGCAGCGTGCCTAGCTCTGCTTTTTCTCACTTCAGAATCGTGAGGCGCTGTAAGGTGTCTGAAAGGTGACATGGCGCTATGCAATGGACTGGTAAATAATAAAGGACTCCCCAGCTAAAACCAATGCACTATGCACAACTCTGTCTTCTCCAAGAAAATGAGGCGCACTGAAGTATCTGAAAGGCAAAATGCAGGCGCTACACATATTTTAAAAGTTAGCCCTGAAGAAATGTAAAATACGTATTTTATTTTGTATGCAAATGATAGAATGCGCCCAGATTTTACCCCTTGCCGTCTCCAGACTTCCTAAGTGGTGTAAAGGAGCTATATCAAGCTACAATAAATACAATTAAATAAACCGGTCTGTTTACCATAAAGATTAGCACGAGCCTGGCGCTTTCTTCCCCCCATTAGAAATGCTATAGAGTGTATAGGCGCAACATGTCGGCACTACACAGAATACCAATGAATAAATAAATACACACACAACTAAAGAAATGCGTCTCTGCTCCGCAAGCAAGATCGTGTTACGTACCTAGCTTTTTATCAATTGTTGCAGGCTAAGCGTACTGAAGCGCCTAGAAAGGCAGCCTGTCGGTGCTACGCAAAACGGGGGGGGGGAGGGAAAAGGCATGGACAGCGGCTCCCTAAGTGGTGTAAAGGAGCTATATCAAGATCCAATAAATACAATTAAATAAACCGGTCTGTTTACCATAAAGATTAGCACGAGCCTGGCGCTTTCTTCCCCCCATTCGAAACGCTATAGAGTGTATGGGCGCAACATGTCGGCACTACACAGAATACCAATGAAAAATAAATACACACACACAACTAAAGAAATGTGTCTCTGCTTCGCAAGCAAGATCGCGTTACGTACCTAGCTTTTTGTTATCAATTGTTGCAGGCTAAGCGTACTGAAGCGCCTAGAAAGGCAGCCTGTCGGTGCTACGCAAAACAGGTTGGGGGAAGGGAAAAGGCATGGACAGCGAGGGGAGGGAAAAGGCATGGACAGCGGGGGGAGGGAAAAGGCACAGACAACGGGAGGGGGAGGATGGAAAACACGGATAACGGGAGGGGGCGTGAATAATGGGATCGGGAATACAAATAAATAAACCGGTCTCTTTACCATATAGATTAGCACAAGCCTGGCGCTTTCTTCCCCCCATTTGAAACGCTATAGAGTGTATGGGCGCAACATGTCGGCACTACACAGAATACCAATGAATAAATAAATACACACACACAACTAAAGGAATGCGTCTCTGCTTCGCAAGCAACATCGCGTTACGTACCTAGCTTTTCATCAATCGTTGCAGGCTATCTTAAGTGTACTGAAGCGCCTAGAAAGGCAGCCTGTAGGTGCTATGCAAAACACTGATAACTACATTAATGGAGAAGTCACAGACAGCGGGGGGGAGGCACGGACAACGGGAGGGGGGAGGATGGAAAACACGGAGAACGGGAGGGGGCGTGAACAAAGGGATAGGGAAAACAAAACAGGAGCGAGGGGGAACGGAAGAAAAGCAGACACCACTTTTAACAAAAATAGCTTTTACAGATGCAAACAATGACAAGGTCTTCAATCATTTGCCGGGGAGCCGGGGCTACTGCCGCCGTCGGGGGATCCGTTCCGTATCACCAGCGGGGCAGCAAGAGGGAAGCAGCCGCGAGGCACCACGCGCCTAGCTTGGCAGTGTAGAAGAAGTCAGGCGAAGCAGTGGAACCCAGGAGCTGGCCTGGCTGCTGCAGCTCTGCCGCTCGGTGTGTGCCCATGGGCTGTCCCTGCCTCGCGGCAATACACGGCAGGCAGAAAAAGTACAAGTGGGTCTGATTAAATGGTGAAGGGGTGCTGGGCTCGAGTTGCGCCTGGCAGCTCAGAAGGACGCTTTGGTGAGGATTGATGACGGCGCATGGGTCTGCGTAAATGTGTGTCCGGTGATACAGGGGCCACGCAGCCATCACAAGAACAAGCATACACGGCAGGCAGAACAAGCGCGGTGAAAGCAAATTGCGCAGATAAATAATTAAATAAACAAGCGCGGATACGGGCTTCAAAACGCATTCCTCTGTACATGCAGTGGGCACTGCAGCTGGCTCGAAAAACAGCAAATCGCGCGGCTAAATAATTAAATAATCAAGCGCAGTCCTCAGCGAGACGTAAAAAGCTGTTGCCACGCCATTGTGTGAATGAAAAAATAAAGTGCTCACCCAGTAATTAGAAGACACTGTGTCACGTCGCGGAGTAAAAGATCCAGTCCGGGTGGGCGGGGCCAAAAGTGGACAGGGTGGTAACCAGGAGGGACTAAAAAGCCTCTGGTACAATCATCACACTCCGTTTAGCATAATCAATGACGCGAAATGACGCACCCCAATAGAAAAGACGGGCAGAGCCGAAACACCACTTCTGAAACTGTATTGATTCCAAGAAGCCCTGTATTGATTCCAAGAAGCCCTCGCAGAGTGAGCAGCGCATGTGCGCTGCAACGCCAGGCGAGACCTAAAAAGGGGGATAAAAGCTTACTTTGTAATTACAGGCCCATTTCACTCTTAGACGGAACAGCGAAATTAATGGGCCGAATATTGCTAAACAGGCTAGAGGACTGGGCAGAGGACCATAAATTACTAATCCCAGTGCAATATCGTTTCAAAGGAGGCAGAGAAACCATTGACCAGTGTCTAAACCTAAGCTTGGTGATGGCCAAATACATGGTAGCTAGGAAGGGACACATCTACCTGGCCTTTATGGACCTCTCAGCAGCCTTCTACTGCGTCTCATATTCCAAATTAAGGAGGTTATAGAAGCAAAGTGTGTAGACGAACCCATAATAAAATTCATCCGTCAGATGTATTCAGAGGCATCAGCAAGTGTCTGGTACGGCAGGGAAGGGGACTGTATGAGACCATTCAAAATCGAGAGGGGGGTAAGACAGGGTTGCGTCCTTGCCCCTTTTCTCTTCTTGCTTTATGCTAACGGGGTGGAGGCTGCACTGATGGGGTCTACAAGGGATATTCCACACATAAATGCCACTCCTCTTCCCATACTTCTATACGCGGATGATGTGGTCTTAATTGCGAGAACGGGCAGAGCATTGCAGACCCTAATTGATGCCTACACTAGTTTCATGAAGCAAATGGACCTCAGAGTTAATGAGGCAAAAACACAAATATTATTGGCAGGACAGCGGCTAAAGAAACAACCATCATTTTACATAGAAGCACGCAGGTTGGAGGTTGTCTATACCTTTTCGTATTTGGGGATTTGTTTTGACGAAAACCTAACATGGAACATGGTAGCAAATAGAGGCCTATCCTTTGAAAAAAGTATACGGGTCATCTTCAGCTTTATTAAAAAATTGGGGTCTAAACTAATCCCAGAAATCCTGAAGGTGTATAAGGCCAAAGCATCATCAATGGCCACTTATGGGGCAAGGATTTGGGGAATGACTACTGTAGATACTTTGCAGTGTACTGAGAATGTTTTTTTCAAAAGAATACTCTCCCTTCCGCTGACATGCTCCAATTACAACTGCCACACTGAATCGGGGGCCCCATTCATTTGTGACATGATATGCTTAGCACCAATTACATTCTGGCACTCCATTTGGTGAAGAGATTCTGTAAAATTAAACTAAAACATCCGGAGTGATTGCCTAAAGTTGGATCATGTTGACCAAATTAAATGGCTGCACTATGTAAAAACCACTTAAGGGGCACTGGGCTTTCCGGAACTCTACGAAAGTCCAACCAGCTGTAGTCTGATTACTAAAGTGAAGCTGAAGGATGCCTTCTGCCTGAAAGCTATGCGGGAAAGAAGGGAGGCTTATCATCTGAAACCTTCAGTGAATCTTTACCAATTGTCCCCCTCCATCCCCTTGGCTATGCATTCTTATTTGGCACAGGATCTCAACTTACAACACTACTTCATATTAGTAAGGTTCCGACTAAAATACATTCCTTTGATGCTGGGGTACCCGGGTAACAGGTACGCACTACATGCCCATATGACGGCTCATCTCCACAATCGGATTTACATCTGGTTTTCTTTTGTAAATTTTACGATGAGCCTTGGAGAAAATTAATTTTGCCTCTTGTACGGACACACACCTTTAGACAGTGTCGGGTAGCACTTTATTTCATCCAAATGCTTGGGGATCAGTCTGTGTGCTATTGTATTGCGTCGTTTTTGTGGTCAGCCCTAAGGCTGAGGAGAACTCAGTCCACACCTTCAGTTTTAGAGATCAGCTAAAGTTGATATGTTTTTAACATTTTAAATGGATTCTGTTTTTAACGATATTTGTTTTTATCGTTTTTAGATGGAAGTAACCTTTTATAACAGAACATGTGTTTGATGAAATTGTTAATACTTTGTACTTTATATCAGGGATGTGGAGTTCCTATAGCCCGTTACCCAGGACATACTGTTTGCGGTCAAGGGCAACAAGTTTTCATGTGTATTTTGTCCTGGGGACAAGTGGGCCCAACCCCCTGCAGCACAAAACCCTTTGGCTGCTAGTTTGCAGTATCACATTATGGATCAGGGAAAGGCACTGTCTGCAGTTAAGGTAATATTTTTGTCCATATGTTAATGCTGTTTAAATTTGTATTTATGGTTCATTAATTGAAAGCCTTTATTATTAGGGTGAGCGCTCTAAGTAAATGTTGTAAGCTCTGACTGCACTACTGACAGGGGTTCCAAATATAAAAATGTGTACACATGTTTTCAAAGTTTAGCAATATGAGGCTATGTATAATGCTCCCAGGATGCTCTCTGATTTGATGTAAATATTTGCAGAAGCCTGAAAGCAAGATTGATGATTCTTTGCTTTCAAAATAAAATGTTCATAAAAAAATGAAAGCAGGAAAAAAACCATTTCGCTAAACTACTGTAAAAGTTCAGGTACCATTTCTTTGCAGCATCATTTAGTAACACGTGTTGATGCATGCTAGTATTTCCCCAAAATATTCATAATGGAAAATCAGTGTAACCAGTTTCAATAAGATTATGGGAAACAAAAATAAACAAGCATTGCCAAAGCCAGTAGGTCTGAAATTGGGGGTCAGATTTTTAGTTTTGCCAATGTGTGACTTGTTTTGGCATGGTTTTTGTAAAACCTTATTTGTGTGGGAGCTGCCGGGCCCTCACCACTATAACAAACATTGGCAAAAGCAAAAATTGTTTTTGGTCTCAAAAAGCACACACTGCCACAGCAGTTACTGGCACTGAACAAAACTTGTGTGCCGATATGCTCCTTGTGAAAGAGCAGAATGCTGTCACTCACAGTGAAGCCAGCCGATACAGAGAAAGAGACATAGAATTTTAATAAACGCAAACGGTCATGGTCAACCCCAGACCAAACTAGGGGCCCAATTATTAAAGAAAGTCTCAAAAGTGCACCCATGGTATATGTCCTTGCATTAAGTGCATCTATACGGCTTTCATGAATTCCCAAGAATTTACAGAAGTAGGACAAGAAATAGTACTCCTAGAAAATATTTGTGAACTGTAAATATGCATGTGTAGGTTTGCTCATGCGAAAATCTGAGTGTTTGCAGGTTCAGTTTCCCTCCAACCACTTTTTCCCCAACTCTGGAAGAAGGTTTACGTCTGCCATTGTCAGGAATAAATTTCCAACATTTCTCAGTATGGGAAAAGATTAGAGAAGAGTTGGTGAAAACCCTTAAAACATGCAAGTTAGTAGGTTTGCACAGACTCAAAAGGGCATTCTAACCCTTGCTTACCACTACCTTCAGCCCCAGTATGTAGATTTGCGGAAACGTGGCAACATAAGGGGTTTGCAAGTATTCAAACACTACTATGGTATGAGCCCTGGCATAATCAGAGAAGCTATATCAGAGCTATTATATAATGAGATTGCTGCCATAATTTGTCGCCGCACTACATGGCACCAAAGGGACAAGTGGATTTTGTTACAGGACAAGTAGATTTATGAAGCAACCTGCCCCATGGACAAGTAGATATTTTATTAAATTCCACACCCGTATATGCAACCGAAAAATTGAGAAATAAAGGAATTTTGATGTTCATTTTCTTTATGCAAATGCAAAAATTCTGCTGCAAGGCATCTTTTCTTCCGCCTCTACATTAATACAACAATCTTACTGTCTGTGGTGTGGCAGAGTTTCTGCTTGTGTCTTACTAATGTCATCTAATAAATCAAGATATTTGGAAGGAATAATCTCTTCCAAAGGTGGGTCTGCTTTTTAAAATATTTCTTTATTTACTACTGCTATAGCCAGAACATATGTACTCGATATAGTATGCTCCCCAAAAGCAAAATTGTTGAAGAACTGCAGTGATCCTGACACAACACTGAGTTAAAATGGATTGAGACTTGGTCCCATTCTATGGCTGGATTATGCTGAGGCAACCAGGACAACACCAAAATGAATTAGCACTGGGGGCATCAATCAAATCAAATGTTATGGTCTCAAAATGGATGCTAACGCTAACATACTAATTTCAAAGGTAATATACAATGTGTGATACTCCCAGATGTCAATGAAGTTCTGTCTACTGTCCTCCACTGCTCTTTTTTATCTTTTTTTCTGAATAATTAACTCAAATTTCTTAGTAAGATTCCAAATTAGAAAAATGCCTGTTGCTTCTAAATCTGTTACAGCAGCTAAATTTGGATACATTTGCATGCCAGTATATATTAATAAAAAATACCTGCTGTTCCAGCGTTTAATGTACTTCATAAAAAGTCTCTTCCTATCGTTGACCCTTTTTGTTTCCCTTCCAATTTCTTTTGGTTCTCTTATGACACATTTTCACAGAATGTTTCTCTGATTCACAATATAAATATAAATTACTTATTATTCTTTCATACTTTGTTAATGGACACTGTACAGCTCCTTTCTGCAATGGTGCAGTCAAAAAATTCCTAGACCTTTGATTCAGTCAATTTTAGTCATTTCCCATTGTACTCTAATTCCCTTTGTTATTTCTCAGTGTCTTTCTCCAAATGTAAATCTAAATCAAATTAATCATCACAATTAGTTGGTCTGTTATGTATTAAAGGTAATACGTTCTTTAATTCATCATTTAAGCCCCAATAAAATAACACTACTCTTTTCATCAGAGCAGCCTGCTTCCACTACCAGTCTTTGAAACAGAGTCAAATATTTCAGCACATCTTTTCGTTCTTGCTTCAAATCCAGTAACCCATTATCTGACTGTGTTAAAGATTACTGATCGAAAATATGGATTAGTTTATCCTCAAAATTTTCCAAACTGTTAAGTACTATTTTGATGTATTAGAGGCACTGCCTAACCAGCTGTGTCTTCTCGGATGTGTGACAGCATAAAGGCCACCTTGAATTTATGAGCATGAAAAGCTAAAAGTCTGCACAAAAAAATTTCGACTGCGTATAAAGACACCTTGGTTGATGTTCTCCAGTATACTTTTGAGGATTGGTTAAAATTGTCTGTGATTATAAAAGTATCTGAGAGGTCAAAGCTGTGGCTACAGCAGATAAAGTGCCACTACTAGTAAATGCACTATCAGATAATTCGGTTAATGGATTTATAGAAGGCCCACAAGACAGAAGTGGGGGACATTGCAATTTATTGATTGTTTGAGACATGCTACCTGTTGTCCAAGCCCTTGATTTCGGTTCATGCTTCCTCCATATCTTTTTGTTAGGCGTTAATGGCATGATCAGTGTAATTTAAGGAAAAATGAGACAGATTCTTGACATCCGGTCAGAGAGTCTACTCGGACCTCTCAAACTGCCACAATTTCATTAACCTCTGCAAAGATGTCATGAATCTGCTGGAAATTCGTCTTGCCACACATAGTTACACTGACCACTGAAGGGGAATGGTTTGCAGCTTAAACTCACGTGGGGAAGGGGGTAGGGGAAAAGAAAATGTTGGTAGGAGAATATCTTCTGTCAGCAGTTGGACCCTCAGTGATGCTCTGCACAGAATGTGTGTAAACAACTTAAGTATACTAGTTGATATCATGTTACAGCTGAGCTAACAAGTGTCTGAAAGAATTATTCACCCTTATATAATACAATCCTAATATCACAAACACCAAAGGGACTACAAAACTTACTAGACTGCTTTAGTTAATTCTGTGCCTTAAAAGGCCTCGAAATAAACTCAAACAAAACTAAATACATGGCCATAAATCCGCACAAATCTTTCAAGAAAAATATCACTGTCCAAAAACAAAAGCTGGAATATGTGGCTAACTTTAACTATCTTGGCATCATATTAGACACAAAATTGACATGGAAACCACACTTACACAAATGCAAGGCTACCTTGCTTCAAAACTCCATGGCAATAGTAAAAAGGTAGTGTCGCCTGCCCTGGAAGTTTATAAGTAAAGGGCGCAATCTGCAACCCTTTATGGTGCAGAACTCTGGGGGGTTAACAGTCGAAATATGCTTACGGGGGGGAAACAAATTTATAAGGATGTTACTACATTTACCAGTACGCACACCCATGATTCTCATCATCCAGGATATTAACATCAGGCATATAGAGCACCAAGCCGCATTAAGACCTCTGCTATTCTGGGTCTGTTTATGGACCATAGACGAACTTGAAAATTACAAAGACGGGCTAATTGAGATACTGAGACTTGATCACCACACAACACTTCCATGGGCTCGACATGTGCGAAGCTGGTTCTATAAATTAGGCCTAAATTGTTTTTGGGATGCACCTAACTCACTAACGACACTCTCAAAAGAGGTCTTGAAAAATACATATTGGACGTATATGCAAAATAGCATCAACCATTGCCCTAAAAAAGGAAGGCTAACATCGCAGTTCCTATCAATAAAACCATTTCCCATGTTTGAACTATACTTGGACGAAGTTCAACCGCAATTGGCCAAGTCATTGTACATGAAGTTTCGTTTTGAGGTCCTACAGGTTAAACGTGACACATCCAAATGGTTGCGCAATAGTGATGACAGAGAGGCTTACTGTACCCTATGTTCACACAATGCTGTAGAAAATGACTCCCATATACTATTCTTCTGTCCAGCGTATGCCATGCCAAGGAAAAAATGGATTAAACCCATTTGCCATGGATAAGGTGGAACAGTCAAAGGTCTCAAATAAGTCGAAGGTTTAGAATGAGAACATTTCGTCTGTGCACAATAGAGCACGTTTGCATATAACTTTTGACATCAGCAAACAGATTTGACCATCTAAATGTCTCCTGGCCACTGATTTATAGCTATTACCTGAGGGGCTGCAGAGTGAAGGGCACCCTAATGCACACATTGTGAGAATGCCAGAAAATTGGGGCTTACTGGAAACGGTGGGTGCTAGAACATCTGAGGTTTTGGGCTACAAAGTGAGGCTTACACCCCAACTGGTCTCAGTTGGCATTTGGGGTAAACAAACCCTAGAGGGCTATGCCCTATTATTTTGCAACCTGGGCCTGATGGTGGCCCGTAGGGATATCCTGAATTACTGGGGTGCATCCACTATGCCTACCATATGGGAATGGGAGGAAGGTATGGGTTGGTGTATGGGGGCTGAAAAACTGGTATACCAGGTGAGAGGTTGCCCACGCAAATTTGAGAAGATCTGGGGTTACTGGAGCGAAGTGAGGAAAAAGAGAGATTGAGGAAAGAGAGAGAATGAGGAAAGGTGGGGGTGCCTAGCAGACCAAGGTCAGAGTGGGCTTGAGCTACAAGCAGAACTGGTGGGTTTCTATGTTGATGCAAACAGTGAAAGCAGAAAGGCCTCAACAGTTGGGGGGTATGTTATACTGTTTGTTTTTGTCTGTGGAAATTGAATAAAGAGATATTTAAAAAAAAAAACAATTATAACTATTCCAGTATGTAAATCAATCTTTGAATCATTAAGCTAATTCATAGGCAGTTGTCTTAACTGAGCCGAGGGCAAGTATAGAATGTTACAGTTCTACAATAATTTCTCTGTTTTATTCCTATCTTCTGTTTTTTTTAACCACCTCTCCTTATCTGAAGATGGACTTTCAGTACATAATTTTACAAAAATACCACATTAATTTAAGGAAATAGAGTGGTCATTCAACATCTTGGGGAACAAAATTAACAGTGGATAAACTGTTTATTGACTCTCACTTTCAAAGCGATTCTGTTGAGACAGAGCAATAACTTTACCATTATTGGTACCTGGCATGTAAATTATCACAAAATCATGGCAGACAAGGCCAACGTTCACCTGAGTTGCCTAGGAGTGATTGTTCTATTTGATTTCAGAAACTGCAAATTTCTGTGAATTGTTATTGCCCCTCCAACCCAACGAGTAATGCCTCCATTCCTCAAAGTGTCTTTTATTGATTAGGATATTCTTATCAGTGATTGTGCAGTTGAACTCTACTGGTGCAAATTGTTTATAAAAATAAGCTACTGTGTGAGCCTGTACAGTATTTGGATTATCCAAGATAAAACACGGTACAGCATGATAGCAACCATTTGTTTCAACAGTAAAGGGTTATTCTACATTAGGATATTGAAAAGTAGGAGCATTTAAAATATGCTCTTTTAAGAAACAAAAAGCCTGATCATCCTGTTTTGGTCAAACACTGCTTCCTTTCATAATAACTTGGTAATGGGTCGTATAATTTAAAAAAGACTGATGAATGAACCTCCTAAGAAAACTGACAAAGCCAAAAACAGCTTTGAATAGTCTTACCTGAAGTTGCTGTGGGCCACTGAACAATTGCTAACACTTTCTTTTCATCTAACTGAATGCCGTTAGGTGTATTTATGTACCCCGAAATCTCTATAGTAGTTGTGTTGAAAGGAAAATGATACTTACCCTGTAAGCATCTGTTCATAGTGCGTAGTGCTGTAGATTCACATGCTCTGCATACTCCTGTCATATAGTGATGGGCTCAGATATTTGCAAGATGTTTTTCTGCGAAGAAAGATTTTCGAGTCACAGCATGCACTGTGACTCCACTATTAGTAGGCAATGCACATGGGCACTGGCTCCGTTAGATTGTTTTTTGCACAGCGGTGCCAGGAAGTATGGAGTGGCAAGAGAAAGCAGTATGGCACACCATGTGTATTGTGGAAGTAAGTTAAGTAGTAAAAGAAAAGATCTACAATTAGAGACACACTTCTGGGGAGGAGGGTGGGCACATGTGAATCTACAGCATTACATGTTACAGATGCTTACAGGGTAACATTTTCTATTTGTAGCATGTGATGCTGTAGAAACCCATGCTAGAGTGTAAAAGGTACCGTCTACTTGCGATGGCTAGCGTGTGGATGATGATGTCTAAAATAAAGTCCTTAAGACTGTCTAGTCAACTACAGCCTGCCTGCAGGCTAAGGTGTCCACACAATAATGCTTAGTGAAACTGTGTGGGTTTGACCAAGTGGCCTTACATATGTCAGCTAACAGGATATTACCTAAGAAGGCCATGGTTGCTGGTTTCTTGCATGTAGATTGCGCCCTGGGTGCAACATGGAGGGCTCTTTTGGCTTTGTGGCAAATGCACTTCGCTATCCATCGGGCAATACCGGACTTAGAAATAGGCTGGCCTTTATGAGGTTTCACAAAGTTTACAAACTACTGGTCACCCTTGCGGAAGGGCTTGGTCCTGTCTATGTAAACCATGAGTGTGTGTTCAACATCTAGATAATAAAGCACTTTTTTGCTGCTGAGCCTGGTTGAGGAAGAAAGAAGGACTGGCAGCTATACTGTATGATTGAGGCGAAAAGGAAAAAACTACTTTGGGGAGGAACTTTGGGTTAGTTCTGAGAATGACCCTGTTCCTGTGGATATGAATGAAAGGTTCTTACAGCTGGGGGTCCTGAAACTCACTGATGCATCTGAAAGATGTTATGGCTATGAGGAAAGCTACTTTCCAGGAGAGGAACTGCAGTTGGTAAGAATGCAGTGGATCAAAGAGGGGACCCATAATTCTGGTAAGGACCAAGGTGAGGCTCCATACAGGGGCAGGGGTGTATTCTGGGAGGGATGACCCCTTTGAGGCCCTCCATTAAGGCCTTGATTACTAGGATATGATAGGAGTATTCCCTGTCTTGCATGTATGCAGCCGCTAGATGTAGTTGTACAGAAATGTAGACGAGGCTTGACTTTTCTAGATGGAGAAGGTAATAAATTATGTCTGGAACACTGGGTTTAAGAGGCTCCAGGTTACTGGAGATGTAATAATAGACAGCCAAACCTCTTCCATTTTACATCATAGCAGGCCTACATGGTAGGTCAATGAGACTCAAGCAGGATGTCCATCCCTAGGATGCGCATGAAAATTCAGACTGTGAGTTGACTGGCTTGCAAAAGAGGTACAAGGAGCTAGAAAGCCTACAGTCTCTGCTGACTGGGATAGGATTTGCCTGTGACTGCATTAAGTATAGACCCCAGGACGGGTTGAATCTGGAAGAGATGTAGGTGGGATTTGGTGACGTTTATAGTGAATCTCAGGCTGTGAAGTAGGGAGATCATAGCTTGGGTGTGGGTTAGGAATTGTTGCTCTTGACCAGCCAGCGATCAAGGTAGGGGAAAGCGTGGATGCCCCTCCCCCTCCTTCTGAGTGTTGCTACCTCTGCTAGTAAAGACCCTTGGAATGGTGGTAAGCCCATAGGGAAGCACTTGGTAATGGTGGCCACTAACTACAAAGCAAAGTTAGCGCTGGTGGGTGTGCTGGATGGGAATGTGAAGGTAGGCATTTTTCAGGACTAGTGCCATTACGAAGTCACCTTGTCACAGCACAGGGATGACATCCAGCAGTGTTGTTATGTGGAAATGTTCTGACAGGATGAGTTTATCAAGGGGCTGTAAGTCCAAGACTGGAGCTGTCCTTCTCGGGGATGATGTAGCAAAGAGTACATGCCCTTGCCCCCCTTGGTGAGGCGGCATTCTTTCTATGACTCCTTTTATGAGGAGCACCTGGACCTCTTCTAGAAGGCTGAGATGTTCTCAGCTGAAGGTGCGGGGTGGGATGTTGGAAAAAGTCCTAGCCAGTAGCCATGGCGAACCACTGCTTGTACTGATTGATCTGATTTGATTTCCTCCATGCAAGAGAGGAAAACCAGCAATCTCCCACTGACAGGTGATGTGTTATCAGGGGGAAGGTAGGGAAAGCCAGTGCTTTGAGGTGGCTGCTCCTTTGCTAGAGCCACCCATTCCCTTGCCTTTGTTGTTATTACCCCTCTGGGCACCCCTGGTGTACCCTCTGATGGCCTGCTGGTGAAAAGACTGTTGCTGCCTCCGCTATCAATGGGTGGGATCAAGGGAGGTGGCCGTGCCAGCTCATGGGTGCCTTTGCCTCCGAAAGGAGCCTCTGGCAGCTAAGGTTTGAGTGGCATCAAAAGATTTTGTGATATCAGTGTACTTCTTTATATTATCCAGCATCTCATCAACCTGGGGCCCAAATAGGTGTTCCTATTAAAGGGCAGGTTAAGGAGATGCTGTTGGACCTTTAACTTAATCCCCAACATACAGAGCCAGTCGTGGTGTCTGTTAAGGATGCTGGTGTTAATCCCCCTGGGTAAGCTGTCTCCATGGCATTATCCCCTCTCCCCTTTTACGGAACTCATCTGGGAAATATTCGAACAATTCCTGCATTTCTTCCCACTGGGCTCTATTGCAGTGGAAGAGGAGTTTCACAGAGTTGGCTATTCACAGTGGGTACTGCCCCTATGGCCACCCTCTTGCCAGCTGAGTCCAGCTTCTTGCTTTCCTTATTGGGCAGCGAGGTGCACCTGAGGCTTGGGCAGAAGCTTGCTTGTGGGTGGTGTGCCTGACCCGGGAGGTGGTTGGGCAATGACCCCTGATGCAGACAGGGTCACTAGGGGAGAACTTATAATTCTCCACCCTCTGTGTTACTACCCTGGCCATAATGGGTTCCATGAATGTCTCCAGGGCAGACTTGAGTATGCTCTTTAACATGGGCAGGAACTGCACTGCACTGTCCGCTCTGAGTAGGACAACATCTCGACGAGGAAATAGTCTTCATCCCTTAGGATGTGCATGTTCACCAGGTGAAAATTGGTTGCCCGCTGGATGAACCCGTGATAGGCAATGGCACCTTTGTGGGAGATGTCCTGATGGGATAATGGTTAAGATCTGGGTTGATCGGGAGTTCAACATCATAGTCATCCTGTTGGGATGGAAAGGCCCCTCTCATAGTGATGGACGTGTACCCCTACCCTGAGTGCCCCAGCTGCAACTATGTCTGGATCCCTGATACTGATTTTTGTTGTCTGAGTGAACACGGACCATGTGTGTGGGCCATGACATTGGCCTGGCTCACGGATTGCGGTCTTGTTGGACCTGGAGGGGCACCCAAAGCGCTACCCTGATAGTAGTGAAAGGCTACTGCTTTTGCCCGGTGTTAAGCAGAACGAGCATGGTGGTGGCAGTATACTGTGCAGTGATCAATAGAAGTGAACAGGCTATTTTAAGATCGAAGCCTACCAGACTGCGCAGCGGTCTGGTTTACTAAAGACATCTTGGGACATTCAGAAAGCTTACCTGGGAATGCATTCTGCCTGTTGCTTACCACTGGCTTAGAAGTTTGTAACTCACATTTTATGGCTTTCTATTTGCTGGCTCTATTAGGCTGTCTAGGGTGAGTTCGTTCACCCAAGCAGCAAACCCTTTTCACACTAACTCCCGTTGTATTCTTCCACAAGTGCTCTTTCCTGTACACAGGCCTGTAAATCTTGTTCTTATCTTGTCACATTTGCTGTGCATTCAAAGACAGAGGTCAAATAGGCTCTGTCTTCTGAGGGAGCTTGGTGTTTACTTTTCTTTCTCTGACTTCAAAGTGAGAGGATTTATGTGACAATCTTGATGGGTACAGGGGGGTAGGAAAGTGTTTTTTCTAGCACACAGCAACATTTAAATGAACTGTGCCAGTATTTCAGAATATATCCGAATTAGGAACACAAATGAAGCACATTTTTTGTTAATTTTGAAACGTGTTGGAAAACAAATACTTTAATATGATCAAAACAAATCATTACACTATGTGATGCCATTTCCACACATTATCGTTTGTGGGCTGTATAGTTTTATTAGTAAAACTGTATGTATGTGCAAATGTAGTGGTAATTTCAATTGAAAATGTGTTGTCTGAAATGGCAGTCTGCTACCACACCATGCATACTCCACTCTATGCCACCCCACTCTACTCTGCACCATTCCACGCCACAGCACTCTACTCTGCACCACTCCAGTTTACACCACTCAACGCCACTGCACTCAATGATACTGCACTCTACGCCACTTCCCTCTATGCCTCTCTACTCTACTCTGTACCACTCTACTCTATGCTAATGCATTCTACTATACACCACCGCACTCTTTGTCACAGCACCCTACACCACTCTAGTCTAGGCCACTCCAATCTACACTGTACAACTCCTATGCCACTCTGCAACACTGCACTCTATGCCAATACACTCTACACCAATGCACTTCACGCTGTAACATTTAACTCTACTCCCCTGCACTCTCGCCAATCCACTGAACGTCTCTTCAGTTTGCTCGGCACCACTGCATTCTATGCCACTGCACTCTACACCACTCTATTCAATGCCACTGCACTCTACCCTGCACCACTCCATTCTATGCCACTTTACTCTACTCTGAAACAATCTACTCTACACCAATGCACTCTACGCCACTCTAATCTGTGCCATTTCACTCTATGCCACTGCAATCTACACCACTGTACTCTAAACCACTACACTCTACGCCAATGCACTCTACAAAACTGCACTCTACACCACTGCACCACTGTATTCTATGCCACTGAACTCCACGCCACTCTACTCTGCACTACTGCGCTCTATGCCCCTGCACTCTCAGCCCCTCTACTCTGCATCACTGCACTTTACGCCACTGCACTCTGCATCACTCTGCACTCCGCCACTCCGCTCTGTAGCACTCTACGCCACTGCACTCTCTGCCATTCTACTCTACATCACTGCTCTCTATGCCACTGTACTCTAAGCCAGTTTACTCTTCACCTCTCCACTCTGAACCACTGCACTCTACTATGCACCACTCTAATCTACGCCACTGCATTCTACACGGTGCATTGTACGCCGCTAAATTCTTTGCCGCTGCACTCAACGCCACTGCACTCTGCATCACTGTACTGTACTCACTCTACACCAGTACACTCTACTATGTAGCACTCTAGTCTATGCCACTGCACTCTATGCCACTGAACTCTACTCTACACCACTGTACTCAGCGCCATTGCACTCTACTCAACACCACTCTATGCCACTGCAGTCTATGCCACTGTACTCTACGCCACATTACACCACTGCACTCTGCAACACTCCACCCTGCAACACTGCACTCTATGCCACTCTAATATGCACTACTGCACTCTACGTCACTGTACTCTACGCCACTCTTCTCTACTCCAAGTTGCACCACTGCACTCTTAACCAATGCACTCTACTATGCAACACTCTAATCTATGCCACTGCATTACACAACGCTGCATCATACGCTGCGGAATTCTATGGTGCTGCACTCTATGTCACTATACTCTGCAACACTATGCCTCAATTGCACTCTACACCAGTCCACTTTACCAGCCCACTCTTTGACATGCCACACCACTCTCCTCTACGCCACTAACATTAGCCATGCTGAACAGCAACCACGCTGGTGTACAACATGGCGAAAACACATTGGCAAAGCCAATATCACTTGCATAGGCAGTACCTATTGGCTTTGCCAATGCTTGTTACCTGTGTCACTTTACATCAAGTTAGTATGTAGCGCTGTGCAGTATGTATGTCCTGGGTGTATGTGTGCCTGTGAATGACAATACATGGAAGATTCTGGGTTTCATTTTAAGAGAACCAGGGCTGACTGGAGGAGCATGATGAGGTAGAGGAATCCCACAGAGATTGTTGCATTGTTGCGAGCTGGGTGGGACACACACTGGAAGGAGAGCCTGACTCTCCAGAATACTTCAAAGGGTGCTATTTGATTCAGAGAGAGGTCACTGGAAAGAGGCCTGGGCACATATGAAGATTGAGATGGGGCTGATAAAAGAATCATAAAAAGTGACCTACACATATCACGGTGGCTGACAACCAGGCGTGAACCTCTAGTCTCTCCCATGGCCTGTGTTGTGGGCATGTCCTGTTGTAACAGACTGCTTTCTGAAGGAAGGGCAGGGCAGAGGAGGGAGCACTTCAAAAGGAAGGAGACCCCAACACAAACTTCAAGGACTCAGACCCTAAATAACATTTGGTGTCAGAAAATGGAATATAAGGAGGGGAGCTTTGGGTCCCCAAAACTGTCAACTGTCAAGCAGCCAAACAAGCTGTGCGAGAAGGGAAAACTCTGAAAGACTTCTGCCTGTGACCAGGACTGAAGGCTAAGGCTTGCAAGAGTCCAGCTGGCTGAGGGGACATCATCCAGGAACGTCCAAGCCCACCTACCGCTGTAGCCCGGAGCACCAGTGTCTGCCTTTTTTATCAAGACCAGTAAGCCCTGTGAGGAAGAGGAAAGCGCGGGAGGGCACAAGGTCCAGTGGGAGATCCTAGCGTGTGGATCCCTGTAGTGAGGCATGAGGAAATGGCTGCTACCCCGATTGGGTCATTACCCGTGTGCAGGTTCAAGTCGGTGACCCCATATGCCAGAGGGGCCCGCCGTGAAGTTTATCTTGCTAATCGGGCCATCACCCTTGTGCGGTGTCTAAGTCAGCAATCCTGTATGCCACAGGGGACTGCCATGACAATTGCCATGCCGATCAGGCCATCGCCCATGTGTGCTGTGTAAGTCACAACCCCATATGCCAGAGGGGGCCACCGTGAAGTTTGCTGTGCCAATTGGCCCGATGCCCGTGTGTGGTAAGTCAGTCAGCGACCCTGTATGCCAGAGAGGGCCATCGTGACATTTGTTGTGCCAATTGAACCATTGCCCATGTGCAAGTCAGCGACCCCGCATACCAGAGGGGGCCACCAAGAAGAACCTGCTCTTGAGCCGATCACTTGAATGAAGAGCAAGTGTGGTGACTCTGAATGCCAGAGGGGATCACTGGAAAAAAGACAAGAATAGTAGCCTGGATGATGCTATCGTCATGAGAAGTCGCTGTGATGACCCATGTGGGCCCAAGCTACGACTAAGGATCATAACCAGAAGTCTGCGAAATCTCCCCCCTCCACATGTGAGGAAGACCAAAGAAAAATCTTACAGTTGCAGCAGAGGAGCGCAGAGGAGCGCAGAGGGCACCCAGCTGTGGCCCCTGCTGAGCAGCGTGTGTGATACTATCTAGGGGCAGCCTCATCTCCAGCAGGAGAGACGCTTCAGCCTTGCATCAAGCTGCTCCTGCGGTCTTTGGAGGTCTGTTTGTTCTGAGTCTTCGGTCTTTGAGGGTGTTCTCAACATTGACGGTGGCCTTGGAGTCAACAACAGCTTCAGCGCCGGCATTGCAGGGGCCTTTGGCTTCGAGTGAAGTTGAGGCTTGACAGTTGTCTTGGGGCTCGATGGGTGAGAGGGGTCGATGCCCTTGGTCAAATCCTTTTTTGGACCAGAGACTTTTGTTCGGTGCCGACTAGCCCCCGTACAAAGAGGGGGCTACGGAGGCTATAGTGATGGAGCTCGATGCCCAACTCCCTCAGGAACGGTGCTCTGCCTGGGCGTGAGGCCTCAAGAAGGATTGGATTGGGTGTCAGAGCCAACTGCATTTACGAGCCTGCTGGGGCCTTTATTCGAGGGCCTCTGGCTTTGGAGGTCAAGGGAGCCTTCTCTTCTTCCTCCAGGGCTAAGCCGCTGGAGAAGAATGCCTATGGGCTGGGCAATGTCTGATGGAGCGGGATGCCGGAAGGGCTAGCGTCCTCCCGTTCTTCTGGTCGAAGAGGTCCTGTTCGCCGAAGATGCTGGCCCTGTCAACTATGGACTGCTTGTGCATTTTTGGTGCACCCAATGCCTCTCCCTTATGTACCATAGAGTTTACTTCGACCTGAAGGAAAGGCAAGCTTCGCAAGTGGCATTGTTTTGGTCGGGGGAGAGGTACAGATTACAAACCTTATGGTTAACCAACCATGGGTATTTCATATGGCACCGGGGGTAGGATTGGAAGGGCATCCGTCCCCTTACCTTATGGAACTTTGCATTCACCAGCGTGGAAGTGATTGACCCAAAGGGGCATGTGGCCCCGGGGAAAGCATGAGGTCCTGGGTGTTCGGGGACTCGATTGGTGGAGTCAGTCCCCTAATGTAAAAGTTACTTACCTTCAGTAACGCTATATGTGGTAGAGACACAGTAGAGCTGCAGATTCCTTAACTTTGAATTCTCCCCAGGTACCAGTCTGGATCCGGACATTTTTTAGCAGTACCCCTGCATGCCGGGGGACAGCATCGTATGGCTCCGCGGTGACGTCGTCTCCGGATATGACGTCAGTGGAGCCATAAAAGTCCCCTCCGGCGCATGGACATCAGCTTCTTCTGTGAAACCTTCTGCTCCGGAATGCGGAGCCACTATAGAAACTGGTTATAGAAACAGTGTGCAAATCTTTGAAACATCAATTAAAAAACAAAAATAAACATCAAATGGTATGATAATACCAGACATGGATTTTAGAGAAAATCCCTAATAAAACCAACCTAACACAGAGCTACGTGAAACTCTGCGCCCTGGTAAATAACCCCCATATGAGGGAAAAGACCATACCCTCTATGAAGCATTCATCGATGGTAATGAATGGCATGGCAATAGCCCAACAAAACCTACAACAACAACACTAAGCTGTTTGTTAATTCACACCATTAAGTGATATATTGACGGTACCAGCGTCAAGGTATGATGCTACCAAGAAGACTTTCATAGAAAGCACAAATAAATTCATACTGCTCACTGGTGTGTCAACCAGAGTGCAATAGAAAACACACACCCACTCTACCAACCATACAAATTCAGAAATGGATGGTATTGCAACATCTTAACAAAAGCTCAGTGGCCAGGCCAAGCAGTTTGTTTAGCCCCAACATAGATTGAGATAGTGATCACTGGTATATAAACCCAGTACTGAAAGGGTATAACCCTTACCTTAAGAATCATCCGCAGAGCGGGGAGGATGGGCAGGGCGTTAAAGAATCTGCGGCTAGACTGTGTCTCTACCAGATATAGCGTTACCAAAGGTAAGTAACTTTTACATCTGATAGAAACATCTAGCCGCAGATTCCTTAACTTTGAATTAAATACCATAGCTATACGGCACTGGAGGAGGGTCTGCGAACTAATCCTACGAAAGTTCTCTAAGAGAACAAACCAGTCAAACTACGACCGACCAAGTGTACATAGGAATACCAGAACAAAAGCTTGGCTCTTATTAGAATCCATTATCACTGTCACAGAACATATAAATTAAAAACAATCTTAGAGGTCCGAGAGAATCGGCCCTTGAAGGAAAAGGGTTGAAAACTCCTGACAACCATCAGTCAGAAGACAGACATGAACCCCTGTCCCCCAAAGGGGAAAGAAAACTCGATGACCAAAAAAGGGTCAAATTTATGATAAAAGTCATAAAATCTACATTGTTCATGACAAAAAACAATTAGAAAAAGAACTGTCCTGCTAAAATCCCAAAACAAGACTTTCAGAACTCATTTGCCCAAGGGAAAGATGAACGACAATACCTCCTTGGTATAAATAATTTAGTTTGGTCAAAATGAATATCCATATTCATCCTACGCACCAATTGCATAACATCTTGCCACAAGATTCATATATAGACATAAAAATATATACAAACATGCTTGTGTCACCAGATACTCCATTTGATCCAGCAATTCACAGAATTTAACTGGCCAATAACTACTTCCAGTAGGCAAGAACGGATAAAGCTTGCCTCCGTACAGCCTTCAGTGCCATAGTCCAATAGACTGAATGCTGTTTCGAGGTCAGAATAAGCTCAAACACCAAGTCAAGCGAGAAAAGAGAATCAACCACATCTTTGATTAAACATCTTTCTTTTCTCTTTTTAAAAAAAAATATATATGTCTAACTCATATGATACCGTCATGTATACACTGTATATATCTAACAATAATATAGAACTGAGAAACCAGTTCCAAGAAACGCTTTTCAATAATACTGAAGAAGGGGACGCACCTAAAAGTGCAGTTCCAAAAAATCTTATAAAATAAAACCCTGTCCACAACAGGCACATACGAGACCTGTGATACAAGACAATATAAGAAACACAGCAGCATATTTTTACATGTATACACCGTATATCATCATGTATATTACCTCTGAAAGGAGAGATTCTGCAAAAATACACAATCCAGAGAAAAAAGGGGGAAGCACTACGCCACCACTACAACACTGTAGGTGACTTGCCTTAGGAAAAATGCTGCCTGTCAACAGGTAGACTGAAACCACAAGAAAAAGCAGTCATGATTCCTCACTAAATAAGGAATGCTGAAATAAACAAGTACATCCTCTCCAGAAGATAGGAAGTGTGGATCAGACAGAACCACGTATATCAAGAACATCATAGGAAAAAGAAAAACCTATCAAAACTTTCATGGATAAATGCCAACCAAAGTTACGTCGGTCTTGAGACAAGTTGGACCAATCACAAAACTTTGGCTGCCAATTTACTGCATCACAAAGCTGAGCACGGATAGGTATTGCCTGTATTTGAGGATAATAATCATGTCTACACTAGACACTGTTCCTTTACCCTACAAGAAGAACTCACAAGCAAATAGCATCCAAAATAATGCAAAGTATAAACTCTGAAGAATTGAAGCACTCATAATAAATACATAGTTCACTCAAGAAGAGAAAACAAACTGCACGGAATACACTGGTTTAAAAAATAAAAACGTAGATGCGTAAAAATGTAACAGCACCCTCCGAAAGGGTATCTATCACAAGAGGAAAAGAGCACTCTTAGTTCCCTATAATAGTCCTTAAGAGAACATAACACAAAGTCCAAGTAGGACTAAGCTGTATAACAGAGAGATCTATAGTAAAGAAATAGACTACCAAAGTAGTATTTCTGAAGAGCTATACAATAGCAAACCAATACTCCACAGTAAGTCACATATCCAAAAAGGGGTATAAACTCTTGAGACTAAGCTCTTTATCCGAGTTAATTGAAAGAATAAACCAGCTACCCAGCTGTAAACACCATCTGGAGATTAAACAAGTCAAATCCAGAGACAAATTTTCTAATTCTATGCAAAAGGTAGTGCTTTACACCTCAACACTACAAGACTGTCCAGAAGCAGGCCTTATACTTAAGAACCACAGCCGTGGATACTTAAGAAATAAACAAAAACCTGATAAGGTCCAATTACAAATGGCCAGCAATGTGGCGTTGCACCGCAGAATCAGCATGGCTGTCAAATAAGCAGGCCCCATCAAAGGGCAAGTCTTTTAAACTCTCACGAATATTTTCAGGAAACCGTGACTCACGCAACCAAGTGTGTCTATGTAGAGCAACTGATCGAGCCATAGCTCTGCCAATAGAATCTGTTGTGTTCATTGCCGATTTAATATTAAACCTCGCCATCTCATGGCCATCCTGCACAAGCTGAGAGAGTTCAGCCCTGACCCCTTCAGGAAGGGAAGGAAGCAGGTGGTCGACAGAGTCCCACAGAGCAAAGGAAGCCCTTCCTAGGACACAAGATGTGATCAACGTCCTCAAGGCTGAACTAGTCGACGCAAAGATATTCCGGATACATCTCTAACTACTACCTAGACTCTCTACCTGGTGGAAGCAAAGGAGAAAACTCCAAACTTGGTGAAGCTGCAGCAGTTTGCACAACAAACCCTTTAGCAGTAGGGTGTCAAGAAAGACAAGCAGGGTCGTCGGAGCAGGACGATGACGATGCGAAATGGCACGCTCGACAGAGATGCCTAACATCGGCCTTGCCCAAGTACCTAGGAGAATATCATATAGAGACTCTCCGTAAGGTAGCAAAGGATCAACACCAGTGACACCCTGATGAAGTAAATCCAATAATTGATCAGATGACAAATTCACTGATGGAAGCTGCAATTTAAAAATTCCAGCAGCTCTTTTAATAGCGTCAGCAAAAGCTGCACTAGCCTCTGTCGCCATTCGTGGCTGAGAAAGCAGATCATAAATAGGAGATGGTTGTAGACTACTATCTCCACCAAAAGCCAAAGAACCAACTGTCTTAGTTTGACTAAGACCAACCAAGCGGTCAACGTCACCAGTGTCAGCAGCATCTTCCTGCAACATTGGAGAAATGGCAACATAAGCAGCTTCATATAAGTGGCATCTCCGGCGCCGATGGACATCGGGGCAGCGTCGTATCGACGTGCACCACGAATGGTGTCTCCGGCGTTGAGGCGGCGTCGTAGATACCACCCCATCCGACGCCACCGACGTCACTATGGGAAGCCGCACCAGGCTGTGTCCCAACGCCGTAATGACTCCCTGTACGGAGTCGAGGTCCTCGACCGGCACCAAGGGCGAACCTGCCTGCGAGCTCCCAATCAGAGTCCCTTCATCTTCTTTGGGGCGCGAAGGTGCACCAGGGAGAGGTCTTGACCCAAAGAAGGTCTGCAGAGCCTGAAAATATGCCTGCATTTGGGTCATAGTCGCCCCGCTCGAGGATATGGAGGGAAGCTCGGGGTCGACTCCTGTGCTACGACCTCCGGTAAGGACCAGGAGGAACCAGCAACGATGTCACGACTTCGCAAGGCCGAAGACCTCCGTGATTTGGATCCCTTCCGGTGGGATTTCTGCGACTTGGGCGAGCGACGCCCACGGGAACGGCTCCTTGACCGGAACTACACAGCAGGAAGGGGATAGATGTCGCCTGGACTCTGATCAGGATAGCCGTGCCGTCAGCTAATTCATCCGCCTTTCCCGCAAGGACTTAGGCTTCAGCCTCTTACAGGCGTCACACTCCTCGGAGTCGTAGTGCTCTCCTAAGCACCACATACAGATGGAATGCGGATCTGTAGCCGATATGTGTCGAGTACAGGCCTCGCACATCTTAAAACCCGAAGGCATAGGCACACTGTTCCCAGACGCAAAAAGGCGTCGAAGTAGGCCAAAAACAAAAGGCCAGAGAAACCACTCCTCTGGATTCGCGTTGCATCGTGGAAAAGAAGAAACCGACGTCCGCGCACCGGAGGGGACTTATATGGCTCCACTGATGTTATATCCGGAGATGACGTCACCGCGGAGCCGTACAACACCGTCCCCCGGCACCCAGAGGTACTGCTGAAAAAGTTCCGGATCCAGAATGGTGCCTGGGGAGAATTCAAAGTTAAGGAATCTGCGGCTAGACGTCTCTATCAGATAGTCTCATCAAAAGAAGAAACACAGACGGCAAATGTTTTTTTAAGAGTGGGTCTCAAAGATACACCATGCACGGCTGAAGAAATGTGAAGAACATGTCGAGTTTCGGAACCCAATTTGTATACGCCCAGAGCTGGAAAAATGTGCACTGCCTACTAAGGGTCGCGTCACAGCATCCTGTGACGTGAAAGCAGTGCTTCGAGAAAAACAACTTGCAAGCATCCGAGCACAACACAAGATGTAAGGAGTATGCAGAGCATGTGTATCTACAGCAACACATGCTATGAACATACATTTATCCATGTTAGCAAAAAGAAAGTGATCCCTCAGTTGTTACAGAACTGCCTAAACATGATAATCGAGTTACCATGGAGTTTGAATAACCCAAAATGTAATCTAGACACACAATGCAGAACACATCAAAAAATCCTCTTAATAACACATCAAGCAAGTACTGAAACGCAGCAAGACCACTGTACAGTCCAAAAAGTGTGACCCAGTATTAAAACAATCAAAACTTAGGGCCAGATTTATATGTTGGCGGCAAGGGAACTCTGTCGCAATGGCGAACGAGTTCCCTTCCCGCCAACATAGCGGTCAGCCTGCCCGATTTAGATTTGGGTGAACCATAGTTTGACGACAGCAGAGACTTCTCCGTCTCCACCATGGTCAAGCTCTTTAACGGCCCAACGGAGTATGGGCTGTTGGAGGTTTGGTTGTATGTCTGTCCACCTAATTTACATGGGCGGACATATAGCCGTTTTTCAATGCCCGTCACCACCAGGAAAAACCTGGCGGTAGGGGGAATAAGAAAAATTCTGAATGCCCGCCCCCCCCAATTCCCCATCATGGGAGCAAACTCCCAAAGAGAGGTGGGCATTGTTCGTTTTTTATTTTAAAAAAAGAAAATCACGCTTTGGGATTTTCTTTTTGAGAAAAAAAATAAGTTTGACGTACAGCTCCGTCAGCTGACGTAGCTGTCTGTCAAATTACAATGAATTGGCAGGAACTGCTGTGACGGTGGTTCCTGCCAATGCTTGAAATGTCCACGGGCCAGAAGACATTTTAAAACATAAATCAGGTTTTTAGTGCAGAATGCTGTTTTCCATTCATCACCCTCTCAGACCCTGACTAGATGTTAAGGACCTTTAAGAACCAACTTTGTGAATATTTTTGTGCTTCAGATCTGATCTAACAGAACAGATATTAATGTCACAGGGTAATAATTCTTTACTGTAAATCTATTGAGGGCACCACAAGGTATACATGTTCTCAAGTTACACCTTTTTTGGGGACTAGAAAATAACAGGGAAGAAGGGACTGGGAAAGCCTAATGAAACCATTAGCCAGGTTGTCATGTTGGTACTGCTTAAGATATGTTATTTCTGATATAATCAGTGCACACACTCGACTGCAAGGTATTTGTGCACCTGGTTTTTAAATAGACTTTACAATCATGACTTCTGTGTGGGGGTTTGCTTTTTCCTTATTGAATACGTTACTGAACTATTCACAATGAGATGGTAAGGAACTTGTACAACCAATTAGTGTTGATATGACAATTCCTGCAAGCACTTTAGTTAGACAACTCTCTTTTGAATTACAGGTAGTCAAACAACTAACCTGACAACAATCAGAATGCAACTGTACAGTCCTTGCGGCCCTATCAATACGAGGGTTATATGCAGTCAACCAAGGTATTCCTAAGATCGATTTGAATTGAGGAGCATCCATCACTTCAAAGTGAATCTTTACATGATGGTTATCAAAGCAGAGCCATCCACTGCCTTGATCCCTTTAAGATCCTTTTCCTTAATTAGAGGACAATGCAATCATTGGGGGAACTCCCTGAGGCTCCTAAATCTAAAAGCCCTGAAACCACCTTATCTTAGCTTTCTGAAAAATATTTTTCATGGGAATTATCTTATGAGCTACAGCTGACTTCACTACATGTTTGGGAACAGACTTAATTTGTACACCAGCCAAGGCAGCTCCTTTCATTGTCATGGAATCTAGTATACTGACAGCTGTTACCTCTCTGTGGTTAATGTCACTGACTCTTGATTCTAAAACAATCTATCTTTACTTCTACAATCTTTTACAAAATGACCAAAACTTCCACAACATAAACAAACTCTGTTCACATCTTCTTTCTCATTTTTTGATTTAGGTCCTCTTATACTGCCTAATTGCTTAGGCAGAAAATTATATATCACAGGATATTTTTTTTTTAAACTGTTTTTTTTTTAGTTTTTTAAAAATCAGTCAAAACATCAGCAGGTATGTCTCATATTTTACAAATTTAGCATCGTAATCATTAAACATTATTGGTAGAAATGCAGGCAGTACAATAAAATAATTCTTCTTAGCGTTTCCCCCCAATCACCCTTCCTGAGTATCAGACATGTCTTGTTGAACCCCTCTTATTTGGCGATCTCAGGGTATTTTACTCAACTTGTGTAGGTCCCCGTGTGCTAGGTTGTGTCGTGTTCACACCCTCCTCCATCCTTTCTAAGCCATAATAGCTCAACCATGGCTGCCAAATCTTCCTGAACTTCCTGGGGCACCCTCTTGCTGTATATACCGTTTTTTTCCACCCTCATATACAGGTCCATGTTAGCCCACCATTCTGTCATGGTGGGCAAGTCTGCTCTTCCCCAGTACTTGGAAATATCCCTCTTTGCCACTATGATTCCTAGATTACTTAGTAAGAGTTTATATCTGGGAATGTCAACCTCTGTATTTATGCCTAGGAGAATATATTTTGGATCCATTGGGATCTGTATTTCTAGTATACTGTTTAGTTCTTTGACTATTCGTGACCAGTATCTGTGTATTAATTGACACTCCCATAGAGTATGAATATAGGAGCCCCTGTCCGTTTTACAGTGCAGACACTCTGGTGTCTCTGCTCTGCCCATCACGTGGAGTCTCACTCGGTCGTAATATACTCTGTGCAGGACTTTAAACTGTATTAGGCATAGCCTAAGCTTAATCGCTACTTCACTGGGGTGCATTAGCGCCATTTCCCAATCAATGTCGTCCAGTGGACCATCAGTTTCCTCCCATTTACTCCTGAGTGCGGTTAATGTATCAGGAATATTATTAATTATAGTTTTATATGTCCAGGACACTGCTTTTTCAAGTATCTCCTCTTATAACAGTCGTCCTTCTAGCGGTGCGTATTCGGGGATATCTGTTATCCCAGGTTTTTGGGTTCGCCAGGCATGTTGAAGTTGTATATATTTATAGCGTTGTTTATTGGACAAACTGTATTCAGTTTGGAGCTCTGCGAAGGTAATGAGGTCTCCTTTCCGTATTATATCCCCTAGGGTCACGATCCCAATTATGTTCCAGCCTTTGAAGCGCTGCAATTTCGTGAGCTCCGGCAGCCGTTTACCCTCCCATAATGGTGTGGACCTAGTTAATCTCTTCTCCCATTTCATCTGCCTCTCTGCACCTTTCCAGGCTTCAATCGCCCTCTGTGTTGTGGGTAATAAGCTTCGTATTCCAGAACCCCCATAGATATAATGTATGTAGGAATGTTTCTGAAATTGTAGCCTTTCTAGGGCATATGTAGAGTGGTCTCCCGGAGCATGTCCCCATTCGTTATTAACTATTAGGTGCACTGCCCTATAATAGGCCCGTATGTCTGGAAGGGCAATACCCCCATTGTACTGGCTGCGCTGCAGTGTTTGGAGTGCCACTCGAGGGTGACCGCCGTCCCATCATAAGGTGTGGACTTCGTCATTAATTGCCTTGAAGACCGCATCTGCGATTTTATAATATGTATTCTGCAGGATATAAAGTAGTTTGGGGAGCGTTATCATTTTATACATGGCCGCCCTTCCTAGCATTGTCAGGGGAGAAGTCTCCATCTGGTTACATCTTCTCGGCATTCCGCCAACACTCGCTTAATATTGTATGTGAGGCAGTCAGCTTCATTCGTGGAGATGTGCAGCCCTAGGTATTTAAAACCACCTTCAGTAATGTGCAGGTGTTCTGGCATAATATACGTGTCCGTAGAGCTACCAATGGGGTATAAGCTTGACTTCCCCCAGTTGATGTTATACCCTGCGTGTTTACCAAACTCCTTAACCATGTGAAGTATAAGGGGTAGCGGTGTGTCGGGGCTGGAGATGTACAATAAAATATCGTCAGCGTAGAGGGAAATCCGTTCATCTATCATCTGTCCCTTGGTATCTTGAAAACCCTTTATCTCTGGGTTGGTTCTGATTAGGCACGCCAATGGTTCTAAGACCAGTGCAAAAAGCAGGGGAGATAGTGGGCAGCCCTGTCTAGTACCTCTTTGGATGGGGAATTCTGCGGACTTTACCCTGTTGACTCTGACTCTTGCCCTAGGGTTTGTGTATAACAGGTCAACCCATGTCTGGATGTTCCTCCTGAAACCAAGTTTGAGAGTACTTGCCTCATAAATGGACAGTGGCCTGTTTCGATGGCCTTCTCTGCGTCCAATGACAGCAGTATCAGCGGTATAGGTACTTCTTTCACTGTGTCTAGCCAGTTTGCTAGTCGGCGAAGGTTGAGGCATGTGGCCTGTTTAGGCATGAAGCCTGACTGGTCCCTATGAATCAGGGACGTAATGACTGCTAAAAGTCGCTTCGCCAAGATGGAGGCCAAGATCTTAGTTTCGATATTTAGTAGAGAAATGGGACGGTAGGATCCACATCTCTCGGGGGGTTTGCCTGGTTTCGGTATATCCACCACAGTGGCTTGGCAGAGGTCTGGTTGCAACCTTCCCTCATCCCTTGCCGCCCGAAACATGTTTAGTAAGCGGGGGGCCAGTAGGCTGCTATTGCACTTAAAAAATTCTGCTGGTAGGCCGTTTGGTCCTGGTGTTTTCCCAGACTTTTGTTTGGCAATGGCCTCCTGCACTTCCGTTAGGGTTAGGTCTGCCTCTAGAGCTTCACTGTCCTCCTGCCGCAGAGTAGGCATCTGTATGTCACTCAAGTATATCTGTATTTGAGCCTCATCCACTGATGTTCTCGCCTCGTATAAATCTTTGTAATAACTGGCGAAGGCTCCCGCTATAGTATGGGCGGTTGTGTGTCTATTTCCCGCTTCCTACATCTGGCTTACCCAGTTTGCCTCTCTTTCTTTCTGGTTCAGCCAAGCTAGGAGTCGCCCTGCTCTGTCTCCCATCTCATAAAGTCTATGTTGCGTGGCTTGAATTTGAGTCTTAACTTCCCCTTCTGACAGAGCCCGGAGTTCCCTTCGTGTAATCTCAAGTTGTCTTAGTGAGACTGCCTCGGTGTCTGGGGTGATATTTCCCTCTAGTTCTAGAAGCTTACCCTC
This sequence comes from Calotriton arnoldi, assembly GCA_963921515.1. NCBI lineage: Eukaryota > Metazoa > Chordata > Amphibia > Caudata > Salamandridae > Calotriton > Calotriton arnoldi. Next base: position 2,360,815 of record CAWUFW010001823.1, on the reverse strand, counting down.
TAAAGTTTCTATTTGGCATGTTTCCTCCCTCCGTTTTTGTGCAATTACATCCTGTATTCTGGCCCGAATTACTGCCTTATATGCCTCTCAGAGGGTTGTGTCTGAGGACACCGAACCCTCATTCTCTTGGAAGAAGAGCCTGGTCTCTGTTAATATTACACCCGTCACTGCCTTGTCCTGGAGCTCCCATGCATTTAGTCTCCAGTCCGTGCGCTGTCTGCGCCCTTCTCCCCCTACCGCTAACCATAGTGGAGAGTGGTCTGAAATGCCCCTTGCAAGGTAGTCCACCTTGTTGACTGTCTGAATTTCGCCCGACGGGGCAAATAGGTAATCAAGCCTGGAGAAGACTCTATGTGCCCCTGAGAAATACGAATAACTGCGCTCTATTGGGTGATGCTGTCGCCAGATATCGGTCAATCCCAGAGACTTCACGAAGTCTGCCAGTGGGGTGGGAACGCGAGTTCCAGTGGCCATGTATGAGCGGTCTAGGCTTGGGTCCACTACGTCGTTAAAGTCCCCTCCAACCACATGCCTGGATGTACCCGATTCTAATAGTATCTTTGCTACTGCTCCCAGTGTTTGTGTTCGTAGTCGCAGCGGGGCATAGACACTAATTAAAGTGACCTCTCGTCACCTCCATGTACCCTGAACGGCAACGTATGTCCCGTTTGGGTCTAGCCACGTTTTAGTGACCTGAAAGGGGCGGGATTTCCTAATTAATATAGCTACTCCTCGCGCTCCGGGGGAGAACCCGGCATGTGCCAAGGTGGTGTAGGCTCCCCTCCCCAGGAAGGTACCTTGGAGGTGGGTTTCTTGCAGTAACACAATATCGGGTTTGAGTCTCTTGATATATCTGTTGACCAGCCCTCTCTTAATCTTGTTGCCTAGCCCATTGATGTTCCATGTCAACACTGTGTATGAATCCTCATCCCTGTCGTGTGTGGTTTGTGGTGGCAATGCCTGCCTTGGTGTTCCTACCTGATATTCCCTATCCTCCATTCCTGACAATAAGTTTCAAATTTCCTGCTATTAGCTGATTGAAAACCATGTTGAACAATTGAACTGCTAATAACCCCACCCCCTGCCCTAGTCCCCCCACCCCACTTTCTCCCACTCCCCACGCCTGTCCCCTGAACCGTCAACATGACAACTTGGGCGTAAGTGTTGTTTGAGAAGTCTGTAGACCCCCCCCCCTAAATATTAGTACAACTGGTGAAGGATATGAACGTTGCTGAGAAAAAGAAGAAGTTCAGCTCAGTCACCCCTGAGTCTGAGAGGGCCAGGGGGCCCCGGCAGTCGTTCTGTGGCTCCTCTGCCCCTGGTCCACGCCCGTGTTTCATTCCTCTGTGCCGCTTTGGTCTTGCTGTTGTCGTGAATTATTTTCTGCCTCTTGTATCTTTGCGCCCGGTTCCTCAATACGATTAATGTCTTTAAGAAGTGGGTGATCGCTATCCGTGTCTGGCAGAGATTCTTTGCCCGAGGGGTCTGCGTGAGTACTGTCCCCCGGTTGGAGTCTCCGTTGTCGGCTGGAGCACGTGTCGATTCTTCCTCTGAGGCCATCCTCCTTCGCCTATATGGGGTACCCGAGAGAGTGGTCTCCTACTGTTTTTTCCCCCGTCCTCGTTGAGTTAGTCTTCTCTTGTTTATTCTTTGTGGTCTAGGCTCCCATCTTGGTGTGGTGTCTTTGTGTTGTGACCCATTAGGTCTCTCCTCTTGTCGCAATCTAGCGTTCTTCTAGCCAGGCCCAGGCGTCTTCTGGAGTTTGGAAGAATTGAGCCGAGTCCTGGAAAAGAACTTTAAGTTTAGCCGGAAAGAGGAGCATGTATTGGATCTGCATAGTTCTCAACTTAGCCTTTACTGAATCAAATGTTTTTCTCATTTTCTGTCCTTCCCTTGAGTAGTCCAGGAAGATTATTAACTTGGCGTCGGTCAGTTTGAGTTCGCCGACTCCCCGCGATTCTCTGAGGATTGTGTCGCGATCTTGGTAATTTAAAAATTTAGCAATCATAGGACGCAATGAAGCCCGGGTGGCGGCCTTACATTCGGCATCCTATGGGCCCGTTCAATAATAAAGCATGACGAGAATGTCGCTGTCGGTAGAGTGTCTCGCAGCCATATCATCAAAAATTATATGGGATCAGAGCCCTCCTGTCCCTCCGGTATCCCAATAAAGCGGAGATCATTTCTTCGGGCTCTGTTTTCCGCATTGTCGACCTTCCACATCAGCTCCCTCATGCTTGCCTTAAGTTCTTTGACATCGGATTGGAGCATATGCGTCGTATCTTACACCTCTGAAATACGGGCTTCCGTTTTAGTTACCCGGTCCGCGATGTTGCGCACATCTTGTGGTAGGAGAGACACTTCTGATCTTATTTCCGCCATTTTGCCTTCTATGGCCTCCCTGGAGGAATGGATTGCATGGAGGAGAGCTGCGTTGTCTGGTGACCCTGAGGATTCTCCCTCTGGTGTCGTTTGCTGCATGAGCACTTTTGTATATTTGTCCATTTTCCCTTGTTTTGGAACTTTGGGTTCTTTATCCTTTGCCATTATGGGACTTGGCTAGGGTGGATCGTCTTCTATAATGCAGAGGAGTGTAGTTTTGCTTGTCTTAAGTTTGCCTGCCTTCTGAGCTTGGGACCTTTCCCTATGTAGGCCTCCGCCGTATTTGTCTCGTCCTACTTCCAGGCCCCGGGTCCAGGCTTGTAGCCCCATGAGATCCTCAGGCCCCTGTGGTAGCTGGCAGTAAAGTATGTTGTAGTCCGTCCGATTACGGTAGGTCCCGCTCAGTCCTTCACACCTGTGTGCAGCCTGAGTTTTGCTGGTTCACGAGTAATCTAGCCGTCGATTTGAGTGTATCACATGTCGCCGCATTGATTGCCTCCTTTGTTCTTCAGGTCTAGGGCCCCGGCTGCGGCCCCGGGCCACCACCAGGCCGGTGTCTCCCAATGGCCTCCAGCCCTATCGGGAATTTGGCAGCGGGGTGCGGGCCTGTCGGAGTCACTCCCGCCTGCGTATGAGCCAAAGCTCATCGATCTGCTGGTCGCCCAGGCTCGGGCCCTCTTCTCGTGTGAGTCCCTGTCACCTTATCGCCCACAATATCCAGGCGCTGAATCCCTGCACCTGCTCTGGGATAGGGTCGGCCATATGTCTCTGGGCTTCTGCATGCTGCCCCAGTATTCCTAGACTACAATGCCAGCCCGTTAAGGTTGTTCCTCCACCTGCAAACACTCGAGACTGTCCCCGGAGTGGGTTCACTGTTGCGCGGCCTCACCTTCAATTCTTTGCGCGCTTTCCTGGCTCTGGGCTCTTCAGTCCTATTGTTTGCAGGTGTAAATTAGGCGGTCGCTATAATGGGAGGGGGCCCCCTCTGGCTCCGCGGGTGATTGCGTGTCTCTGCAATGGATGGCTCGCCTGTCTCCGGGTCCCGAGCTCCAGTGTTCTCCCAGCCTTACGGCCGGTGGGGTAACTCGCCGCGTCTGCGTGTCTCACCATGAGGTCGGGGATGGAGCACCGATCCGCTTGCTCTCATCGGCCCGTCCCCGGTCTCTTTGGCCTGCCCCTGGCGGCCCCATCGCCAGTACGGGCTCCGTCTTTCAGCACCGGGAGCCCCCTGCCTATTTTCTCTCCGCCGGGGCCCTCTTACGTGTTGAGCTCACAGGCGTGTCCCCCCTCCGCCTCACTGGTGTAGTGGCAGGCCAACATTTGGCGCAGGTTCACCGACCGGCAGCTCCCGATGACTTGTGGGTACTTCGTTCTGCCCTCCTGCCGAGCCCGAGCTCCGGTACCTCTTCCGCCGACAGGGCTGACCTCCGAGTGGTCTCAGTCGTTATATCCTCGCAGACGTCCAAAGCTCGGCGTTCCCTACGTATGACATGCAGGGAGACAGTTGCGGATCCTCAGCCTTCTGGGACTCGCTTGGGCCTCGCAGTCAGGGCACCATCTTACACAGTCCTCGCTGTTTCTAAGCTTCCTCGATCTCGGGCACCTCGCTGCATTGAAGACTATAACGACGGCTCCACACGGGCGTCCGGGTCTCACGGAGCATGTGGCAGTAGAAAGGAGCCGTGGATGGCGGCTCTAGAGGCAGGATTAGGTACAGGATTTGGATCGGGCGGCCGGAGCTCCGGCAGTTGTGACTAGTCGGCCATGTTGTTGGCCACGCCCCATATATCACAGGATTGTTTCTCTTTACTAACTGAATAATCCAATTTGCTGCATTCACACCTAAGCATAGGAAAACAAAAGATACTTTAGTTTGATCATCAAGGAAGGGCATAGGTTTACAGAAGAAACATAACACATTGATTAAGACATAATATAAACTTCTTTGGATCTCAAAAAAACCTCTTTGGAGTTACTAGGGGGATGATTGGAGTCATCACAAAACACAAAAGTACAAAAAAACTTGCCTTCTTGTAAGGGAGACAGTAATGTCCAATAATGAGTGCTCTTGGATTCTGCAAAAAAAGGGCATTTAACTAGTGTCTTTCTTCTCTGATTTAAACATATTAACAATCTCTTGGTTCGCTACTTTTAATTCTGACTGTAGAACCTTTTTCTCAAACTTCAGTGAATAGATCTCCTGCTCTAACGTAGTTACAACATCTAATATCTAAGACACAGTAAAATCAGAATATGTTGCTGAGGTTGAATGATAACATGGGCTAGGCTATCTGTCAGAAACCACTAACCTTGTACTCGGAATCCAGTAGGAGTGGTGCTCTCTTCACATACAACGAGAATATGAGGACCAGTAGTTGAAATAGGGGAAGGAGATAAAAGGGAAAAAAAGATACTGGACACTCACTACCAATCCAACTCGTTACTTCTGCTTGGCATGGACATCTGCAGGTCGAAGTGGTTATCTAAAGGCAGCAGCAGATATCTTAGTAACCTACCATGAAAGTCTTGCATCTATTTGTAACAGTTAGAAAGATATACCTTAACTGTATCTCTGCAACCAACTCTCTTTGTTCCGATATGAAACTTACTAATCCCCGAGACTGAAGCAGAACAAGAGATGAGTACCTTTAATTATGTTCATCAATACACCTGTGACAGAATTTGTCCCAGAATATACACCAAAGAACAGGCTAATGAAATTATTACTTGTGTGTGATCATGAAAAGTGCTGCAGGTAAATAAACAACTGCAGCAAAGACTATGAAGCCTTCAATTCTGCTTCCCGGCAACTGGACTTTGGCAGCATTGATTGACTGTGTCTCTTCAAGAAGAAAATAACATTTCAAAAAGAATGTGAGGAATCTGTTTATTTCACAACATAGCAATAATAATATTTTTTTTAAGAAACATCCAATATGGTAAAACACTTGAACCAATAAATTATTATGTCAAGGATGTCACATAATGTTGCGGCCCGAAACCAAGATTTCTTCTGGAAGACTCAAAAGGCATCATGGTTATCAAAGTCAATAGAGCTTAGTGCTCTTGGGATCCTAGACTCTGTGATACAGCTTCTGATTATAGAGGTTCGATAGGCACCTGTGGCCGCAAGTCAGTGCATTCGCATTGCTCCTTCAATACTTGCTCAGATGGATTGCAAGTGGAGGTCAAAAGAGGGTTTTTTTCCTGACAGACTCGGCAGCATGCTGTGAAGCCTCTATCTTGGCAGGAGGAGCAGGCCAGCACCAGCTGACAGCAGCGTGATGTCGAACAAAGTGTATACTGGTCCCACGGCCTTCTGCAGTATCGACATTCTGGGTAAGAGAGAAAGCGATAGACCACACAAAAAACACAACCAGATGAGCAGGTAAAACTGCAGTTACTGAGCATTTCTACAGTCATAAATGTAATATTATGTACATAATTTAGGATATATATTATATGTAATCCAAATAATAAATAGAAATAGTATGTCAAAGACATACTAAAGAAGTACATTGAGGAAGAAATTAAAGATTTAAGAAGGAGAAAGGGATATGATAATAAAATAATACATTCTAAATATAAAACTTAGCATTATAACAATACAAATAATACACTGTAAACAATTATCCAGTTAACAAGGTGGAATCTCATATTGAGGACAAGACTATTCATGTTCACATATATTGCAATTGTTTTCCTTAAATGTGCTCCATGAAAATCATGGGAGCTTGACAGCTGCCTCGCATTTGCCTTTTGACACCCACCATGGATTTATGTTTTTACTTTATGAATTCAGGAGCCATATTTATTTTTAATTTTCTTTTAAATAGCTTTGTTGAACTTTTACATATTAAAAGTTCTTACAAGAAAAAACAGGTTTACTAAATAATTCTTGATGATTAACTTCCCAACCACTGTTTTATGAGAAATACGGAGGTCCACATTTTGACAGGGCGACATGCCCCAATTCTGACACAAATTCATGTTATGCCTAAAGCGAGATTCGGAGTTTCAATGTATTTAGCACATGCCTATAATGTTTTTTTCCAGACCGTGCCAGTAAAACACGGGTGTAATATGAAAGGGAAAAACGGATCTAAGAGGTATGATTTGCACAAATCGGATGCAGAAATGACAGTTATGCATGTTATGCTTCATTACGAGAAGAGAAACCCAGACTGGTGTAGTAATTGGACACCTGGTGGTATGCAATATTTGGTGGGTGTTAAATTACCACGTGGGGGTGCAGACCAGGTACAATGAAATCCTTACAAAACAATGTAAATTTTGATTATTTTATTACATAACTAGCTAACTCTGAGATGTTTCACTGGACTAATGCTATAAAGACTGCTGTTAAAAAAGCTGACTAACATCCTGAGAACTGGAGAAGGACTAGCCTCAGACTGGAGAAACATACCTGAAATGATGTCCCCATTCGAACAGATAGAGTATCTCCCGTCAAAAACAAAGAGCTTGCCCCTGTAGTAACCATCAGGGAACTGTTCAAGGTACTTGTGGATGCCGCCCTTTAGCTGGTACACTTCCTGGCACTCTGCCTATTTCACAAAGGGGGAGAACCCCAATAGCATTGTTACATTTTGTACAGTAAAACAAAGTCCTCAGGCTTAAAACAATCTATGCACTACTGGAGTATTACACACTTTAAAATGGAAGCTGACACTGATGAAGGTCCAGAAAGAATATATGTACATTTTTAAATGAGCATCCCTCTCTGAGGGAGATTTTATAATGGAGTAAAACCATTTTTTCAGTTACTGTTGGTAAAAAGGCTTTTGACTCTACAGTTTGATAAACCTTCCAGAGTTCAACTACTCACACTTTTGAACAACAGACGCATCTCTTTGGTATGACAAAAAAATCAACAACTCCTGCAGGTTAGATAGTCTTAGGAATCGTTGTCAAGTTGCCATTATTCATAATAAATTAGAGTTTAAGAGACTCTGAAAAGAATAATAAATACTGATATTGCAAGACACTGAGGGCCCGATTCACAGAACTAACTTACGACAAAATCCTAAACTTACTACCATTTTGGTATTCACAGAATGAATTTACTCATTTTGGTATTCACAGAAGACACTTACACATTTTGTGTAACTTACACATTTTGTGTAACTTACTCATTTTGTGTAACTTACACATTTTGTGTAACTTACACATTTTGTGTAACTTACACATTTTGTTATTCACAGAAGGCACTTACTCATTGATGAGTAAGTGCCTTCTGTGAATACCAAAATGAGTAAGTTAATTCTGTGAATACCAAAATTGTTGTAAGTTCATTCTGTGAATACCAAAATTGTTGTAAGTTCATTCTGTGAATACCCAAATGTGTAAGTTCATTCTGTGAATACCAAAATTGTTGTAAGTTCATTCTGTGAATACCCAAATGTGTAAGTTCATTCTGTGAATACCCAAATGTGTAAGTTCATTCTGTGAATACCCAAATGTGTAAGTTCATTCTGTGAATACCAAAATTGTTGTAAGTTTAGGATTTTGACGTAAGTTAGTTCTGTGAATCAGGCCCTGAGAACATGCAGAAGATGTTGAAATGCCATTATTAACATGAAGTACAATCGGATGTCAGCAACAGAGTAATAAATACCTACAATGGTAATAGAAAATCGGCTTCCTGCATGGATCAGACTTCAATTGCATAAGATTTGATCACAGGATTCTAAGCAGTAGTACACAAGGCACAAACTATCAGCCATTTGTGAATATTAGCCCATTAATTTTACACATAATATATTTCCACGTTTCTGAGGGTCTTTTTATCAAACAACTCCTGCAAGCACAAATTATGCCCTGGGCCGTAAAAATGTATTCCTAACAGTAGATGGATACTCGAGTATTTTGTTTGTTAAAACCATGAAGCTCAGTGAACCTATTTGGTAGCTAGAAATTAGACATTTTCCTCAGCATGGCTTTACATTATCTCCATCTGTGGTGCAATAAAGCTGGTGTCCAAGATCTTATTTACTTGCTAGAGGACCAAAACAATTCACTGAGCCATGTAAATTAATATAAAAAACAACAAGGAGACTTACAGAAACAAGCATTAGAAATGCAATAGGTCGCGCATTTTAATGAGTTAGAGCTATTGGCGTTGTAAATGGCAATGTCTTTTACCCTTGTGTTATGGATTGGATGTTTGTGGTTTGAGTGGAATTATGTGGGTTGGATTTGAATTGTTAGTTGTGTAATTGTGTGCTGTGGAATTGACTGGTGTGGAGTGGATTTGTGTAGTGTAAATATGTGGCATGGTGTGCAGTGGAAATATGTGTATAGTAATTATGTAATGGAGAGCACAGTGGTGTAGAGTAAAGTTGTGTATAGTGGCACAGAGTGGCACTGCTTATATTGCAGTGGAATAGAGTGGAGTGGCACAGATTGTAAAAGAGTGGCTTAGAGTGGTGGAGTATAGAGTGTAGTGGTGTTGAGTAGATTGTTTTAGAGTAAAGTGAAGTGGTATAGAGTGAAGTGGTATAGAGTGGAGTGGTAAAGAGTAGAGTGGATTGGCGTAGAGTGTAGTGAAACAGCAGCAGTCTTTAAAAAAAAAGTAAACTCAATCACTAGTTAGAACTCTAAAATAAACAATGGTAATGCAAAACTAGTTATGGCTAAAGTTAGGCATCATCATCATACATAACTTTATTTCGTTCACACAAGGATCTTAAAAAGTACACAACACAAAAATAAAATAGGGCAATTTAGAGATAAACATATAAAAAGCATTGATAAAAGAGCACATGGCTGCCACATAAACAGTATAAAGATAAGAAACAGAGATAAACAGTTCATACAATACATTTAAGATGCTGGATCCATAGAGCATGTCAGTATTTGGCCAAGCCAAATACTATTACCCTACATGTGTCTGTGAGCAAAATTCTCAGCACCTTGAGATAGTGGCCAGGACCGACCAGTCTGCACAGAGGAATAATCCACTTGCCCCTTAGAGATTTATAATGGGGACAAAAAAAAGCAGGTGTACAATAGATTCTGGACTGGTTTTACAAGATGGACATAGGCCATCAGTGGGGACATTACAACGCCACTTGCTACAGAACAGTTTGGTCGGTAGGGTCTTATAGTGGAATTGTATGAATAACTTACGTGCCAAGGGGGAGACAATTTCATCAATAGTGAATTCATAACTAGGGACAGATTTAAAACTAATAAAATCCTTAGTCAGTGTACTTACCAATTTTGCCATCTCCTTCTCCGCTATTGTTTCCCAAAGAATCACTTTTATCCTAGCCTTTGGGAATGAGACAGACTAAAGTTTTGCAGCTTCTCCTTAATGTTGCTTGTTCGCTGGTTTCACCTACACCCAGCTGTAGTATTGCTTATTGTGACCCACAGTTAACCTGGAGGATGCTGCGCTTTTGGAAATGTCTCAGAGAAAACTTCTGCTTTTTATGCTGAATTTGAGTGGAGAAGTAGGTGGGCGTGGGGAAGAAGGATGTGGCGCAGTACCGCAGTGCTTAATTTGTGCCAGTGCTTTCCGGTGCTTAGCACCGGAACTTATTTCTCAGGGCAGGGTCTACACTCTAGCCTCTACTCTACACGCAATATGGGTAAAAATTGGCTGCGCGCTGCTCACTAAGCTCAGAGTAGGGTCCCAGCCTCCCTGGTGAAGAGCTGATATTGCACGTGACTGCGTGCTGGTAAAATATTTCAAATTGGATGCAGCTGCTTGGCGCCCGCCTTTTTACAAGCCACATATTACCGCCAGAAAATCAAACTTCCTGGGTCCCTGCCTCGGCGTAGGTCACTGTCACACCGCATTTTGCAATCGTTCATGCGCTACCAATGAACGATTGCAAAATATATTAATAGCCCGCCCCGTCCCTCCTTGGCGAATCTTCAAGTGTGTGCCCACCCCACATTCGAACCAATAAGCATTATTTTTGACCGCGGCCCGCCCAGAACTGCGCAGCTGCAGGGCTAATCATCAGCCGACGACAGAAGCAAGCAGCGTGTTGCGCAGCAGGTCTCCTTGCAGATTAATTAAGGCTGTCCCGGTAAGTGATTACTTTCACTTTGTATCAGGATTCTAATAATCACGATGGTGTATATCTGTCTAAAGCATTGACATGGCTCAATATGCTAAATAATATTTTATAGTGTGGGGCCCACGGCTGCAGCTCTTCCTCCGCTGCTGCTGGCTTTTCACTTTTGCAGCAAAATAAATCTTTTTTAAAGTTAAAAGCCAGCAGCAGCGGAGGAAGAGCTGCAGCCGTGGGCCCCACACTATAAAACTTTATTTAGCATAATGAGCCATGTCAATGCTTTAGACAAACATAACTCTGAACACTGGTAAACGGCTGATGGCAGAGAAACAAGAATACCCGAACGTGCCACTCGAGGCAAAATTCACGTCAGGTAGTCTTGTTTTTCTGCCATGAGCTGTGTACCAGTGTTCCGTGTTATATTTGTAAATTCACCCCAAGACTGTTTTTTTCCTACCTAGCCAGGGGGAGTGGGACCCATTTTCTATGCTTACATTTCAGCCTTTGGAAGCCTACCTACGCCAATGTTGAATTCCATTGATTTTAAACATTTTTGGAGGGTGAGGATGTTTTTCTGGGCGGGAGATCCCATTGTAGACTAAGAAAGGTATTTTGCCTGTGAGGATGAGAACACAGAAGGTGGTAGCTTGAAATGATGGCGAGTTTCCTGAAGAGACTGCTAAAAGAGAGAGCGGGAAATACCTGCCTTTGAAAGGCAGAGAGATGGAGGGCCCAGTATTAAAGGAAAACAAAAGTGACCTCGACATCATGGGCCACCATTTGGGGACAGAAAAGAAGGAACATTTCGAACAGAAAGTGAGCCAACCTAATTTTGCCATTAACTTGCACTCAATTGGAGGAAATAAAGCTGCTTTCTTGATTATAAAAATTGCACTCCCACCTAAATAGGAAGCTCTGATCCATAATATCTAAGCCCTTCATTTTGACATCTTAAGTGCAGCGATTTCTCCTCCTCTTTTCACTGTACTTTCCCATCGCAGACTCCCCTTTAAGGGTCGGACTGGCCTATGGGGCAATCAGGTCGTGCCTGATGGGCTGGTGTGTATGGGCCAATTTTTTGGCTCTTTGTGGGACTGTTTTATGGTCTGGTGGGCCTATTATTTTCAGGCCCAGTCCAATCCTGCCCCCTTTGCCTGCACAGACGCACTCAACGAAGTGTTAGTATTTAAAAAGCAGTTATAAAATTAAACAGCAAGTATTACCTCTAGTAAGTTAATCTACCTAATGAACAAGTCAATGTAAGCAGAAAACAACTAGTTGGTTTACTAAAGCATGTTTAAGCTGTTAGCACAGATTGTGCATCTCACTGGCCCCTCAATAGGGAGTCTGATGGTGTTCGTGATCGAGTCACAGGTGGGCAAGGTATGCACACTTCACACTCAAAATTGAGCATGTTGTACTTAGCTCAGTTCACAAAGTATGATGACTTTACCAACTGTGCCTTACTTCATTTGAGGAAGTTTTCCATGTAGAAAAAAGTTTTGTGAGAGAATTTTCAAGTTAAAAGTGGGATTTTGTAGGCCAAATTTAATGGACGTTTTCATCGCTATTTGTTTTTAAAACAACTGTGTATACTTTAGGCCAGTATCTAAAACGTCAAAGTTTTAAAAACAATGTAACATAGTTATGGAGGAAAAACCTTTGTGGCCTTGCACACAGGGAAGTACCTCGTCAGAAATGGGGGCGGGGTGAGCTTCAGATTTTCACACAATCATGCTGGGATATCATGTTAATTATTATATGAGAAGCTGGCATGAGGAGGGCTTAAGTGCCGGTGGAAAGGTAGAGGAATGGATTGGGAGGGGTATCAATGCCCCAGTCTGCATCTCCAGCAGAACCCCATTGGCAAGATCTAACTAGGACTTGAAATGTGTAGTCTGTTCTGGTGACTCTCACTAGTTCAGTCTGCAAATATGGGGCAGCCTGGTGAGGTCCCTGTTGCAGAGTGCGTGACTCTCCGCTGGTGTTCAACTGTGTTCGTACAGACTGTGATACCTTCTGAAGTGTGGAGCTTTTGATATGGATGGTGGAGTGTGGTGCTCTTGGTATGGACGATGGTACCCTGCTCCTAGTCTGCAGGCCTCTCTTACTGAATGGGACTTCTCTGTAGTCTCTAAGGTGCAAACTGTGATACTCTCCTCTCTGTGGAATCTGACCCTGACTTTGATACCCTCCATGCCTGCAGGCCTTTCATATAGACTGTGTGTGATGATACCCTCATACTCTGCAGGGACTCTGAAAGGGTCTGTGATCGCATACCAGTCTGCTGTACTTCAGTTCCATGACCATCCTCATGTAAGGGGCGCAGGTATGGACTCCCAGACTCTTCTATTGTGAGGTGAACCTACCAAAGCATGGAGGATGTCTGATAGTAGCAAAACACTGTACTTCACTTACTTCACAGCACAGCGACACCCCTAAATTGACGATCTCTAAATAGTGTGAAATTACTGTAGGACTGTTGAACATATTTAACAGATTAGTACCTTTAGCTTGCAAGCACATGTTGGCTGCCTTCAGAATATTTCATTTTGTACTTTTTGTTAAAATCAATTAAATTGAAGAGGTGTGCATTTTGCTGTGAAAATGATGAATATATTTACACAATTTCTATTATCCTTATCTTGGCTGTCTCATGAATAGATTGCTCTGACAAATTATAATTTCCTACAGCATGTAAAATAAAAAGTAGACCGTAGAGGAGCTTGCACTAAACATGTAAAACAACCCTTTAAAGTTTGCTCAAGGTTTCCTCTTCCCTTTACAAAGTGTGCATGTCACATTCACTTGAGAGGTTTGGAATGCCACAATACCTGCAACGAGCACACATTTAAAAGGTACGCATCTGTGGTGTATGTATTGAGTTCATGAATTTTATATAGTTTTGATATGCTCTTGATCATTACTGACTCTGAGAGAGTGCCAGTGACAGAAATACGCTCCAGGCTGCAGTGACACTTGGACCCGGGGTGAAGGGGCAACTGATAATCGCCGATTTGTCATACTTACACTGGTGACCTTTGCAGTATGTAATGCAACTGATAGATTCTCCACTTGTTAGCTGCCATAGTGGGGTTGTCAATACACTGTTAGCTGTCTTTATAGATTTCATCTGTATTTCTCAAGGAAAGTAGGTCTCAATACAGTCTGTTGTTTAACTCCTCGTCTATTCTGTGAGAAGTATCTGTGTGTGTGTGTAGGATGACATTATAAGTTGCCTCTTCCAGATTGCATACAATGCTCAATCCGCCATGCACTTAGGCAAAGCTTTAAGCCGTGTTCCACAGATTTAGTTATAAGAGTAATCTAGGTACTTCCTGTTCACCTTCTTTGCCTTTTATTTCAAGGAATGCTTTGCTGGGTCTGGTTCATCAGTTAGCTAATATATCCACTCCAGGAATCTGTGTTTGATCTCTGTCATAAATTTAACTAATGGTGTGGCACCCGGTCTTTCATCTTTCTGAGGTCGATGAAATTAGTGCCATTGAGTTGGATAACAATATTTTTAATTTGGTGTTAAGGCCCCCTCTGGTGAGTATGTGCTTTACAAACATACATGGTGTGATAAGGACACAAGTGTATTTTAATCTTTTGTTTTTCAATTTCTTTGCAATATTACATTGGCATTATTCCCTCTGCCTCGCCTTCACCCAGTACTTTTCATACTCGTATCCATTCCCATGACCTCCTTTCTTTCCTTCGTCCCGCCTTTTGCCTTTCCTTTTTCTCTTCCTCAGCAACTCCAGCCACGCCTTCTTTCCTCTTTCCATTCTTGCTTCCTTACACCCTCATTCATTCCCCATCCCTTGGTGCATTTCTTCCTTCTTCCTCCATTCGTTCCTTACTTTCTTTTTTTCCTGCTCCTTCCTTCACCCCTTCTTTAATTTCTTACTCTCCCCTTTCTTCGGCTTTTCTTCCTCCTTTCGATTCATCCATCACACATCATTCACTTCCTTTCTCCCTCTATCCCTTCATTTCTTCTTTTCACATTCTTTTCTTATTTCCTTCTTCTGTCATCCATTACTTATTTATTTCCTCACACCAATACTCCCTTTCCTGCCTGCATTGTTGCTGCTTTCTGTAATATATTCCTTCCTTCATCCTTTCCTATCTTTTAAACAGCACAGTACAAGCACATTCTCTTTAGTTTGTAAAGCTGCCTCAAGTACTCAAATGACCTTTCCTAAAGCTACATTTTGAGATTTACAAACATTCCCTAATTTGAGTTCACTTTTAAGTTATTGTCATAGGCGTTCCATATTTTATATTGTTATGTTATATTGATTTGCATAGTGCACTAATGACCCGAGAGAGTATCCACGCACTTGGGCATGTATGTAGATGTGAGGCGCCAAGGTGCTTATGTGAAGAGCCAGGCCTTCAGCTTCTTGTGGAACTCAAGGAGTGAGGAAGCGACTCTGACGTGTTGAGGCTTGTGGATGTGGGTGGAGTCAATAAAGGAAGTAGGTGGGGCCACAGGACGAAGTGGGCGGGCTGGGGAAGTGGGTGTGTCCTCCTAAAAAATTAGATCACCTGCACTTAATATTTTACAAATTAAGCACTGAACTAAGAGATGCCAAGAGCTGCAGCCCTGAACATTTCGAGCACATGCAGAGGTTGCTCGGAGTATGATGCACCAGTGTAGCGCAAATCCGGTCACCTAAAAATGTTTGTTTGGTGCAAGGGAAACCAAGAGCTCACCAGACCAGACCTAAAAAGAACTTGTGTGCACTGAAGTAATAAATGGTCAAATGTTGGTGTCACTACTGTGAAATGTGGAGGCATAAAGCAAATGCTTTTACAAATTCACATGCAGCTCAAATGTGCCCCCTAGCATCCCCAGCCCTCCTAAAATGTTTTATGAACTCCAGCACTTTTTTAATGCTTGCATTGCTTTACTGTGATGGGGTAAACCCTTGGCGTACGAGCAGAGAGGAGCCACTGGCTGTCAAGAAGGCGCTGTTTAATTGAGCTCTGCTTTCCTACCCCAATAGGTTAGGATGTTTTAAAGCAGTAAGCCGTCAGTCCTATCCATGAATGAAATTCAGCAAACTTTTGTCCCAAACACTGCTTACAATCATTCTAAATGGTCTCCGGAGACAATCATTATTACAGGCCATGCTCCTATGAGTGGATAATGAAACTCAGGCTGCCAGCCTGCATAGCGCAAGATGGACAGTTCCAGCCAAAAATATGAAGGGGCCTGGAGCTTTATTGACATTTACATCAGAAAGAGTTAGCAATGAAAGCAGCTGTTGTTGAGAGCTTCCCTTGCAACATGCTTGGATTATGCTGTGAATTGAAATACAGAACATGACAAGCAATTTACCTTCTGTCAGTCTCCACGTGCTTGCAGCATTACTGGGCACGTGCTGTGACAGCCCACTTAAAGCACCACATGTGTACCATTTGGATGAAAGAATAACTACAATTTTGAGGCAGGAAGTAACGGGTTGTGGAGTGTCATTCATAATGGCCAACATGGTCATCTGTAGAATGACACCGCGGCAGGAAGGTGGCTCTGTTGTGACTGGCTCGCGGAATCAGACACCATTTATTCTAATGAAAAGCTGACGGCGGTTCTAATGAGCAGAGAGTGAAACAGCACAGGATTATGTGCATTTGTCTGACTTCCGCGTTGACATTTACAATGCCTTTATTCAAGAAATGTTTTTCCTCCGAGAGTTAATGTCCATGTTTCCATTGCGCCATACAAGGATGGTTCCACTCCTCTGACAAAATGTTGTTCTTGATTTACATATTTAATGTTTTACCATTTATTTGATCATTTCTAATAAGCAAAAATTTCAGGAGCATAGCTCAACAGCTACTGGACAGAAATTGCCACCTGCAAGGTAGTTAACATAATGTATCAGGGAAATATGCAGAACAGAGCATTGCTCCGTGAAACGGCCTGAAAGCCTAAAACGATGTTGATAACCTACAAAATAAAAAGGCAGATCACGGTCGGGAGACTGCACGTCATGATAGTTTGCTGACAGCCGAGCTGTGGCCAATAAGTGGGTAGTGGAAGGGCGGGCAAACAAGTGTTGTGGGAGGGGTGAGGGGACGGCACCGGGAGAGCAAGTGACGTGCGAAGTTATGAGGCCATCTGGCAACCATGCATTGGGATGGATGACCAGGAGGAACCGTGGACATATTGGGATGGTCAACACAAGCAAACAATGAGTGAAATCGCCTGGGCGTGAACCAAGCACACAAACGCGGGAGAATCAGAACCAGTGCATCAATAAAAACCCCATATTTCTAAATGGCACAAAAACGAACGAATGGCAATTCATGGGCATGCCAAAAGCCGATAGAGGAGATAACAACAGGTCTTGCAGACAGCGCATGTGCGCTGCCTAGGCTCGACCTAAAAAGGACTGGCTACAGGATAGGTACAGGTTTATCTACTTACAATCTCTGTTCACCAATCTAAATCAGTTTATCATCTCCAAGTGAAAGAAAAGCACATGAATATGGGAATGTCTAAAAGAAGTTACAAAACAATAATTGCATTTATTTGGCATATCATGCTATCCTATCGAAGATTCTCAGGGCACACAAATATAAAGTTGAGGTGATTAGCCTCAGAATCACCAGGCATGAAAATGGAGAGCACAACCTTCTTCACTTCTGGATTAAAACACACTCAAATTAGGAGAAGAACAAATATCACTTCAGCGTGAGCATTCCCTTCTGGGTGACAGTCGCACTTTACAAAAACTAGAATTTATAGCTATTTACATAAAGCAGAAAGGTCTGAGTCGTACACGTTATTGTTCTGACTATTGTAATTTCCATGCTGAAATATATGCTACTTAACATTTCTGGCGTATGCCTGTACTTCATAATCATGCTTCATAAGGGCTGTGCAATCGCTAATTATGGGTTCTACCATTTAAAAGAGGTATTGGTTGCAAAACAGTGACCTGCATAAGCGTAATAAATATGAAACTTTACAAAGACATGGTTTTCAAGCATTTTTTTCACATGGAAAATGTTTTTTCTCATGTGGGCTTCTGTTCCACCACACTCTCAGTGAATATGAAGAAATTATAAGCATGTTCCCACTTTTACAGATTGCACTTCCACATCGGCAATTCAAGTGTAAATCTACAGGTGAAACAAAGTATGGGAAAGGCATTGGTAATGTATATGAATAAGCACAAAGTTATGAGTCTAGGAGTGTTTGTCTGATTAGAAATAGACATTCTCTCCTGAAAGACGTGGAAAGAATGGCTGCAGGTGTAAATACTATGTCATCACTCTACAAATGAGGAGAAAAAGGCTGCCCACCAGATCAGATTATCGGAGCCATAAGGCATCCCTTTCTAAATAAGTAAAAAGAGTGGCCGGAGGCAGCATAGAGAGGAAACTTATCATTCTTGGTGCTGGAGAGCTACCAAAGCATCATTCCTAAACTGATTAGAATAGACACTGCAAGCTTACCTGCTGCTACTTTCGGTCTTCCTCCTGAGAAACCATCTGCCTGCATGATATGCATCTCCGCAGCCATAAACATGGTTCCAGAGACACATGCCAGGGAAAGTGCAACTTCAGCAGATTTGGCTGCGGGCAGGAGGGCTGGACAGGCAGTGCAGTACATACAACCATCTGGCAAAATCTCTTGTCTAAATGGCATGGATTCAGGCTATATTGAAGAGGTACATTCTGAATCCATTCAGGATATATTGAAGAGGTACGTTCTGAATCCATTGAATCACATTAAAAACATTGTGAAGGTTCTGACTGGAAAATAAGACATACATGCATAACAGGTACGCCAACTGGAGCCATTGCTCACAATAGCACTGACATAAGCTAAGACTTTACCTAACATAAATTTGTAAAACAAATGTTCATCCTCCTAAGACACCTTGGCACTGATGACAGATATTTATTGATACCCATTGGAATGTGCTTATTTTATCGCTGTCAGAGGGATTGTCATGTAGTTCCTATAAATATATATAGGATCTGCTTGTTCAGATAAACTACGGGATTGGAGTCAAGACTGATTCCAGACAGAACCCGAAGGATATGTTAGCCTTTAGACCAGCTAGCTCACAGTGCCACAATTAGTTTCAGAGAAATAGAGATAAGGTTTATGCACAATGTAGGAAACTATAATCCTTCAAGCTTGAATAAACCTACAGCCAATACATAGGGTATAACTACTCAGCTACGGCGGATTTTCCCTCCCCACTCCAGATGTCTCTGGGTAAATGTGAGTAGGGGTCTCTGAGAAAGCACGGCTGAACTACTCAGATTTGACCGGTAAATAGGAACCAAACCAACGTTGGCGGCACCATGTCATGTAGTTCATACAAATCAATATAGGATATGTGCGTTTAGACAACATAAACTAAGGGATTGGTGTCCAGAATGAATCCAGACACCCCCAAAGGATATGTTAGTCTGTAGAACAGCTAGCTCACAGTGCCACCATATGCCCCACAACCTTACCAAGGAGCGAATAGTTTCTGGCAACTATCGAACATGACAACCCTGACCCCTCAGGGATCACAGAAACAGTACAGTACTTTTTGCTCAGTCACTCGTGCTCACTTGGTCTCAGAGAAATACACAGGATAAACGATGGGGACGTTTTCAATAAGCATTTATTGAACCAGCATCATTCTAGTATAAAATATGTGTGCTGCAACATCCATTAGGCAGAAACAGATATATACGCTTGCAAGCACCGACAGGATAAATAAAAGGTAGAATTCTACCATGGTGCTAAAACAGTGAATATATGCAGGCATATAGATACATGACAATAATCATGCACACGCCTAAAATGCTAACCCCATCTAAGTGTACCTAAATGGACCTAGCATGTATGTAGGGTGTAAAGCCAAGAATCCCCTAGGAGAGGGCCAACCCCATTACCTTATGGGAGAGAACGAAGGACCCCATCTTGGTCTCGAGTTGGACACCCCGCAAGGGATGTCAGACCACTAAGTGCTGGAGTTTTCTGCGTGCAGGAATCTCAGCGTCTTGTGTCAGCATGGAAACTTCTCCTCTGGCTGCCCAGTGAAATTGTTCTTCTTTTGTACCCGAAAGGTACCCTCAGTGGTTCTACCTAGATGTGTAATGGTACTGTGGGCCTGTCGTTCAAGGATGATGATAGCGGTGACTTTTGTACAAAGTTATTATACAGAAGATGATAATCCTGCAGGCAAGGGATTAAGATATGATAGTAAGAATCCTCATGCATAATAAATGAGGCTAGTCTTCGAAGAAAACCACACGACATATTCGGCACGTAACTAGGTAAAAGGTCAGCACCAGAGCCGTTATGTAGAGCAAGGTAGGACAAATGTAGGTAAAAGGTCGTGCAGCTACCTAGGCCTATATTGGGGTACATTGTGGCTCATAATACCCACGCCTCATCCGAAGGACGATAAGATAAATAAATGCTAAAATATGCCTGTCGTAAAAAGCATAAAAACATTGTAATAAAAACTATTTTTTTTTAAAAAGCATCTAAAAACATGGAACATGTAAAAAAATGATGCAAATGTTAAAAAGCTCTATAAGTCCTCTAAACAGTCAAAATACTGTTAGACAAACTGAGCTCACCAAAGCTATGGTGCCCAGTGAGAGCAGGAGAAAATAAAACAAAAACGATGTTTCTGAATTCCAATCTAGCTTGTTTTGGAAAAAGGCCGAATTGTTCCCATCACTCGGAGAGCCAAATGTTTATGTGTCCTGCGTGGGAGACGCAACATCACTGCCATTTGCATTCAAAGACGACTGTCCCTGTAACATCTCTTGTATCACGTCAATGGAGCAAAGGTGATCATCTTCAGTTCCCGCAGCAGCCGCCGAGGAAACACTCGAAACCTGTGTGCAGGTTGTAGAACCGGTGTCCGTTCCGACAGGAGCTGAAGCATCCTGTGGAGGCTCTAAGAATGCTGTCATCAATATTGGAATAGGCTAAGGACACTGTAACACGTGGGCCTTTAAGGGGTCCAGTAGTACATCAACGTCTGGTGGCGCAACCGATGGAAGAGTCAAAGATATGTCTAACACGCATTCGTAACCGCAGAATAGGCAGCAGAGCACAGGCAGGATGCAGTCGACCCAGACTGATCTGAACCAAAGGAACCAATGCTCACTTAGCTCCCGAAGCTGAGGTGCACCCAGATGGAGTACCATGCATTCACCGCAACGTCGCACCAGGAGTGATTTTCCATCTCTTTGGAAAATGGGCCGTCCATTGCGTAGCACAAAAATTAAAACAAGGATGCCCATACAAGTAGTAGGACCAGCGGAAGCCATCCAAAAACGCTTCCCAATACGAAGTGTATAAATGATGGAATAACTCCGAAGATTGTCTGAAAGGTGCTTAATAGTCCAGAACCTATGCTCTTAAATAGGTGCACAATCCCACTCGTATCAGACATGTTAAAGATACGATGTACCATTTCTCCGAAATGGATCAGGAAGTTTGTTTGGACCAGCACATGTATCTCAGCCGAAGACCTTGCAACCTGGAGATCAAAAGTCTCTCAGGCTGAGGTTAAGGCCACATCCTTCTGTAACAGCATGGCTTTCAGTCTGCTCAGAGAATCAAACCGTATAAGGGAAACATCCAATGAAGGCCATAGCGTTGCCTCCCTAACTGTGTGGGTCAGTGGAAACAATACTTGCATACAACAAGTAACCCTGGAACTCACTGTGACCAGATATGCGATGCCTGGTACCATCCCACAACAACCTTGATGATTCAACATCAAATAACTCCAGTTCGAGAGTAGTTTGAACACCGGATGAATCACGGCAGCTGGCGATCCTTTCAAGAGACACAATAGGTTTGCAACTGAAGCATTACATGCTCCGTGAAGCAAAATATCCAGATAAATTAGAGAGCCACTTAAAGAACTCACAGTTTGAACCGCTGGGAAAAACTTCAGTGTCCCCATTCCTGCATCTAAATCTGTATGGTAATTCCCAAGATGTATGTACCCCTCTCCCAACGCTTCATACCTACCTACCTGGTAATACTGTAGACTATACTGAAACTGGAATGTCGTGACTGGCAGTGTAATATGGCCATGGATTAAACATTCAGTGGAGGCTGACTCAGTCACGGTGAAAGGTAATTGGTCCAATTTTTCAATGTGCAGCATTGTATATTTTGCATCTCTTCGTGCCACTGTTGTCTATCTTTCTGTTAAATTGTATGTGGAAAACAGAGATGTACTGTTGATATACTGCCAGGGCACGTGACCAGCTTTTATACAAGAAAAAATGGTATGAAGGAAAAGATACAAAAAGGTTTATGAGTAGAGCACATTTAATTACCCTCTCCGAAATTCTTATTCTTAGTGTATGTATCACAATGTATTTACAACACACATAAACAATGGCACCAAATCAATGAAGAAGACAGAAAATAACATATATCACAACATTATATACATCAACATAAACACAATTATACATTACAAGGAAACCCTAGGATATTATTCTCACTAGTGTCCACCCATAAATTCTGGGCGAAACACTCAGAGGTAGTCCGAGTGGAACACCTAAAGCCTAGGGACACATTTTCTTGGCTCTAGTGTGTCACTGCACAAATCCAAGTAAAACTATAGTTCCAAGGACTCCTCCTTAGAAATGTTGACGTGACCACGTTTCTTTGGCCTCCTCAGGACAAGGGTAATGAAACATTACTAAACAAAAAACACATAAAAAAACAACATTACTCCAACCTTATAATTTGTGTGAAGCAAGCTGGCTGATTTAAAAGGCTGCCCAGTCCATCATGAAGGAGGATTTCTTCAAGAATAATAACCCGAGCAGTTTAAACTTACAATACAGAGGGAGATCACGTACCAAATTTTTGACCTTCTCAGACTCCTCATCAGACTCAGACCAGGGAGCGGGTCCATTTTTTCAACCATACCCGACATACCAACCGTATTACCAATACCCAAGGGCCCAACCCCCTTTTTTGGACAGAGGCGGGAACAGGGGACGGGGCTTCAGGGGGGGATGGCGGACACCTGTACAACAGAACCAGGAACAGGGTTACTTCAGGACACGACACAAAGTATACAGGCGTTAGATCAGAGTGAGAGTTGGAATAATTATACCAAAACGGACTTGATGCTGGTGTATAATTTATCTAAACACCCCTTAACTGGCTTGGAAACAAAAATACTTCAAAAAGGTTTATCGTTTGTCCCCACGATGATGCAAGATCCAGTAGACACTAAAACTGAAGTTCTTCAATTTTTACGAAAAATTAGGCTCAAGGTCTTCTTCTCAGAGTACAGTGAGAGTCTTGAAAGGAACATCAGTGGTCTAAAGAAAAAATCTTCCTTTTGCCCTCAACGCATGGCTATGCCTGATGAGGTCTTGGTCTTCGAAGATCAGATATTACGCGAAATAGATCAGCTTAACACTAAACAAATCACATACAGATCTAATTTCTCCAAACAAGAACAAATGGCTTTAAAAGAACTAGCTAATAATCCCCTTACGGTCATTAAACCGGCCGATAAGGGAGGGGGGATAGTCCTATGGGACAGCGAGAAATATGATGAGGAAATCATGCGTCAATTGAGCAATAGGGAACACTATCGCCCTATCACAGATAACCCCACAGCTAGATTAAAAGCTCAAATATTACATCTAATACAGAGGCCATGGAGTTGGGATACCTGTGTAAAAAAGACTATGAATACTTGAACTTTACTGAACAAAAGATACCAAATATATATGTACTTCCGAAGGTGCATAAAGATGCTTTGCAACCCCCAGGGAGGCCAATTATCGCGTCCTGTGGATCAATCCTGGAGCCACTGGCTAAGTATATTGACGTATTCCTGAAGCCTTTTGTAGCTCAAACAAAGGCATATGTTAGAGATACGATGGATCTCATTTCGAAAATAGAACTCTCGATGTTTGATGGAAGCCAACAGTTGTTGGTTTCTTTCGACATCGAGAGTCTATATACAAACATCCCTCAAGATGAAGCATTGGTGGTCATGACCATGGTGCTTGAAAAAAGACCTAGGCCCCATCAGGTTCCGACGGAGTTTTTACTATCTTTGGCTCATATTTGTTTGAAAAATAACTTCTTTGCCTTCAAGAAAGATTTGTTTTTACAAGTCAAAGGCGTGGGGATGGGCTGTTGCTTCGCCCCCGAAATAGCCAATTTAGTGATGGACCATTTCGAAATGAGATACATCTTCCATGAAGCGACCCCTTTCAAAGATCATATTTTGGAATGGGTACGTTTTATCGATGATGTGTTCATGATATGGAAGGGTACACAGGAAGAACTAGAACAATTCCATCTATGGCTTAATGCCCGGACGATTGATCTTAAATTCACTAAAACATCTAGTAACACACGAATTAATTTCTTAGATGTGTGGATCATTGACAAAGATGGTAGGCTGGAGGTAGACTTGTATACCAAATCGACTGACCGGAATACTCTTTTAGAATACACTTCTGGACAGCCGCGTAACCTCAAGGACAATTTGCCCTATGGGCAGTTCTTGAGAGTGCGCCGTAATTGTACTGATAAAAGTGATTATTTCAAAAATGCGAAGATTCTGCAAGAGAAATTAATCACAAGAGGGTATCCAAAAAAACTGGTGCGGGGAGCTCTAAAAAGAGCGTGGTACACTCCACGGGAAAATCTACTCACTCCAAAAACCAAACAAGAATCAGAACAATTGACATGTGTACTCACTTTTAACCCCTAGGCGAATAAAGTGAAACAAATCATTCTAAGGAACCTGCGGCTAATAGAACATCTGAATATTCCTAAGCCCCTGTTCGCCTTCCGACGGGGTAGGAATTTGAGAAACTATCTGGTCAAAGCAACGCGCCATCAATCTACACCCACAGACCTGAGAGGTCTATTGGGGTTGCCAGCGGTAATAGGGCATTATAGGTGCAATAGTTGCGCCGTATGCCCGCAGACAAATGACTCGAAATCTGTAGAGATAAATAATAAGCAACATAAACAATTGAGTTTCTCTAACTGCAACACTAAAAATGTAGTGTATTCTGTGACCTGCCCGTGTGGCAAGACATACATTGGGCAGACGACGCAAGCTGTCAAGATGAGAATACTACAGCATAAGTCACGTATACGCTGTAAGACACAAGGAGCCCCTTTGGTCCAACACTATACAGAATATGGACACGATGAGAATGAATTGAAATGGTCAATTCTGGTGGTGGTGAAAGCACCTAATAAAATAACATTGCAAAGTAACCTGAATCGCTTAGAGGCACGAATGATAGAAAGATATCATACGTCAACTGAAGGACTAAATGACCGCGATGAAATTTGGGCGTTAATCTAATACTATCAGATTTGCCCGATACATTATAACAGGATACATATAGCTATACTATTATACTATGGTATATGGAGAAAGCTGAGATCGATCCAGGTGGGATAGTATATATGTTATTTCTATTTTCATTTTTCATGTTTTAATCATCATGTATAAAATACTTCCAATATGTGTACATATGTATATAGCATATATGTTTAGTTGGGGTGGGTTTAGATTTTTAAACCCCTCTTTTGTGTCTAGTAAGCTGGCATGATGAATAATGTGATTTTGACTGCCCGACTTTTTTGTCATAGTTTTCTTTTGGACTTGAGTTTGAGGGTGTTTCTTTCTTTTTTATCATACACGCTATATTGTGTGTAAAGTTAAATGCATTGGCCTTGCTTTCATTGGTAGGGTAGTAGATCTCTCGAGCTCATGTATGTGTTTCGATGATTTGGGTTTTATTGGTTGTTTTGTATATAGTTCGTTTTTGATGGTTTTCTTTAGAAGTCTACGGTTTGCACTGTGGCTCCTTGAGTTTAACTGGTAGGTCTATGCACTAGTATAGGACAGTGGTGATCCCGGTATAATGGTTGCCTTGGATTTGAGTCCTATCTTTATGTCATCGGTCGGGCTGACGCGGTGACGTTGCGTAGAGCAGAGAGTTCCCATGTATTATCTCGCGCGGCTACAGTTTGAAGCTGATGCGTTGTGGCGGCCGCGGCGATTGAAGGTGAAAGCAGTTCGCACTAAGTGAGGAGATTTCGTTCCTTGCTACGCAGAGAAGAAGACAAGTAAGCTATGGGATTCCTACGTTATGGGGTCGGTGGTGAGGGTATCGTGGTTTCTGTTCTCTCAATGAGTAGATGTAATTACATATGTGTTATGTGTTATTGAATTGTAGGGAGACGGGTTCCAATTATGATAGACGGCGCGTACCGAAGATAGAATGTGGATAGTTTTCCACTATACGGAGAGGGAGGTAAGCGCCCGCCCGTTTTTAGCTATGAGGACTGTGCTTTATTTGGTAATGTTTTGAGCTCCTTTATATATATGGATTTTCTACACCGTTTCTTTAAGGTAATTGTGCCTCGAGCTTTGAGACGCCATTGGGGCGCTACAAGCTTATTGTCCCGGTCTCATAAGAATGATGTAAGTAATTGATTTGATTCTCCAGCATGCTTTGGTGTTCGGCCTTGTTCACGTGCTATTGGGCCCCGGTACGAGGTTACTCACACCCGGATCTAGCATGGGATTATTGGTTTTGGATAAAATCTTTATTTTCTTTTCCACTATTTCGAAGTGGGCCTACACATTTGTTTGGTAGCTCGTGTCCTGGTCTGATCTTGGTAGCACATTTTTTTCCCCCTCTCCCCCCCTTTTTTTGATGGACTGGGCAGCCTTTTAAATCAGCCAGCTTGCTTCACACAAATTATAAGGTTGGAGTAATGTTGTTTTTTTATGTGTTTTTTGTTTAGTAATGTTTCATTACCCTTGTCCTGAGGAGGCCAAAGAAGAAAAGGCTGAAACGTGGTCACGTCGACATTTCTAAGGAGGAGTCCTTGGAACTATAGTTTTACTTGGATTTGTGCAGTGACACACTAGAGCCAAGAAAATTAGTCCCTAGGCTTTAGGTGTTCCACTCGGACTACCTCTGAGTGTTTCACCCAGAATTTATGGGTGGACACTAGTGAGAATAATATTCTAGGGTTTCCTTGTAATGTATAATTGTGTTTATGTTGATATATATAATGTTGTGATATATGTTATTTTCTGTCTTCTTCATTGATTAGGTGCCATTGTTTATGTGTGTTGTAAATACATTGTGATACATACACTAAGAATAAGAATTTCGGAGAGGGTAATTAAATGTGCTCTACTCATAAACCTTTTTGTATCTTTTCCTTCATACCATTTTTTCTTGTATAAAAGTACGTCCCATACCCAGGTATAGGAGGGTAATTTGGGTATACCCCTTTTGTTTTTGCTCGCAGGGCACGTGACCAGAGCGCAATGAGTGCAGTGTCCAGCTTAATAATAGAATTGATCACAATTGCGATAGTCCATGTTGAAGAATAGACAAATCCTATTCTATTATATCTATTGCAGAAGACACAATGTTGCCCAATGAATAAATCCTTGATGTCAGTGTGGTCATGCCATTGTTGACCACTGCCAAAGCCTTTTCTAGGCTAACCTTTTCAAAGTCACGCAATCACTCAGTAGCCTCTTGTTGAGAGATTTTCTATACTTCGTTGTAAATAGCATAAAAGAAGCGCTTCTAATGTGGCTTCTGGGGACCTAACAAAAAATCCCTAAGATCCATGTCATCAGAGAGTAAGGACAAGTGTTGTTTCACCTGGGACAGTGTTTAGGTTTCTAGCCACTCTAGGCATAACTTCCGAACACTGTAGGATGTCACCACCCCTGAGTGTTCTGTTTGTACGTACCGTTGGTCAGGCCTATGGATACTAAACCCTTCAGTGACACCCCTGAATCGTGTCTGACACCTATTTGTGTCAATAGGCCAAACCAACCATCCCTTCCAATTGGGGTCTGAAGAATTGTATGAACCATCATGTAGAATGTCATCTAGTCTATCCTCACTATGTTGTGTATAGTTTTGCCATCCCCCAAAGTGTGTAAGAGAAGGAATCTGAGGTGTGTTCAAGTCCTTGATCTTTGCTAACCCAAGACAGGAAGTCTGTTGCATTGTGTTGTTCAGGAAGATACTTTGCTGTGGTATGAGGCATGCTCTAAATAAGGCCTCAGTTCCCTGAACTTGCCAATCTTTAGTCCCCAGACAGATTTTGTGTCTATGGTGTCCCTCCAAAATTCAAAACCCTGTAAAGACAGCTGGGAAATAAAGTAAGCAGAGTATATCTGTTTCGTGTTACTAAGCATATTTTTCTTTTCAGGTGTAGGTGCAAGCTTATAATAATAAGATCTCGGGTCCGAAGTGTTTAACCTAGAAAAATAAGCAAACATTTGTGAACTACCTTTAGGTGGTGTTGGGTAATGTTCCCATTGATGGTAAGTGAAAATATTACGTGGGATACTTGCTTTGTGCAGGAAATGATGACCATAGTGTTGGTAACAATACATGGTGTCAAAATCAGATGTATCATTCAACTCATTACTTGAAAATGCAGCAGATTGTTCTAATTACGACAGCATAGTATGTACAGTTTCAAAGTCCCAATCATGAGAGAAAGTACTGGAGGTGATGATATCACTTAAAGAAATTTTAAACATGTGTGGTATTTTCAAGAGTTCAGTTGGACCTTATATATCATATGCAACCCTATCCCAAACTATTCCTTCCGGAACTGGAACTGCTGTAATGTCCACTAAGGACAGGTCTCTTTGTTCACGAAGTGACGATGTATGTGGTTTCAGGACCAGGTTCACATGTTGTACTGCGGAGTGTTCTGGGAGATAATGTCCATTCAGGAGGAGGAAAAAGACAGTCACTACACCTATCTAAAGGACTAGGAAAAGTAGACCCACTGCAATCCAGAGCTGTAGCAAGGGATAAACAAAGTAAGTCTTTTTCAGCCAAAGGTAGAAATCACATAGACTTTCTTTGTGGGAAACAGGATCTGGCGGTGACTCGGGTTCACTTGGATCCAGAGAGAAAGTATAGAATTCGATGAAGTAGCAAGACGCAGTTCGATCGATCTTTGGTAGCTCAGCAGGTTTCGTATAACAGGCAGATGACTCATTTCGAGACATATTCACATAGATGTTGGTATTAGGCCGAATTGAGATCTGAGTTTCATTTGTAGTTAGTTGCTGTTCAATTTCAACAGGCATGAGTTCCATGCCATTGTTGGTAACTCCTTCACTTCGTAGAATAGGATTTTCAAATGTTATTAATCTTTCTGTCTGAACTTCCTGTATTGTAGCGAGAGGAGATCGGCAGCTTCCCAGGAGCCCATGCGGCCTACTATTCAGTATCGGCCACATAGTGTGGTTTGATCAGATCAATGGAGACAAATCTCTTTTCTTTCTTGCCGGGAACGGGTGGAAGAAGTACTGTTTTTGTTCCTTCGACAGCCAGGACAGGTACAGGCGCTCTGTAAGATGGCCCAAATTATTTTTTTCCACAATCTAAAGTCAAATGGTTTTTCATCCACCCCTGCGCTGCCACAATCGAGGCCGGGTACCCACATTCTGGTCCCAAACAGGACTTCATATGGAGTACGGCTCCCTAGGGAACTTCTTGGCATGTTTGTAAGTGCCCTCTGGACCCCATATAGGTGATTGACCCAACTGCCACCCGAGACGAATACCCTTGCTGTTAAGGATTGCTTTAAGTCCCGGTATTTCCTCTCCGCATTTGAATTTCCTTCAGGATGATATGGAGAGGAGTACCGCAAGACCACACCCAAACTTCCCATGGCTTCATAGTAAGCCTGAGAGCTAAACGCTGGGCCACGGTCAGAATGTAATGTGCCAATTGCAAATATCCCTATAAAGACTCGCAAATCCTTTATAACAGTTAGAGCGTCAGCCGAGCGCTGGGGCCAAACCCACAGGAAACTAGAGCATGAATCCACTGCCACCAGGATGTACCTGTAAGCCCCGTCAGATTGTAAGGGGCCGCAGTGGTAAATAGACACATGCAAGAGGTCTGTCTGATATCAGTAGTGGTGTCTGTAGCAGACGTGCTACGGTGAAACCTTTCATCTGCTGACAGATGTCGCACTTAAGGACAAAGCCGTTGGTCTGCTTCGTAAGACCTGGCCACCAATAACGCTGTTTCTGTAGTGAAACTGTCGCAGTAATACCTGCGTGAGCAGAACCCAGACCCTCGTGTGCAGCTAGAATTAAACCTAATCTGCGATCCATGTTTGGTATTACTCTATCCCCCACTCCTGGAATTTGAGCATACAGAATATTTTATGCATCTAACTTGTAGAAGTACTTGAGTGGAAAACCTTTTGACAAGGCTGAGCTGTTGTTACGCGTAGCGTTCACAGCTATCAATATCTGTCTGTCTATTCTCGTACTAGAACGAGTGATTGAGGCAACGGCAGCAGTTCTCACTGTCGCCTTGGCAGCTTCATCAGCCAGTGAATTCCCTTCAACGTGCACGCCAACACGCTGATGACTCAATGTGTGAATTACATGAGCCTGTGGCAAGCCTTTTTTTTTTTTAGCTCTGACACTTGTTCCCAAAGCAACTTGTGCTTTATTGTGCAACCTTTGGAATCTCTAAACCCATTCTGGCCCCAATAGTGAAGATATTCGTTGTATGACTGGATACAGTAAAAAGAATCGCACACAATAAGTGTAGGGATTTCCTGATCTGTATTTTTTAGTGCCAGTATCAGGGCTTTTAGTTCTGCCAGCTGTGCCGTGCAATCTCCTAGAGACTGCGTCTTGCCGTCCTGCATACTTCCCTTTACAATTGCACATGCTGCGCTGTATTGCTGTTTACTTCCTACGGCAGGCTGGGCAGATCCATCAGTGTAAATGATCTATTCATACTGATCTAGAGGCATTATTT
The DNA here is from genome assembly GCA_963921515.1 of Calotriton arnoldi. Classification (NCBI taxonomy): domain Eukaryota; kingdom Metazoa; phylum Chordata; class Amphibia; order Caudata; family Salamandridae; genus Calotriton; species Calotriton arnoldi. The sequence continues at coordinate 2,330,522 of CAWUFW010001823.1, read as the reverse complement.
CATTTGGGAGAGGATATTCTTGTTCGTACTGCAGGAATGCTTGTGTTTTTAATGTAGAATCAAATTTGTAGTCTACATCTGTTGCAGTGAGAGAACTAGCCCATTGTATCCATCGCTGATGCAGTGCTTTTGCGTTTGAAACGCTTGCTTTTGTAACAGCCTCTAAGGTTGGTGCTGGGGTCACGACAATTATTTGTTTCCCCTGAGCTAGTGCTCTTTCTCTCACTGCAGCAGCCTGTACTGCTGTCAGTATTTTATCGGTGGATGCAAAACGCATTTCAGCGTTTGTGTACAAATGAGATTGTATACAATTGATACCGTTTTGCCTTCATTGAAGGTGAGGTAGGTGTACCCAGATTACTCCACGACTACATGGATCACCAAATTTGTGGTATTTACACGCGTATGTAACTGTTTGGAAGCTATCATGTCAGCTTGTAAGGAACAGAGAATTTCTGTGTGTTCCTATGTCCAATGTCGAAATGAAAATCAGGTCTAATTAAATCGTAGAAAGGTTTTACCTTTTCTGCGTAATCCAAAATGTATGTTCTGCCAAAATTTAGGAATCCTAAAACGGATTGTACGTTTTTCAGAGTCTTTGGAGGTTGGAGCAGAGCACATTTTTCTAAAAAAATTAGCTGCTATGCTTTTTCCTTCACTTGAGAACTCATATCCTAAAAATAAATCAATTTTTGATTTTTTAAAGTTAAATTTGTTGCCCTCAGAGGCGAACCCCAGAATTATGTTGTTCACCCTGTTCAAATGATCTAATAATTCATCGTCCGTCAGATAAATATCATCTACATATGACAATGCCTCCTCGTCACAATTTTGAAGTAACTCCGATACTCTTGCTGAGAACAACCCGGGGCTATTCTTATACCCTTGGGGCAGTCTACAGAATTGGCGTTAAAAGCGTAGGGCCGAAAATGCTATCAAATATCTGCTTTCACGCGCTATATTTTGGCAAAAGAATCCATTTGAGATATCTAGTGTTGTTTTGTATTTCTTCCGCACAATGTTATTCATTAACGTGGCACTGTGTGTATTTTGTACTGCAAATGTTTTCTTGCATGTGTTCAAATGCCTGTAGTCTAAAACTAGATGATATGAATTGTCGGATTTCCACACGGGAAACAAAGGATTATTCATGGAAAAGGTGCAATTTTCAATCATACCTTGGTATTCAAGTTGATCTAAGTTCTCTCTGACTTGTTTCTTTGCGTCATGTTTTATTGGGTACTGCCTCTGTGCAGTTGGTGTCGTTTTAACTGTTTTTTTGTTATAAAAGGCAAAACTCTGAATATTGATGAGGTGTCTTTATTAGATCTTACACCACCAACAGGTTCCAGTCAGCTGGAGTTAGTTGTGGAATCTTCGCTCAACAGACAAGGGGACATTCCAAGGAACAGGATGGGGGGGATGCACAGGCGGGAATGAACCAAGTAGATTACAACACACCTCCCTAGGCAGGGAAGCGAAAAGCAAATTGGCAGAAAGGGAGAAGAGAGGGTTGCTAGGGCTTCTTTTTCTACCTCGTAGGTCGATGAGGAACAGTGTTCAGCCTGCATGGCATAGAGACTATATGTTGGTTAATTTCCTGTCATTTGTATACAGTTCTCTTCTTGCATATTCATTTTCGCTATTTGGATTTACTAAAAAGTTATTCATTTTCCATAATGCTGGTTTTCTCACCTTTTCTCTCTTACCCTCTCTTCTTCCTTTTTGCCTATTCGCTTTTCGCTTCCCTGCCTAGGGAGGTGTGTTGTAATCTACTTGGTTCATTCCCGCCTCTGCCCCCCCCCCCCGTTCCTTAGAATGTTCCCTTGTCTGTTGAACGAAGATTCCACAGCTGACTCCAGCTGTCCCCCCCTAAAGCTATGAGGTAGGTCTCAAATAAATCTTTCCATTCTTTCCATGGAATATTTGGTACACCAACATAATTCAAAAATGGAGGTGGTAAAGACATATTGAAAGCAGCCATGTTAACAATACAATACTTCAGAAAATAAAATAAGTAAAAACTGCAAAATTTGCCTTGAAGAGAAAAGGATGAAAAGGATGGAAATGTGAGGAAAAGTTACACAATGCTTCAGAATAAGGTAGTATGCATAATAAATAACATGAAACTGTAGTGAAATGAAATTGGAAAAAACAGTCCAGCACCTGCTGTGTCAGTCAGCGTGAAATGCAGGGAGTAGTCCACCTTCTAGTACTTGACAAGCTTGCTGTGCCCGTCAGCGAAGAAAGATGGAAAGTGTGATGACAATCTTGCTGTGTTAAATCACGAGATGACAGAAATTGTGGACAACAGCTGTGCCCGTCAGCGAAACGGGCGGTACAACAAATGTCGAGCCTGCTGTGCTGGTCAGCGAAATGAGGCAGAGTAAGGTGGACACAGCCTCCAACCCTTCCAGAGCACACGGAGAATTGACAGGCCAGCTGTGCCTGTCAGCGTAATCAAAAACTCCTTTGTATGGGATGAAGACTGTCAGGCAGCATTCGAAGCTATCAAGTATCATATTACCAATGCTCCCTTTTTAGGCAGGTTTGATCCCATGAAAGCCAGTCTTACTCAGAGGGTTGGGGGTAAGGAGCAAGTTGTTGCTTTTGCTTCAAGGACATTGAAATGGCTGAACATCATTACCCTGCTGTAGAGAAAGAAGCCCTAGCTTGTTTCTGGGCTATCAGACACTTCAGATATTTTTATGGGGCATACCCTTCACTGTTATGACTGATCACAAACCCCTCACATATGTTTTCACAACCAAAGGCTCTAATAGAACCACGCCCAGGATCTCCAGATGGATCTTCGGGTTAGAGAGTTACAATTTTAGAGTGGAATTTGTGCCTGGAAAACAGAACGTGGTGGCTGATTTCCTTTCCAGGGCTCCTCTTAATTTGAATACTGACACCCAGGAGGAAGAGGAAGGGGATATAGTCTTGGAAGTAACAGTTCTGGGAAAGAAGGATTGGGATGATTGTACTGTACGAGATGAAACAGTACCCTTACTAAAAAAGTAAATAACGGAGGGTTGGCCAGCCAACAAGCACACCTTACCGGAAGCTCTGAGCAAATATTGGGAAGTAAGGTTGGGACTGTGCATTATTGAAGGTACCATTTACAGAGGAGAGAAAATTGTACCTCCTAAGGACATTAGGAGCAAAATTGTGGATTTGGCACATGTAGGACACTTAGGCCGCAGCCTTACCAAAGGTAAAGTACGAGAAGAGTATTGGTGGCCAGGCATGGATGCCATGTTGGAAGACTCTGTCAAAAGGTGCAGAGAATGTGCTAAAAGTGACAAAACGCTTGCAGTCAGGAAAGCACCTTTGTCCCCTGTCCAAGTCCCAGAGCTACCTTGGTCTAAGCTTGCGTTGGACATCATTGGCCCTCTCAATCTCAGACATCTTAATGAACGTTTCATTTTGGTCCTCGTTGACTACCATACACGTTGGGTGGTCACCAAATGTGTACACCAAATCTCTCATTCAATTTTTAAAAGACACTTTCTATGAAGAAGGCATACCTGACACACTTGTGACTGACAATGGGGATCAGTTAACCTCAGATCTTATGAAGGACTTCCTTTCTGATCTTCACATTTGTCATAAAAAAACTGCTCTGTATTGCCCCCGTGCGAATGGGCTAGTGGAACGTATGAACAGGGTCGTCAAGGAGTGTTTACAAAGAGCAGAAATGACTAATGTACCTGCCAAGCGTGCTTTACAAGAGATGCTATGGGCCTACCGCATTGCACCCAACAGTGTCAAAGGGGTGTCACCTTTCATCTCCTTAAAAGGTAGAAAGCCTAAGACCAACCTCACTGCGTGGTGGTTACGCAAAGGCACTACATGTTGTGTAAACAGGTCTGAAATTGCCGAAAGAATCAACTTTCACCAGAACAAATACAAAACCGGGTATGACAACACCAAATGTGTCAAAACACAGCAGTTCAGACAAGGTGAATGGGTGTGAAATGACCTTCCAAGGCAAGGAGGAAAATATATTCCTGGTTCTCCGAACCTCTCAAAATAGTAAGTGTGGGAAGAAACGTGGTCCTGTTGGAAAATGGGCAAACATGGGGGATAGACAAAGTGGTAGCATGCAAGGATCCCCAGTTATTCCTAAGTGATTCCAGGACCAAAGGCATGCAGCAGGGAAGGCCTACTGATTTTCCTCGTAGGTCGCTGAGTAATAGTGTTCAGCCTGCATGGCATAAAGACTACAGTGTTGGTTAATTTCCTGTCATTTGTATAAGGTTCTCTTCCTGCATATTCATTTTCGCTATTTGGATTTACTAAAAAGTTATTCATTTTCTATAATGCTGGTTTTCTCACCTTTTCTCTCTTACCCTCTCTTCTTCCTTTTTGCCTATTCGCTTTTCGCTTCCCTGCCTAGGGAGGTGTGTTGTAATCTACTTGGTTCATTCCCGCCTGTGCCTCCCCCCCTCCTGTTCCTTAGAATGTTCCCTTGTCTGTTGAACAAAGATTCCACAGCTGACTCCAGCTGTCCCCCCTATAGCTATGAGGTAGGACTCAAATAAATCTTTCCATTCTTTCCATGGAATATTTGGTTCACCAACATCATTTAAAAATGGAGGTGGTAAAGACATATTGAAAGCAGCCATGTTAACGATACAATACTTCAGAAAATGCAGAAAGTAAAATAAGTAAAAATTGCAAAATTTGCCTTGAAGAGAAAAGGATGAAAAGGACGGAAATGTAAGGAAAAGTTACACAATGCTTCTGAATAAGGTAGTATGCATAATAAATAACATGAAACTGCAGTGAAATGAAATAGGAAAAAACAGTCTAGCACCTGCTGTGCCAGTCAGCGTGAAATGCAGGGAGTAGCCCACCTTCCAGTACTTGACAAGCTTGCTGTGCCTGTCAACGAAGAAAGAAGGATAGTGTGATGACAATCTTGCTGTGTTAAATCACGAGATGACAGAAATTGTGGACAACAGCTGTGCCAGTCAGCGAAATGGGCGGTACAACAAATGTCGAGCCTGCTGTGCCCGTCAGCGAAATGAGGCGGAGTAAGCCGGACACAGCCTCCAACCTTTCTAGAGCACACGGAGAATTGACAGGCCAGCTGTGCCTGTCAGCGTAATCAAAGGTGGGAAAGAAGGTCGGCCATCACTTGTACACACCCTCAGCACAGCACAAAGATACGTCGCTCGGAGCTTCCAGTCAGGCAATGGAGGTGGGGAAAAAGTCGGTCCTCCCTTGCACACCTCTGCTTCAGCACAGAAATGCGTGGCTCGGCGCTTCCCGTCAGGCGGTCCAGAAGTGCCAGACTCAGCACATAGAGTCATGAGTTGACGGAGGCTTAAGATGCCTTACTTCTCTGTCTTCTTTCGTGCACACAAATTCACGGGAGCGGAATGACAGGCCCAGTTTGGTGGATAATAGGCAGAACACGGGGACCACCAGTCGTACGATAGATTTACAAATCAGCAGGCACAAGGACACATCCAGCGATCAATGCGCACAACACTGGACAAAAGAAACGGTACAAGTGCTGCACAGACACTCTGAAGGAGATGTACCACCGCCACACACAGGTGAGAGTACTTGAGGTTGGAGAGTAAGAGGTAAACGTGGGTCCTAGAACAGTTCTAGTAATGAATTTTAGAAGGAACAGTACCTCTGAAGTAGTCAAAGGAGTAATAAATTGTAGATTCCTCACGTAGTAATCACTGCCACTGGAGTACGGCTGTAATCAGTAGGTAGTATACAGCTGGGGATGGTGGTGTGGCTGCCCCCACACAGCTAATTGTCGCCAGTGATATAAAAGACAAAACACTGAATATTGATGAGGTGTCTTTATTAGATCTTACACCACCAACAGGTTCCAGTCAGCTGGAGTCAGCTGTGGAATCTTCATTTAACAGACAAGGGAACATTCCAAAGGACAGGAGAGGGGGGGGGGAGACACAGGCGGGAATGAACCAAGTAGATTACAACATATTTCATGGTGAGGTGACTCAGCATCCCACCCTACATGATTGCGTTAAAATGCAGGAGCTAGTGCTACCGCCCACTCCTGCGCGTATGAATGTTTAAGTGATTCTGGAATGAGGTTGGAGAAGGCTGGTAATATTACGGCTTCTCCTTTTGGGCGGTCTATAACAAACTTAGGTGGCCAACCTTTTTCAGCCAAAAGGATATCGTATCCATATGTCAGGTTCTCCCAAAAGAGTACTTTCACTTTCCTGGGTATGTCCCCCTCCATTTGGAGTGTTATCTCGTATACAACACTTACCCTGGTATCAGGTGTTTCCACCGTGATATGTTCATTCAACGCTGCTGTCACCAGAAATTCCATCAGGTTCTGGCGAGCTATTGTTACTTCTGCTTCGCTGTCTAGCATCATCAGAGCCCATTCCCCGTTCAGTAGTTGAGTCCTCAGTAGCCTGGGCATTTCTTATTTTAAGGCCAGCTACCGTCTTCTTTTTATATTGAGGTTTCGATTTTGGTTTATCTTCTTGTTTGATAATACAGACTGAAGTGCGATGTGTGTCTCTTGGCTTGACTCGCTCTTCTGATCTGTGTTCTGACCGTCCTTTCCTCTCAGAGTCTTTGGATGAACCCTATAAGGAACGAGAGGAACGTGCATCAGTATCCTGATACCGGTCAGGTTTTTTTATATTGTCACGGTTTCTAAGGTTATATTTCCTGTCAGATGGCTCCTGTTGAGGAGACCCACCCTGTTCTGAGACTGTGATGCATTCTGCTTGTTTTTTGATTGTTTATTATCCCATATCCTTTTAGTAGAATCGGGTGCCTGCTTTGAGTTATCCTTTTCAGGATTACCCATTAAATGTGGTTTCACTGGTCTAGCTCCCAAATTATCTCTACCCAGTGAAGCATAGGTATCTTTGATAATTTTAGGTAAGTCACGCTCCTATTGTGCAGGAGTGCATTCCCTCAGGCGTTGGTGTATAGCCACGGCTGCTGCCTCTCCTTTTATGTTGGCTAACATAACTGTTGATACCTGGGAAAAATTGCCTATCAATTTCATCCCCATGTCCAGGGAAGGTTCTGCCCCTTACTCGTTCTGTATTTGTTTTAATACTTCTGGTATGACTGCTATTGAGGGGGATACTATGCGTTTCTGTATAAACGGCAGCGAAAACTGTACCCCAAGTGGTACAATTCTCTATCGGGGGAGCCATCCCCATTGGCAAGCAATAGTCAGTATTCTGTGTTTTTCTTTGGGGCCTATGTGGGGAAACACTGCCTCAAGCTGTGCTATTTTCTGTGCTATCCAGAACGGTATCTGCTCACGTCTAGTGGGCATTCTTCCCATAATCGCATTCAGCGTTTGTGGGGTGATTTTTGTTGCGGTCCCTTGCGGTTGACCAGCTTGAGTGACCCTTGAAGGCTGAATTGTAGGTCTTCGCATCACGAACTTTGGAGATTTCTGTATAGCTTTATTATTTCTTTGTGAAATGGACGCAAGTATGCTGCTGGCAATGTATCAATCTCTGGATGTGGTGTGTAAGCAGCTAGGACTGGCCAAGTCGCTCCGTCTCTGCTGAGCGGACCAAGTCGCACTTTATCTGTGGTTTGGGGGAGGGCACCTTTAAACCAATTCATATGTTCTTGGCAAGTTAACAGGACTTCTATGTCCTCGTAGGGAGAATTTTCTTCAGGTGGTTCATCTGGAATATAAATATGAAACAAATGTGTGTGCGCATCTGCAGGTGGTAATTTAACCCAAGCATAGAATACTTCTGTTCTGAATTCGTTGTGTGCCTCAATCACGAAGGTAACGGTCCCACCTAATGATGGGACACCATAATCTAATAATTTCATAGTAAGTGCATGCCGGCAATTTTCTGAACTGTTAAGAGCACCTTCCTGCTCAGCTTCCTCTGTACTGGCACCACTTGTACCAGCATCCCCGTTGTTAGACATTATGGGAGGAAGTATTAAGAAAAAGAGATAAAGTTCTGCACAATGTAGGGAACTATAATCCTTCAAGCTTGAACAAACCTACAGCCAATACATAGGATATACCTACTCAGCTGTGGCGGATTTTCCCTCCCTACTCCAGACGTCTCTGGGTAAATGTGAGTAGGGGTCTCTGAGCAAGCACGACTGAACTACTCAGATTTGACCATTAAATAAGAACCAAACCAACATTGGCGGCGCCATGTCATGTAGTTCCTATAAATCTATATAGGATCTGCACGTTAAGATAACATAATCTACGGGATTGGAGTCCAGACTGATTCCAGACACCCCTGAAGGATATGTTAGCCTTTAGACCAGCTAGCTCACAGTGCCACCATAAGCCCCCAACCTTACCAAGGAGTGAATAGTCTCTGGCGGCTATCGAACATGACAACTCTTGATCCTTCAGGGGTCATGGAAACAGTGTACTACTTTTCGCTCAGTCAATCGTGCTCACTTGGTCTCAGAGAAACACACAGAATAAACGATGGGGACATTTTCAATAAGCATTTATTGAACCGCGTCATTCTAGTATAAAATATGTGTGCTGCGGCAACCACTAGACAGAAACAGATATATACACTTGCAAGCACCGACAGAGTAAATAAAAGGTAGAATTCTACCATGGTGCTAAAGCAGTGAATATATGCAGGCATATAGATACATGGCAATAATCATGTGTACTCCTAAAATGCTAACCCTATCTAAGTGTACCTAAATGTACCTAGCATGTATGTAGGGTGTAAACCCAAGAACCTCTAGGAGAGAGCCAACCCCATAACCTGATGGGAGAGCACTAAGGACCCTGTCTTGGTCTCGAGTTTAGCCCACAAGGGATGTCCGACCACTACGTGCTGGAGTTTTCTGCGTGCAGGAATCTCGGCGTCTTGTGTCAGCATAGAAGCTTCTCCTTTGGCTGCCCAGTTAAGATGTTCTTCTTTTATACCCGAAAGGTACCCTCAGGTACTGTGGGCCTGTCGTTCAAGGATGACGATATCAGTGACTTTTGTCCAGAGTTATTATACCGAAGATGGTAATCCTGCAGGCAAGGGATTAAGATATGACACTAAGAATCCTCATGCATAATAAATGTGGCTAGTCTTTGAAGAAAACCACACGACATCTATTCGGCACATAACTAGGTAAAAGGTCAGCGCCAGAGCCGTTATGTAGAGCAAGGTAGGACAAATGTAGGTAAAAGGTCATGCAGCTACCTAGGCCTATATTGGGGCTCATAACAGGATAAAAGGTAGGGGAAACCCGACAGGATTCAAGACTGACTACGAGGTAAAACACAGATTAATGGAGTAGGTAAATTAGTTCACTGAACCGCCAGACTCATCTAAAAGTGGTCCAAGGTGGAGCACACAAAATATTACATTCCTAATATATGGTAGTCCTGGGTGGTGAACTCTGCTCCGTTCGCAGAGTTTGCGGAGTTTTCCACACTCCGTAGAGCATGAGGAGTTCCGAAAAACTCTGCTTTTAGTTTTTTCCTCGCTTACGCTCACCAAGTCATGCTGGCTAGCACGAGCGAGGAAAATCCACCTCCCGGCAAGATTTCTCAACGTGGGCGGTCGGATTTCTCAACGCGGCGGTTGCGGATGGTCGGGCCACTCGTTTTGAGAAACCTTCCATTCGCATTGAGAAAGCTGCTGCTCAAGTAGGAAATCTACTTGAGCGGCAGAAAAGAAGCAACGCCCTCTTGCGCTGCGCATGGAGCCATTCGCTCTGATTTTACTGTGCGGGGCAAACACCAGACGCTGAAAATCAATGCAACCAAATGCTCTCCACGCTTGCAGAACTCCGCGTAGCACGGCGGAGTATTTTGGTCACTTTGCAGAGTTCCACGCAGCGGAACTCCGCGAACTGCGCCCAAGCCTAATATGTGGAACCACACTGGGCAGACATTGCAAACTTTAACTAGAAATAAATAAATAGAATGCTTATTTAAAACTTTTCTGTATCGTTTACAAAGTGACTGCTAAAGCGACCTACCCAAATGGCGTGATAAATGCAGAAAATCTCAAGAATATAAAAAATAACTTTTCTCCTTTGTACCAGTCCAGAGAACATGTCTCACCTTAGACCGTAGGTAGGAGGAGGCCCGCTCACAGCGGATCCCTCCAGTGCAATACATCAGCACCTTCTTATTCTTGAAGAGATCCAAGTTTTGGTCCACATAGTTGGGAAAGTAGCTGAATTTTCTGATGTCTGGAGCTATGCAGTTCTGGAACTTCCCCTAGTGCAATAAGAAAAAACAGTGTCATGAAAAAAGCACTGGTGGAGAAATAAAACTGCTAAAATAGAAGAAAATTTGAGAACTTTGCCTCATTGTGTTTTAATGTGACAGCAAAAACTCAAGCAGATAGGATTCTTTGTTCTCAAACTGATCCAGTAGAGGATTCTTCAGTGTGAGCAACTATTATCAAGATACATCCATCTTTTGAGTCGGGTTAAAGCGGAACACTTTCTGTTTAAGGATGCACTACCATTTCAACCACCACACAACGAGCTACCACATTACATGGTCACTTTCCAACACACTACAGTGCTGATTTTAAAGCCAATTCATGTGGCACACCGCAAACACCTCCTTGACCCTCAATCTTTCTTCCAGCACACATGGAGACATGTGTGGTGCCTCCAGCAAAAACAAGCATTGGCATAGCCAATAGGTCTCGCCTTTGGGACCTTATAAGTGGTTAGTCATGCAGCGAGGGTAGGAGAGAACTGGGGCAGTGCGCTCAGGTACTCTACTCGGGGAGGGTAGGGAAGAGGTAGACGAGCTCGTGAGCAGGAGCACGGATTCACATTGAGGGTACTGATGCAGTAAGTAGGGGCTCGCGTACATTAAGTGGGAGAGGAACATTATGGAACACCAATGCTGCCGGACAAACAAGCATTAGCAAAGCCAACAGGCTCGTTGGTACACAGTGACGTGCACTAACTCGCACGCAAGAATTGCTTTGCCAATGCTTGTGTCTAGCTACCAGCTGAGCTCCGATCATAGTCAACCATGAAAAGAGTGTGATACTTATCAAACCAACATACTCTGAAACCACAGGGATCGAAATGGAGGAAGAGCGCCTCATACCGGGGATTCTGTGAGCAGGTGTTAAAGTGAGAAAAACAGGAGTGCTCCCTTATCGATGTACGTTTGTCCCTCGGCAGTGAGCTGTAGTCTTGCAGTTTGAGGTGGTGCCCTCTGCGCGCTGCCCACGGGGGGGTGAAACTGAAGGAGGGACGTATCTACGCTGCATGTTCAGACTCCAATTCGTGCAAGTTGTGGGAAAATCATCAATGCTTTGGAATGTCTATTCTTTGCGACGTGCACTGCATTCCATAGTGCACAGGCATAGAAAAGCATTGGTGACTAAACATCACCCACAGAGTCAGTGCAGAGGGCAGTGCACGGCTTGCATCGATTTTACAGCACACTGTTGAGTGACAAATATAAATAGGACATTCTGTGCTCGTCTTTTTATTTCTCATGTCACCTAAAACGCGCAGGGCATTGCTGGGAACCCGCGCCGTGCCCCTACCTCATGCCCTCCCCTCCTCCTGCTCTCCCCTCCTCCTGCTCTCACCTTGTGAACAGGACCTGCAGAGGTGCCTGTGAGAGGCCACCGCTAGTTTACGTTCTCTTTCAGGTTCTGTAATGAGTTTGCAATTTCATCTACTCATTTTAAGCATCTGTGTTAATTTCCATATGTTCTGCTGTACCGATGCCCCACGGCCAAACAACACGCCAGCTTCCGATTACAACTGGTTGTCTGGAATTAATAACCTGTTGTACTTGCTGGAGAAGTCTGTGGTTTGTCTAGTCACTGTTTTGACTCATAAATTAGCACAGAGGGTTAATGATGTACGTGCTAAAGAGCACAACGTGTAACATACAGTTCACAAATTGGTATGCTTTAGATAACTCAGTGGATTACTGCTTTCATCATGGAGATCACTTTGGTAGTTGCATTTCATAAGTTACAGCCGTAATAATATAGCACAGTGAGCTATGAACTGGCATCAAAGAGTTGCACGCAAACTGCAAAGCATGGGTTTGGGTTTTTGTGTTTTTTCTCAATCTTTTGTTATTGTAGGGTTCGTAAAAAGGGTTTCTTAGGTAGTCATAAGTTCTTATTAGTTAGTCACCACAATCACCGTGTTACATTTTAAATCCCGAGTTTGTGTTTCTCCACACTAAGTAATCTTAACATATAACGCCTACCAGCAGGGACGGCGTGTGACTCCTACATCGTGCCGCCCCTATTGTTTTAAGTAACATTTATTCTACATTGATTTACAGAATTATATGATTCATTGTGTCTGTGTAATATGTGTGAGTAATGTAAAGCGATCTGACACCCTATATGGGGATTAGTAGTGCTATAAAATAAATTAACCGTTAGAGATGGGGGGGGGAGAGGGGCGAGGGGCACCGATGGAGTGTCGTACTGAGGGGATACCTGGAGAAGGAGGTCATGGGTGCCAACAAAAACTGTGTCCAGGCGCGCAACGCCCATTGGGCTCAAATGGCTTCACCCCGCCTACCCCTCCCCCCCGTCGTGTGTGTCAGCCCGAGCTGAGACAGCTTCCCGGGCACACACACACACAGTTTTTGAGCTGCTGTAGGCTGGCTGGTCTGGCGTCCGTCTTAATGCAGCCGCACCCGAGTACTTCACAGGTCTTTAAAAGACCATTTACTTGTTAACGAGGCTTTGTTGTTTTTTCACCCCTTCTTAGAGCCCCTGCATCTTCACTCTGCCTATTGCTGAAAGAATTAGCCCCCCCCCACCAAAATTTAGTTGCGCCTCTGACTGTCTCACAGGATGTTTTTATTTTTTGCAGCAAATTGCCCTATGATGTGACAACCGAGCAGGCCTTGTCACATGCGGAGGTAAAAAACCGCCTGGAGTCGTCTATCCAGAGCCTCCGATCTGTCACCGACAAGGTGCTGGCGTCCATCTTCTCGTCTCTCGATATGATCCTGTGAGTGCTGCGTTCACCTTTTACAAACTTCAGAGTGGGGTCTTTATGCGAAGGGGCTTGAATGGCAGCAGCACAGCTTGGGTAATATGTAGGGGGCGTATGCGACTTCCCGCTCATTTCCATTGCAGAGCAGGTATGCGGCTAGCGCCCTCTGTCCGTTCCTAATGCAGGCGATGAAATATTTAAATGCATGTAAGACGAAGGTGAAAAGACGGTTAAGACTTTATCATTTTATAAATGCATGAATTGTATTGTTGTTGCCATTTGCTGCCACCACTGGCTTTGTTCTGTAATTCTATATTTGTGCTTTGGGCGGTCCCTGGTTCTTTGCCTAGTTCATTTTTCAAAATAAAAGCATTAAACTTGTGATACATTTTAGGATATTTTAGCCCAGATCTGTGGAGAATAAAAACGATTTTCTTTGGAAGGCCTTGGGTAAGTGCAGAATGTCAGTGGGTTCGAGAGAGCTTGAAATAAGTGATGCGGAAGGTGCACAAAGTAGACGACTCCATCACCTCTGGGCAGTCCCGTTATATTAGCTTCCAGCAGAGGGCAGTGTTTCATTGTTTTGTTTAGAGATCGCACAAGAACTCGTTCGGTCTGTATCAGCGAGTTTAAAATATACGTTTTTATAATATCTTTGTTGCCAAAGCTTGGCCTGCAGAAGCGTTGTACTGTAGTTAATTAGTATAGTGATTTCCATAACTATTATGAGCTTAAAAAGCTTACGTGGAACATTTATAAGACAAAGCAGCTTCCTACTTTAAACAAGCGCGGCCGCGAAAGCCAAGATAACGATCAGGGAGGAATGCAGCTGGCACAATGCGCGCCGCTGCTCGCTCCTGAGACCCCTAGGCCAGGGGAGTGAAAGTTTACAGGAAAGGCGGGACATGCACCTGTCTTTGGCCATTTGCGTGCTTTCATTATTGAAAGCCACATGCAAAGGCCAATGGGATTTGTGGGAGGAGGCAGACCCACACGGAGAAGTCTCTTGGAAGTCTGAAGTGATTCCAAGAGGCCCTCTCCTAGAGCAGCGCATGCACGCTGCGCTAGGCGAGACCTAAAAATGAGATGGGAAAATGGTCCTCTCTCAACTTGAGGCTTTAGATGTTAAATCTCAGCTATTTAGTAACAATTTAGGAACCACTCAATTGTACACTAACTTGGATAACATAGATGTTCTAATTAATTTCACTGGTAATATAGTATGCTTCATGTTATAGTGCTCTTTCAAAACTAAAACAGTTAGAAGCAATAATAAATGTATACATATTAAAAGATGTGTTCTCAGTGGATACTGTTTTTGCTTAATGTCTTGTGCACTTATTGCGAGGTTTTACTACATTTAATTTCATTAAGTTGAGGCACAATAAAAAGAAAGTTTGTAATCAAAAACTTTATTGGAGATGGGGCACACTATATAAGATTCAGTAAAGAATTATTATTATGTGGCTTTGTTACTTACCCGCATACATGGTTATTTTATTGTTTTTAAAATGTTTTTGTGTAATAGTGAATCTGAGCGTCATCAAAAAAGATAACATTGAAAAAATAAATTGATCCCCTACAACTGGCAGGAATCAAAATATTAAAACAGATTAAAGGTGTGCCCATCACAAGCCTGCTGTCAGCAAAGAACAGGTACAACAAGCATTTGAAGACCTCTACACATCTGAAGGACTCAGAGAGCAGCTGCATTTATCACAGACAGAATAACAGCCACTATAGTGTGATTTAGGCTCTGCGAATTCTACGCTGGAGGAATTATCCAAATTCATCTGCAAAATGGCATTGTACTGGAAAAGATGTTATTTTCAACAAATTCTGTGTGCAACAAAAATACATAATACTTCTGCTTCATTTGTTTAGCTAGATTCTATTCTAGTTTGGCACTTTAAACCACTCACAGTAGGCAGACAATGGTAATCAGTGTATATAGGTACACGTGCAAATGCAAACCCCCTATAAAGGGCCAAAATATACATGTGAGTAAAGATGCAATAAAAATGCTCTTATACACCTTGGGGTACAATGCATGCCATAATGAGGTGGAACGTGTCTACAACCTCAGAAAGCAAAAGAAATAATACTCACTATTCTGCTCTCGTAGAAGTTTCTGCAGTCCAGTAGAATGGTGTCGTTTTCTGCTTGGTCGGAGCGAGATAGATATTCTTCTACTTCCCTATGAAACTCCTCTGGTGACAGATGTATTCCTAAATCAATAAGTCACAAATGTGGAAGCAGTTAGAATCTCCATTTTTCCACTGAGGTTCAATGTGTTTTTCTTAGGTTGCATTGTATTAGCCGCAGTCAACAAATTATCAATGGCATCATTGTTTACACAGATCATTTATGAACAAAATTATATTTACAAAGCTGGAAATGTGGAGCACTTGCTGGCCCGAGCAGTTACTTATTGAGGAACTTTTCTGTCTGGAGGTACACATTACCATCACTTACTGTAAGTGCATCCATTCTTTTAAGTGCAATGAAAACGGTAGCGGGGTGCCTGGTGGGGATGTGGCATAATTCGGGCACCTTCATCAGAGGCTGTGACCAAGGGCGTGGTCTAACACGTGGGCTAGAATTCTGTGATCAGTGTACTTCTTTACAGGAAAGATAATTGTCAAAATATGGATTTTAATCATTGCTGTTTTACTGGGGGCAACACTTGTTTTTTTTAACAGCACGTCTTGCTGCCAATAAGTGAAATGGCACATCTATGTATATTGCAAGAATATTGTATTCATTCTCGCCAATTGTTGAAATTTACAATTAACGCATAAAACAATATTTAATAAAAAAAATATTTTGAGATATGTGTTAAATGAGAGCTGATTTACTGGGATCGGCGTGTGCTCTTTGGTAATGCTTAAAGAAATCGGATGGATGACATGCAGGGCTCATTTCCCTTCTTTGCCTGCACACCCAGGTGCCTGCACCTGGGTAGTGCAGAGTCCTGGTCGAGCTCCACAGTGCTGTAATCTGCTAAATTCGAATCACTGTAAAATAGCGCACATGGTTAATGAGGTGGTTGCACAGGAGTGTGCGTTACGCAACTGGAGTAGCGTTGCGTGTTTATTTAGAGTAGAGAAGAGATGGAGACAATACAGGCAAGTGGAGATGGACACATTAGAGGAAAGTTTAGAAAAGGAGAAAGTTTAGAAAAGGAGACAGTTTAGGCAAGTGGAGTGTAAATGATTTAAGTGCTATAGCAATTATCCCCCACGATAAACACAGTTAGAGCTAAAGTTAAAATCAGTCTCAAAATTCACCATTTGCACAGAGGGATGATGCAAACAGGTTGCAACGGTGCAGAAAAACAACAGGGAAAATCCATGTGCAGCTTTTTTGCTGCTTGTGTAAATAGGGAAAGGAGCAAACAATGTTTACTCCAAACTAAAATGTGCCCCGGAGCAAAACATGGAGAAAGGAGATTTCACAGTTTTTGCTCTGTTTAAAGAACACAAAGGGATTCCAATGGGGGCAAAATCAACTTGCTCAAAAATCTGCTGAAGGTATTGCTGAGCACAGACTACGAAAATAGCAACGAATTATAAGCATAAACCTTTACATTTCAAAGGAATAAATAATAGTAATAATAATACAGTGGTTCTATTAAATAAATATAACACCACAACAAGTCCTGTATGCCATGGATGTCTGCACCCATGCACTGAAGGATTTTCACCTAGTCGGGAAATGCCCGGACATTCAAAACTATGGCCAGAAAACAATACACATTATATCAGATATGTTTCAAACCCCCACTGAACTCTCGCCATTAGTGCTTCTACCAGGTTATGTAGCAGACGTCCCTAAACAAGTTATTTTAGTGGGCGGAACGCTGTGTGGCATGATGTGGAAGAAAGGTCCAACAACATGCCCCCCCACCCACCAGAGATCACAAGACTGGCTAAAAGAAATAGTCCACAGCGGCTAGACCACAAGACATTTGGGGACCACTAAGAAACTTTTAACTAAGGTCGCAATTTAAATATTTTTGATATTGACAGTATCATACTGAATTAATGGACGTGATGTTTGATTCTTGACATGGGTGCGGGTGTAGGAAACGGTGACTACAGCTCAAGAACTTCATGACAATGTAATTTTGGGATGGAGATGTTATTGATACAACCTCTAGGACGAATATGATTCAAAACTTACACTATATGTCTGCCTTTTCACCTAAATCTGATACACTAAGTTCCTAACTGTGCAACAGTTTAAGTTAGAATGGTGTTTTTGTATTGACTGCAAAATCAAAACAGAATTGTAATTGTATTGTTCAAACATAGAGTAAAATCAGACTCTATTGTTTTTAAAGAGTTATTCATATGTATTTGTTGAAAGCTCTATTGCACATGTAAAATGATTTATAAGTTATAAATGTGCTTTGTAAGTTGAGAAAACATGTCAAAATCTATTTTTTCCATTTTGTACCATTGTGCACACATCCTCAAGTATTGTGCACTAGAGCACACTTTGGTTGCTTTACTCCCTAGTAGACAAGCAGTAAAACAGTACATTATTTTACTTTAATATTTGCACCTATGCAATTTTTCTGCTATATAGCACAATCTCTCAATGCCCTGTGATAGACAGAAGGCTCCCCTTTCATTTATTCTCTATATTAACGAGCTTCATCCGTTTTTGGTGCAGTCAACACAAGATGTTCCAAAAATTAAGGGGAAGCCACTGATGACACTATTCTATGCCGATGACGCAGTGCTCATGGCGCGTACTCCCAGGGCACTGCGTCATCTGGTTCAGACGTTTGTGGATTTTATGGCCCTACTCGATTTGCAAACAAATTCTACAAAATCTCATATTATGTCATGCAGACCGAAGGCTATTCACCTATCAAATATGTCGATTGGTTCTAAGCATTTGAGCCACACCAGCACTTTTCAATATCTTGGCGTGATTTTTTCAGCTGGAGGGTTTTGGGTGGCTAATATTGTGCACCGTAGAATGAAATTTGCAATGGCTAACGGCTCCTTGTGTAGCCTCCCCAATCTGTGGGGGGTGGCCCTCTTAAGCCTCTCTTGCAGATTTATAAAGCACAATGTGTACCCATCACCATGTATGGTGCTGAGGTTTGGAGCTTTTCGAATTGCAAGGCTATACAGAGCGAGGAAAACAGATTTTGCAGAAAACGTTTGTTTGTTCCTATTTCTGCTTTACACTATATTTGCCATAAAGAGCTTAGTCCTCCTTATCTAGCTTTACCGTATTAGAGTTCGTCCCATATTGTTGTGGCTTGCAATTTGGAGAAACACTGAGGCGGGGCTAACACAAGACATTATTTTGGATTGTCTATCCCTGGATAAGGGTTCATTTATTCCCTGGTTGGCCTATGTGAAAGATGAATAGTGTAAAATTGGAATGGAAACTGCCTTCACTGATCCATCATCGTGTATTGATATAGATAAAAAGATAGTAGCACAAGCACTTTATGATTATGAACAATAAAAGCGTCTAAGGGATACATTGGTGAAGCCAAATGTGTCTGCATATATCGGATTATGTGAATCGGATTGTTCCTCCAATTAGATTTGTCATGCACGGAATAGATGGGAACGAATTTTGTTTTAGATCAGACACAATGAAATACCTGTTGTGCTTCCCCCAGGGTTTTGTCCACAATTTAGAGGCTGTATTGTGTCCCTGTGATAATGTTTCAGGCCAATCAATGCTCCATTTTATCTTCTTTTGTAAATTTTATGTAAGGTATACAAGATTGTTTTAAATTGCGGTTCTAAAAAAGTATTTACAAAGTACTAGACAATGCAGGCCCATCCTTAGACTTTTAATGACCCTACCAAATGATGAAATTGTTTTGCAGGTTCGGGCCTTTTTAAAATGTGCTGTGCGAACTCGTAGGTCTATGTTGGTCTAAAATTATTTTAACACGTATTGTTATGTTTTAACTTTATAATCACTGTCTGGTTTGTTTTTATGAATTATATATTCTAACGTAATGTTGTATGTGCGTTTATGATTGTTATCATACTTCAGAATAAAGCTAATTACTGATTGATTGATTTCTGCTCACATATAAGTAATTTTACCATTAGTGGTGAACATTCTTAAAAGTCAGTAAAAACCTGTCATCATTTCAGGTTATATAAGTAAACCAGATCATGTTTTGAAGCACTAAGTTTCTACCCCAACAGGTTAGATTAAGAAAAACATGTTAAGGGATGTGCAATACCCTTCCTAAAAGAAAATGTTAAATTGGTTTAGCAAACATAATTGCATCGGCCAGAGACGAGAGACTTTCCGGCTGATACTTTCAGGGCCATGATAGGGATTTTTTGTTTTAATTTGAAAAAATCTTCACAAATGCTTGATGTAGAATGTGGATAAGCAGCAAATAGCAAAGCTATGACTCGTAATATTTGTTATCGTGTAGGTTGTGATGACATTAAAGCCGCACTTACCAGTTTCTTTATAGGAAACCTTTTCTGGATCAATTCCCATGGGCACAATTTCTCGAAACACACCCACTCCAAGTTCAGGAAAGCAATGAGCTCCTCCTTTGCTGCTCTGTGGAATAATAAAAAAAAAAACTACACAATGTGCTCTTAAACCACTGACATAGAAAAAAGTAGAACTACAGCTTAACAATAGTTAAGATTTACTTGTATACATACACGAATTGGCACCAGGAGAAGAAATTGTTACTTACTTGTAACTACAGTTTCACAGTTATAATTCACTCATGAATATAAAGGTTTCGAAACTGGCGGATATTCTATAAAGAGACCTTTAATAAAGTGTTTTATTACCCATTCAAAGAATAGCGTAATCATTCTCTTGCGCTCCACCTTAAAATAGGTGAAGCTTGATGGTGCTCTGGCGCAGTCTTGTTACACTACACTCAATCAATCAATCAATCAATCACATGACTTTATTCGGCATAAAAGTACAGATAAAATACATCAAGGTTAAAAACTAGTTCAGCAATCTAAAAATTTCCATAAAACATAATCAATACATCAGTGATTAGGATACGCATCCCCTTGCACAATTCCCTCGTAATACCAAAAATGAATTACATCACTGGGGGTGTATACTCCCCACAAGCCCCTAGTTGCCCTTAACCTGAATGCTGCCCTTAAAAAATTTACAGTACAAAATAGAGTCAAAGCATCTGGGGACAACTTTAAAAATAACAAAGCTACCCTCGCCTGTTTAAATCTAGCTTTCTTTAAAATTCTCTTTAAAAATAGGATCCTAGGTTGTGAGTAAAAGGGACATAGTAAAACCAGATGACGGGTATCCTGCGGAGACCGTAGGTCGCAGCCACATGGTCCCTTCATCTCTATAGACGGTGTATATCCCGCCGGGTCAGCTAATACATGATGCAGGAGATTCAGCCTAAACCGTGTCATTAAGAATCTATCATGGGCATTATAAAAATAAGACAAATAAGGTTCAATGCCCATGGATGTTTTAGTTAAAAGATATTCTCTTACAGACTGCTTAATCAGCTCCCTGTCGTCCCTGAGTGTTGTGGTATGCAATAAATCATATACACATTTTAGAATATGAGCTGTATGTGGAACATACCTATGAAGGAATCTGTTTGCATCTCTCGCCCCCGAGCTGCATATTCGCACTTGCTAATCTAAATAAATTGAAGCTGGGTTGTGATGGAACAGCTTCCCTCATTGTCAATCAAAGAAAATTAAAGGTACGCATTTGTGGCAGAATACTTAAAATCTGCTTAAAGCTTAGGCCTTGTGGTTGACTACAATAGTGGCTGCTCCTCCGCAATGGCGGAGAAGCGTCGCCCCACTGCCGGCTCAGAGCTAGCAAATTTAAAATAAAATAATGTTCTTGCATCGTTTTATTTTACATTTGCTGGCTTTTAGCCAGCACTGTAGGGAGGGGCGGGGCATAGGCATGGGAGAGGAGGAGGAGTGCTATGTGCACTCCACTCCCTAAGTGCGCATATGTGTTTTGGCCGGCCATCTCAGGCCGACCAAACACACACGCACACTTAGGTTTTCTCCAGCCCAGCTGCATTGAGCAGCCAGGCTGGAGAAACCCCCACAGACTCCCTGGTCTAAGCAGGGTGTCTTTCCTGCCTGCTCAGACCAATCCCCGCGCTTCTCTGCAGCACGCATATTGGATGGGCGTCCGTCCCAGGGACAGCTGGGACCTCACCCAGGAACAGGAGGAGAGGCGGCGCGACGCTAGATGAGGCTGAAGGTACGTTTTTAAAAAATATTGTATTTTTTATCCCCCCCCACCCCTCCCGCGTGACCCCACCCGCCCCATCACCCTTTGTTTATGGCAGCAGCCGCTGGGCTACAATGGCACATGTTTCCTTGACACATGAACTCCAGATACAATGCAGCAAATGCATAACTTGTGAGCTTCTGATGGCAGCTGGCACGTCAATATATCTTGCTGTTTTTGTTTTATTTAATAATGTATTTATGGAGGGAATGGAGCACTTCACAAATGACAAGAAAGAATATAAACAATGTGAATGAGGATGTGTGGCTGTATGAAGAAGGGTGTGTGGTCGTCTGATGCTGGATATAAGGCTCTAAAATGCTGGCTATGGGTGCGTTTGATAGTTATGTGGTCATATATGATAGTGGGTGTGTGGCAGTATGATGGTGGATGTGTTCAGATATGCTGACGGTGTGGGTGTAGGATGGTGGGTCTGTGGACATATGATGAGAGCATATTGCATTTTAAAGTGTGTGTGTGGTTATCTAATGGGGGGTGTTGGCAAATGGCGTGAGTATGTGGCCCTATGATGTTGATTGTGTAGATTTCTGATGGTCAGGTTGTGGATGTATGAAGCTGGGGGGTGGGTAGGTGTGTTGGTTTCGATGTAGGTGCATGGTGTTTTTTCTGTTTCATTTCAATGTCCGTTTCTCCATCTGTATGTCCCTGTCACACTCTTTCTCTTCCTTTGTGTCTATACCCATTGTGGTGTCTGTTTCGCAGGCTCTCTTTGCAGCGACTACTTTCTCCTCCTTTCCCACTGTCTCTGTCCCTATGCCTCGCTCTGTCCCTCTGTCTCTGTTCTTTTATCACTGTTCCCCTGCCTGTCAATAGTCCCAATCCCAAATTCTGCTCCAGATTTGGATTTAGTAATGCCTTACCAGAAAGAGAGTGAAAACATTCTTGGCTGTCTCCTCATCCCCTCACAAAGTATGCCCACTGTCTTCCCATTGCCTTTAAAGCTAGACAGCAATGTAACATGGATGGGTTCTGCATCGGCACAGGCAATGATTCCCGGCACCCCAGGTTTGCCTGGGAGACAGTAAGAGAAGAAAGGCTGAATATCAACAAGAACACACATGCAGCTTGCACTTTGACCTTGACGATGCTCTCCACATGTACAGGAGAGAAGCATCAATATTAAAAGAGGGTGCCATATTTAAGTAAGGAGGTGGTAGGGACCAATCTTCTGTCGAAAAAAAGACAGGTCTCTAACATAACCTGGTTCGAAATGAGTATACATAAAACTCACAGGTTATGTAACAAAAAGCAGCGCCTGGCTCACTAAGAGTCTGATTTCTGAGGCAGCTGTAGCGCTGAGATGGCTCCACTACACATTTCTAGATGATGTGCATCGCATCCTGGATAGGGGAGGGGAAACTCCTGTCACCTCATCCCTCTTGCACCTCATAGAGGCATTCAAAACTGTTTATCATAGAAGATTGGTTGCTACCTTGCAATGTAACTTGAGTTTTTGTGCCAAAGATCTGAGTTGCTTCTGCTCTTTTCTATCCAAGACTTCTGAGTTGGTAAAGATCGACAGCCACTGCTGAGATAGACCTGCAGTAGCCTGCAGCGTACCTCAAGGCTTCATCCTGGCACCCACTTTGTTCAATCTGCACATCAGGACTGTACATTTGTTATTGCAAGAGATTGGGAGCCTCCGAACACCCATATAAGGATGACACGTAAATATATTTAAAATCATCTTCCATTAACAACATCATCTCCCTACACATTGCCCTCACCAAACTCCCATCTTGGACAGCTAACACGTTCTGAAGCGATCTCCCTATAAAACCAAATTCCTTTTCTTAACCCTAAAACACGAGAGCAAGTTTGATCCAGGGCTTCTTGATAAACTAAAAGTAACTGACTTCTGTCCTTCCCTAGCTTCTGCATTGGCGTTCTGTAATTCACTCAAGATTGCTCTTCATTGATTTCCAAATAAAGACAAGCATAGGTTTTAAAAAAGCAGACATTACCTGCCACTGGGCCTGAAGGGAAATACTTTGCTTGTGGACGTTTAACTGGTGAAAGAGCAGACTGCCGTCACTCACAGTGAAATTAGCCAACAGCTAAAGTGTGTTGACACACTTGTTGTGTATTAGTTCTTCATGTAACATGGCTGACAGTCGTCATTAGCCCTTCCTTTGTGTTCTTACCTCCTTAGCCTCTAAGAATACCTGTGAGTGTTCTAACTTGTACCGGAGTGTTCCACTCTTGTCAGTTGATGGTCTGGTCAACTGGCGAGGTGTGCGCTCAGCTGTGTCCTACAATAAACCTACATGTAACTAACTAGAAGTGTCCCGAGATCCATCCACTACAATTTGGTGACGATTTAGCTGACCAGACCAGAGAGGGAACATCCCCTGCACAGCTTTGAGCAGCACCTCGCACCAAGAACCCACTGCGGTCCACCCAGCTGCTGCCAGCAACGTGGCCATAAGAAGGAAAAAACCTGAAAAACGAGAGAAAACTAAAGAAAAAGAAACGAAGAAACCCATCTACTGCCTGTATCATTAGCAAAAAGAAACTGCTAACCTGAGCAATGTGTTGAAACCTGCCGCAAGTATTCCCCAGCTGTTTCCAGAAACAAGATAAACTAGAGGAACACCGGAAAAAGAAAACAATCCCAGGTACCAGTCGCAAATACACTGCTGCCAGGAAAAAGAAACAAACTTCTGACGTGACTCGTCTGAATTGTGAGTCAGTTACTTGTCAACGTTTATTTATCCCTGCATGCCCCATATAAACTGTTCGCCACTAGATGGTGAATTTACACTATGAAAGTGCCAAGCCAGAGCAAAGTTAAAACCCCGACACTAATAAATCCTGTTTGAAAGTGACCATTAACGTCAGCACTCTAAAGACTTGCACTTGTAAGTGCTTATCGGGGGCAAGGTTCGGGCCCCGGCGTTGTTTAATAGTGTTTGGCAGTTTGAACACACAGCGTGAAGAGAAGGAAAACGCTCATGAGGCACGCTACCTCTGCATCATCAAATCGGCAGTCTAATTTAACTTCAGCCACGAACTTGGACAAAAGAAATGAGGAAACCTCTAACAGGACGAAATTAGAAGAAATCAAAGTGAGAAAGAAAAGAAATTACTCACGAGGCACTCCTGACGTCACTTCGAAACCGTGAGTCAGTTTCAGAGTGCGCGCGCTTCCTCTTGCATGCGCGATCTCTAAATGTTGAATAGGTTACCAGGCAACAGTGTCACGCGCTTCCTTCTCCATGCGCGTTCTCCGCATCAGCAAAACGTTACCAAGCAACAGCGTCGCAAAATGGCAGCGTGAGTGAGAGGAGCATCGCAGCTACAAATGTCACGACACTGCGACCAAAAGTAAGTAGAAGAAATTGATCGCAGGCACCCCGCATCCCATTTCTCATTAATGCCTTTTGGGACTTTTACATAACAATTGAAATGAAATGAAATGAAGGGCAGGCTGCACGATGGAGGCTAGAGCGCGCGCACGCTGTGTGCGCTTGAGGAGTATTTGAAGGCTATACGGAGGCTGTTCAGCTGCCTGGGGGAGACGCTCCTCAGGGGCAATGTGAGAGGTGGAAGGAGACTACGGAATGCTCACGTTCAGCGCTCGATGTTCATCCTACACCAGAGGTCTTCAATCTATGGGGCGCGACCCCCAGGGGGGCCGTGGAGTCATCAGAAGGGGGTCGCGCATTCATCAGCTTCACGTCTGCCTCGAATCCAAAACGTTTCCTCTCTTCGTTTTGGATTAGAAATACTTGCATCTCAGGAGGCTCTCTGATTGGAGGACTAGGTAAAATAAGCCAATCATAATGAGGCATGTCATCTTTACCTGCCCTCCAATCAGAGAGACTACAGCATTCATACCAGGAAATGCCCGCAAACTTTGTCCAATAAAGATGGACCAGAACCTTTGCAATGCAGCCTGCACTTCGAGGGAGTTCTGCAATATTCCACGCCGTCACTGTCTGCTGCCTTCCTTGGCCATCACTGCTTTCACCTCGTGTCCTGCTTTGTGGCTCGTTGCTGCCTCTTCAGTAGGATCTCCTTGTTACTTCCGGCGCGCACACACACACACAGATCCTTATTTGTTTCCCTGATTGAGCCATAAGGGGATTTGGGCAAAGGCTCCGGTTAATTTTTATTTTCTGTGTTCTGTCCGTTTTTCTTCTTTCCTGCATGTGTCTAATTATTTATGCTGCCTGAACTCCGCACTCGATTTAATTTATTGCTCCAGAGAAACACAATGGAAGAGAGAATGTTTGTCTTTAAACAGGGCGCATCCGTGTGGGGCTTGATGCTTCTGACAATGGACATTCACAGTGAAATGCTTGGAAAGATGTTAACTAAGCAAAATGGAGATATACATATATATTTTTCTACTTTTCAACTAAGCTTTAAGAGACTAACTTGTTTGTAAGATAAGTGCAGTGAATGGACTACTGAAGATGACAAAGTTGATGTCTGAAACATCATTGCTTTTACGTTTGTTTAAATATCACTGCAGAGAAAGATTCAGGCAGCATGGTTAAATGAGTGTCAATGCTCATGTTATTTGTCTGAACGGAGAATAGATTTTTTCAATAATTGACTACGCCTAATATTTTTACAGCATCAAAATATTACATGGTAAAGCCTACACAACTCCAATATTATTAAACACATTTGGTTGTGCAGTCTTAGCTCAAATAAGCAGCCCCGCAATGCAGCGGTGTGGGTTATGATGGTACTATTATGTTGCTCACTAAATTGTCTTAATTTGGAACAGATTAGGATAAACCACATTTACTTACCGAATCTCTCTACTGGCCTCCTCACAGCAAATTTTATCAAGCACTCAAATTTATAACTTTTTTAAAATTGATTTGTGCAGATCAAACATCTAGGTCTCACATGTGGCCTAGAAGCTGAAATGTACTTCAAAATAATCTCCAGGGTTGGGGCAAAGGCTCCAGTTAATTTTTATGACTTTCAAATGTTTATTTTCAGCGTGCTTTCCGTTTTCATTCTTGTAGCAGCAGTTTCATATGCATTTTTGTGACATTATAATGTTGGTTTTTTCCATGTTTTTTTCTGTTTTCATTCTTGTAGCAGCAGTTTAATATGCAGTTTTATGACGAGTGTATTTTGCTACCTTTCACAGCCTCTCTTCTGACCCTCACCCTGCAAAGGCCTTTCCAAGACGAAGACTCAGTTGAGCCAGTCTGACCGTGCAACATGTTGTCCTGCACCAAGTGCATGGGCACACATGTTCACAATGGATGTCATTCTCCTTCCGGACACTAAGCCTCCCACTGTACTGAACGTATGGCCTGCAAAGAAGGGCACTTCTAGGGGCACTGACGTGAAAGAGGTCATAGGTCACCTGCTAGGGACAAGAGATGCACCGTGAGGATAGGTAGTCTGCTTCAAGATGACCTTTGAGTATAGCCCAAGCACACAAATCACAAGGGCATACCCCATGGCCGTCCTTATACCACGTGAACATAATTATAGCCTAGGTGACTGGACACCCAGGCGGCCAGCCTCTTAGCATTTTCTCGTGGCCTTCAGAATTTATTGTTCACTTGGCCAAGATGGTTACCAAAAACCGAAACAAATAACGAAGCCCAAAAGACCACAAACCACAGTCACCCGCAAACCTTTGGTTTTGCTAAACACTGTTTAATTCTATTTCCCCACCGTAAAATGATTTGCCGTGGGAATTGGGGGCGCTTTTGGTTGTCGATGATGGTGAGTACCAAGTTCTAGACATTTTGGTCAGGAGGGGGTCCTTATGCCTAAAATTTTTGACAGGGGGGTCTCGGCATCAAAAAGTTTGAAGACCTCTGTCCTACACTGAGGAGGTTCAACTTGTGGCTCAAATTTTCCTTGTGGCTCAAATTTTCACAAAATGTCTACCTCCCACAAGTCACTCCTCACCAGAGCATATTGACTGCTACCACACAAACTATTAAATAGGACCGTGTCTGACACGGAAAGCTTAGTGGAAACCTTCATCCGGAGGAACTGGAGCTATTCACGATCACCGCAATCAGATATAAGGAAAGCGCGGTAGGAACTGGTATAGTGGAGGTAGGAGTTTCACTCTTCACAAAATGAGAAGCTCATAATGTTCTAGCAGCCCTTGACGCTCTTCACCTGGTGGTGCTTTTCTGAGACAGGTTAGGGCGGGTAGGAAGAAGGGCAATGCAGCACGTACTGACAATAAGCAGAGCAAGTAGAACCGGGTCAAGATGGGGACAAAAGTCCCAAAGGAACCAGAACAGTGGCATAGAGACTAAAACGAGGAAATGGCTACTGAGAGCCAAACCAGAAGCAGGAGGGAACAAAGGTCCCAGAACCAGGAGGGGACAAAGGTTCCAGTACCAGAGGGGACAAAGGTCCCAGAACCGGCAATGGACAATGGTCACAGAACCAGTACCAGAGGGGACAAAGGTCCCAGAACCGGCAATGGACAAAGGTCCCAGAACCAGGAGGGGACAAAGGTCCCAGAACCAGTACTAGTGGGAAAAAGGTCCCAGAACCGGCAATGGACAAAGGTCACAGAACCAGTACCAGAGGGGACAAAGGTCCCAGAACCGACAATGGACAAAGGTCCCAGAACCAGGAGGGGACAACGTGCCCACGACCAAGAACTTAAAAATAAAAAACTGAGACAGAGAGTCCAGTAGCGGTGTATGAGGCCTATAACCAGTGAAAGAGGCCCAGAACCAGAGAAAGTGAACCAGAACTGGAACAAAGCGACCCACAACCAGGACAAAGTGTTCACACTCGAAGAATTAAATTGACAGGAGAACTCAAGTTTGAAATGTTACTCAGTATTGAAGCGCAGAAATGATTTTACAAACTACTGAGTATTTAATTAAAAAAAAATTATTATAAAGGACGTTGTGATCATATGTCAGTCCGAAGCACTTCAAGTAAGATTAAAAACTCCTAACATCACATGCGGTACTGCACTTGGAAATCTCGAAGAGTCCCAGGACTGTGGTATCTGCTGTTGGAGTTCTACGGACCTCACAACTTAACATTAAAGAAATCTGTAACTAAAGCATGAAGGCATCTGTTGAGCTGTTCATCTTCAAAATGGAGCGGAAAGCGGTGGTGACAGAAACAGATTGAAGAAAGTGAACTGTCTCTTCCTGTTTTTGGTGGACAAGGACAGATTGGAGAAAGTGGACTGTCTCTTCCTGTTTTTGTCAGTCTAAGGGGAGTAGGTGGTGGTGGTCTTTTAGTTGTTTTGGGCGATGTCTCCCACCTCACCTTCCACTCTTGACACTCTTTACCCCCAAACGCTCCTTTGCCTTCGCGAACTAAAAATAGTTCAAGACGTCGTAGACCTCCTATCTGTCTTAATGATTATTGTTGTTGTCTCCCATACTTTTAGTTTCTTTTTTGTGATTTATTTATTTCTTTTTTTTCTCTCTGTAAAAGAGGAAGATGTGTTGTGTATTAGTTCTTCATGTAACATGGCTGACAGTGGTCATTAGCCCTTCCTTTGTGTTCCTACCTCCTTAGCCTCTAAGAATACCTGTGAGTGTTCTAACTTGTACCGGAGTGTTCCACTCTTGTCAGTTGATGGTCTGGTCAGCTGGCGAGGTGTGCGCTCAGCTGTGTCCTACAATAAACCTACATGTAACTAACTAGAAGTGTCCTGAGATCCATCCACTACAACACTGTCCCACGCCGCATGCTCTTGTGGACAGATGAAAAATGTGAATCATACAACAAAAGAGCAACAGAAGAAAAAGGCTGGTCGAAAGGTTAGTACATAATTTATGTATAATTTCACTAAATTGAAAAGGTCCTGGCAAATGTCAAACCTAAGAATTGCAAAAACAACCGATTTCCATATCCGGTCCCTGAAAATCTTTAAACCTCTTCTGCAGATTTCCCATATGTAAACAGCTGCCCAAGGTTTGGTCATCTCAGGCTTGGCCTTTGGCAGAGCCATTCTTGCCCCAATGCCTTAAACTATGCTCAACCCATTCAAGACAGTCTTACATTCAGACACAGGCCCAGCTTCTACAAGGAAGTTCGACCACATCGCCACACTCCTGTGCACTTTGCACTAGCTACCAACAGAAGCAAGAGTCAAACTGAATGACTAACTTACAAAGTCTAATACCTGAACAAGCCTTTATGTTTGCCTGCCAACTCTGCATCCCACACAGAATAAAGGACTCAATATACCTAAAAGTGCCTAAAGTCATACCTACCCAAGCCCAACAACAGTCTTTGTCAAGATCTGCAACAACTTTCTGGAATTCAGAACCAACAGCTATGACACCCACATTGTCTCTCTCTCTCTCTCGCTTGTTGTCCTGACAACACCAATCTCTTTCGGTTCAGTCTGAAATACAAATGCATTTGTATTTATCCCTAAGACCCTAACTTGTCAATCCTAGATCTCTGTTGTTGGTACTGTATGCATCTGTTGTTCAGCTCTAAGGTACCCTGCTAGTTCTCTGATTGCAGGGGCGCTATAAAAATAGTGAAAATAGTAAAACCAGTAAAAAACTGAGGAGGGGAGCAAGAAAGAAGTATAGAAGGTATCCCTTGGTCACAGAGGAGGTACACACAACAGACAGAAAAGAGAGCACACAGTGGAAAGCATCAAAAACAGATTATCAAAAGGGCAAGTGTGAGAAAAAGTGAAGGCAACAATAAGGATATAGATAGTCAGAAGAGCATTGGTGATAATAGCTTCTGTGAATAGTTTACTGCTACTGAGAGAGGTCTCCAAGCTCAAAGAGAAACAAGCATTGGCAAAGGCAATAGGTCTCTCCTTTGGGATCTATAGGCTTTGTCAATGATTTTAGTCATGCTGTAGAGCAGTGCGGATGCTGTCCAGCATAACTAAAAATAATAATGATAACAATAAAACTGTGGGGACGTGGTCAGCGCTAATGCAATTAAAACAAAAAATTGCTATGACACAGATAGTGCTAATGCGCTTTAAACAAAAAACAGGGGGAGTAGGTTAGGGGACAAGGCAGCAGGGATGGGGAGACGACATTCAAGAAGGGCCGAGGGGAGAGGACAATGGAGGGTGGGCTGTGGAGAACCACACTGACAACAGAGTGGGCAAGGGCGGGAATGCACTAGAACAATGGAGGATGGGCAAGGGGGAAAGCACACGGACAACGGAGGGTGGGCATGGAGGGAAAAACACATGGACAATGGGGGTGGACGGGGGAAAGCACACGGATTTGTGAAAGCAACACAACAGAAGCAACACAGAGGGCGTAGGGGATCCAAAGCAATACCAAGGGGGTTAGGTGGTGGCAGTAAGAAACAAAGAGGGCGCTTGTGGGCAAATGTAGAGAGAGAGAGTGACACAATGGAGATAGCTGGTAAACATGAATTCTCAACGAGTGGTAAACAAAAAGAAAAATGTAGTGCTTCCTAATGAGGGCTGTGGAAGGGCATTAGCAGGACGCAAGTAAAGCACCCATGCTCCAGGAGAGGGACAGACTCAGGTGATCACTGTAAAATGCACAGAAGCCATCACATGAATTAGAAGCCAGCAAATAAGAGTGGCAATGAAGCTCACCAATGATAAGTAATGGGCAGTTCTATGCACCGTGCAAAATAACAAATCGTTTTGCAAGCGAGAGTTAAAAATGGAGAAAGTGGATTAGAATATCTTATCTCTTCCAAAAGACTGAATAAAAATGAAGAAGTCTCTGGCTCATACTCCCTCAGGTCGGCCTTATCATCCAAACAAGGACTTATAGAGACACTCCAGGACAGATGCCAAAGTAGACATGTTGGCAGAGTCGAAATTTAAACTAGAGAAAAAAATTAGTAAAACGAAAGGCCCTCCCGGAGCGCAGTAAATACTCTCAGAGTTAAAAGATCAAGGTGTTTGAACAATTCCCGGGTAATGGGAACAAGGAATTGGCATGGAGAGAAATGAAAATCAAATGAGAGCAGCAGGGCAACGGATGTTTGGCTTTACAAACAGGGAGGTAAAAAAGATGGCCTTAAATTGTTTGTAGTGTGCAGTCTTGGAAATCAGTTGAGTCCAGCTTAGTCAAAACTAATGCAAAAAGAACAATTGATGGACAGAATGCAGAACAATGTCAAACATTCACCCCAGTACAGAGATCTGAGCCTAAATCCTTCGTTTTTTACTCCCCATGCCATTCCAGTTTAAACAAAGCCATATGCAAATCAGTCGGGACCCTGCTACCCAAGGGAACAGTCCAGCCCGAACTGCCAGGCCAGGTCTTCCCGAGACCGGGAACAAGCATCCGGGGACCAGTTTCAGAGTATCATCCCTCATCAGCCAGATTACCTTGACTCCAGTGGCATGGAAAGCACGGGACCCACATCTGGGCATACCCGTCCCACTCGGGGTGACAAATGCAAAAAGAACAATTGATGGACAGAATGCTGAACAATGTCAAACATTCACCCCAGTACAGAGATCTGGGCCTAAATCAATCATTTTTGGGGGTGAGTGGTTGAAAAGTTTCAGCACTCCGTCCATTATCTTGTGCTTGCTATGTTCGCCCTAAGTGGCCAAGGGGATGCCCAGTCAAGGGTCCCTTGCTCACTGTGCCACTGGATTCAAGCTAGCCTGGTTGATGAGGGATGATACCCCGAAACCGGTCCTAGGATGCTTGTTTTCGGTCCAGGGAGGACCTGGCCTGGCAGAATTCAAGCGATTTAATCTCAAGCCTGTTAATTGGGATGTCCCAGTACAATGCACCACTTTGAGAGTTTTCTTTGGTTGAAGTGGTTTTTTGTATTGCATTTTGACTTTAAGCCAATTCCATTTGCTCCCTTTTAAAATTAAAGGAAACTGAACAAAGGAATAACAACTATCGATAACTTCATGAATTAGTACCAGACTGCCATGCTTAATGTTTTATCAACACCTTTCCATAAGAAGAAATAAGCATTTATAGTAATTTCTTCCAAGGAGGCACAATATTGCGTGTGGGATCCATCAAGAAAATATTATTTACCTTAAAATCCTCTTTAGTCATTCGGTCCTTAAATAGTGGATGAGAAAGCATGGCTTCAATGTATATTGCAGTAGCTACTTTGCTCCCACCAACTGTTCCATTTATGCCCTCGGATGCGATTCGCACCTAGAGAAAAATGAGAACAAAAAGGGGACATTGCATAGGTTTTTAATAAAGGTTTTTACATGTGCTGTTCATCAAAAAAGTGACCATGACATCGTACTGGACCATCCATATTAAAGCTAAGCATAATATTCTGAGTTTGCTATATAATCGGAGATATGGGTGGAGCTGCACACGATTACTGTAAAAAGAGCTACCTGGCCAACAGGAGCCAAGTTTTGGAACCTTTTACTATGCTTGAGAGGCACTAAGGTCAGAAGATGGAGGATTAGACCCAGCACCCCAGAAATATTTCAGCTTCATAAGTCTGAAGCCCAGCTTTAAGTGACAGCTGCCCTGAAGGCGACTTAGGCGCCTATTCACACACTGTATTCTGTAGTATGTGCAGCAGTACTACAATAGTACTACTCAAGCACTACAAAATATTATTCACAAGCCTAGGTGCAGAGGTCTACACCTTAGTCTCTCCTATCTTTTCTGTGTGGAGATCTCCATCCTGACTGCGGAGATCTCTCCACAGATACGCCTTTGTTTTCGGAGTAAACGTAGGAGGAGCAGGAGATGGAAAATGGAGAATGTTTACGAATAGATAAAAGGAGTTTAGAGAGGAGTAAGGAGGGGTTAAGGGAGGGATAGGAAGGGGTTAAGGGAGGGATAGAAAGGGGGTTATGGAGGGACAAGCACCCACCCACAAAAGAGTAAGCCCCTTCCTATTTACAAACTGCACTTCTAAAGATACTCCAGCCCAATAAAACCCAAAACATTAATATTTGTACTCCAGCTCAGACATGGAGTAAATCCAGTACCACCCATGGCCACTCACAGATACTTCAACAACATCCAATAAAAAAGATGAAGGTAGGAACTTAAAATAAAAAAACACAGTAAATAATGTTACATTAAATTAATTTATAGAGCATTTTAAAAATGTATATACAATTATTTTAACGTTTAAAAAATAAAATATAAATTACAAATATTATTTTATTATGCAATATTTGAATACATTTTTAAATGTAAAAACAAATGTGACTAAAAAATAATTCTGTACATAACTTTCAGAAAATAAAAATAAACATTTTACTATAGGTGTTTTTTATAAGTCTTCAAAAATCATTTTAATTTAATGTACTTACATTTAATATTTACTTTAGAATTTAATTAATAGTGTGGTAGCATTTTTGAAAATTTGTTCTACATTCAAAATACAAATATAAAATTCATATACATTAACATTTAATAAAAAAGTTTGAAACTTTAAAAATAAAAAAGTAATAAACTTTTATACATTTTGCTATACTTTACCATAGTGAGATCTCCACCCTGATTGCTGCGGTCTTACCAAATAATCAGAACATAAAATACGGTCAAAAAGTCCCTACTAGTAGTAACTTTATGCTTGTGTATGACAGTTATACTGACTCAACCTCTGTTTTAGTGGGTAGGTTATTGTAGGTTTGCACTCTGTAATAACGTTAGACTCTAAAATGGTGAATAGCCTAAAGTAGTAAAAATGCTACAAAGCGTAAGAGTAACTTTACACAGGTACATTTACTCATGTGTAAAGTTATCTTTTTGAATAGCCACCATCGAGTTCTCTTGGAGTGATAGCCATCACTAGGTTGCAAAAGAGGCCTTGGCCAGTGGGCAGTGGCCAGTAGTTGGGATCAGCACACCAGAGGTGTCTAGAAGCCTTCCGAAGCTCTAACTTAGCTTGTTAAGTAATATTTGCCACAAAGCCGTCTGGAAGTGCTTCAGAGCATGTGCTAGTGTTCTCTGGTTTGATAGACGCATCCGTGTTAATAGAGAGACCAGCATCCAGAGGAACCAAATAGGATGTACTTAAGGTCTATGCCGAACACAAGTACTGCTGACTGTGGAGTCTTTCTCCAGAATGAGAGAAGCACCTTCCACAGTAGGGTGAGGCCAGAGGCAGCACCTAGAGAACAGATAATGGTAGGATGAACTGACTTCAAGCCCCATATGTAAAGAGCAATCTGCTCAGAAGATGGAGCCAACCCACATTCTTGTGACCCTGTCCTGAAAGAAGCACATGGCTTGATGAGTAGCCAGTAGCAGCACCCCAGATGTGCTATCTGGCCTCATAGATCTTAAATTCTATGTCAGGACCGGAGGCGAGGATTATGCTTTTTTATGCTTTCTTCCTTCGCTTTAATATACATTATTTCAAAACAGCAGCCATTTTAAACATTTCAAAACTACTTTTCCCATGAACATCAGGAAAAGCAAACAGTTCATAAGTCCTACTTTAACGTCCGCAGCAT
This sequence comes from Calotriton arnoldi, assembly GCA_963921515.1. Taxonomy (NCBI): domain Eukaryota; kingdom Metazoa; phylum Chordata; class Amphibia; order Caudata; family Salamandridae; genus Calotriton; species Calotriton arnoldi. Next base: position 2,295,925 of record CAWUFW010001823.1, on the reverse strand, counting down.
TTAATGTCCCAAACATAGTCCCCTGTCGCTGCTTGTACTCCCTCTTTCTTCGCTGCTCAGCAGCCAGTTAAGTGCTCTTCTTTGTTTCTATGGTTTTCTCAGGCAGTTTGAATGAGTTTTTCATCAATTTAATGCTGTTTGCGACTATATTGTGTATGATCTAACACACCACTTGTAAGCGGTTTTCCCTTTTAGATCCCCTTCCAGTCGCGGGACGAATACAGCACTCTTTACATGACTGGGCCCATTATCATATGTATTGCGGTGCAGCCTTTCTCCCGCTATAGGGCGCTGGCTCTGTGCAGCGCGTCTCTCTCTCCCATTCAAGGGAGTTGAGTGCACGTTGCCGGAACCTGCGAATCGTCCACCCTTGTCTCGCTGCTCAGGGTTACGCCCAGTGCGTGCTGAGTCTGTATTTTACCTGCATCTTTCTTTCTGACGCCCCCGCTGGGGGTCTGTATTTCAGGCAACATGCACTGACACCCTACGGCAGTGGTTCCCAAACTGTGCGCCGTGGCGCCCTGGTGCGCCCTCCAAACTAGCCAGGGGCGCCACGCTCCAAAGGTTTAAGATTTTCGGATTCAAGTCTTAATAAATTGCCGGTAACATCTTAGAAATGAGTTATTTAGTAAAAGCATAAAACCTTTGTCCACCAGATGGCAGCAGAGAATTCTTTATTGAGAGTGCAGAACATAATGTTGCTAATGGAGATGGGTTACTCCTATTTCCTGCTTAAGAAGCCAGCAACCAAGAGCTTCTGCATGGCAAGAGGTCACCTGTGGCCAACCCACAACCTCAGTGACAGTGGCCATGTTAGCAGGCTTCTATAGAACACAGGAAGGAAAAGCGATTTTTTTTTTTAATGCAGCTACCCTAGAACATTCAGGGCCCATTTTAAATGTGTGTAGCTGGAGCCTACCTATCAATGCACTGGATATAAGCAGCACCCTCCAGGCTCATACAGTTCCCAAAATACATTTGGAAGAGAAGGCAAAAAGTTTATTCGTTTTTCCTGGAGGATTAGGGAAGTACTCCAGAACTGAGAAAAACAGTGCTGTTTTTAAATTAAAAAGAGAAAGATGAAACACTACCTGCCCCACCAAGGAGCGAATTTGCCTTGCTTCTGGAGAGCTGGAGTCTGGTGGTTCTGAGTGTCAGTAAAGGGAATCAACTGAGAGGCTGGAGGATAGTGACCACTGCTTAGCTTGACTAAGATCTGCTCTGAGGCGCCCTATATGCCCTTATTCCACCGCACCTTCTGCTGCACCTGCATTTCCCTGACAAGCAGCGCTGAGCCCATCAGGGCCTGCGTACCTTCTCACCACCCACTCCAACAGTTTTCCTATGGTGAGGGGCCAGAGAGCAATTCATACCCAGCTATGAACCTTTGTTCAATGACGAGCAGCAAAAACCTCTGTTTCTCCCTCATGCCAGTGTAGCACTTTCGACATCTCCATTGGCAGTTCTGACAGTGCCAGTGTCAGTTGCTTCTACCGACTCTGAAGCACTGCAGAACACATCTGCTCATCAGGAGCACACACCCCAAGCTAAAACGAAACTGAGATAGGAAGAAAGCACAACCGACCCCCAGCATGGATGGTGCTCGAGCAGCGCAGTTCCACCAATGCTGCTCAACAAGAACAGTATTCCATCTGCAGAACCAAGTTAGATATAGCCTTGCAAAACTGTGCCCTGGCTTTGCGCCTTAACTACAAAGATAAACTTACCATTAAAGCTGTATTTCTGTCATAGATGGTCAGACAGGCCACAGCATAGTTTTAGTTACAAAGCAACCACAAACATTTACTCTGAACAGATATTTGGCTTCCTGAAGTTATAAAGTACTTCTTCCTAATGTAAATTAAGTCATATTTATTCTTATCAATTGACATGTATTGTGTGATAAATGTCCCAACTGAACTAGGCGTCCCATACCATTCTACACTACAGGAGTACCCCATGACTGTTCGGCATGTCATGGGGTACATGACCCAACTTTATCCCAATTATTTTCAAGGAGTAAAGTGTAAGTACCTCCGCGGCTGGACTTACATCCATCCACCCGCAAAAAAATGTCACATAATAGGGAGCCGCGGCCAACGACCAATAAGCCAAGGGAGCCGTGGGTTGAAAAAGTTTGGGAACCACTGCCCTACGGGGTTGTATTGTAATTCAGGCCTGAAGGCTCGTGTGGGACACATTCCAGGACAGCGAAACAGCGAAGCCCTATGATAATTAAGGGTGTGTGGTCCCTGGGGCTAGTGTTCTCCCTACTGTATGCCTCTGGCCCACCCACATTGTCATCTGGGCTCCCTCGCACGTCCTAGTTTGACATGCTTGTGTGCAATCAAAAAGGGGTTACCTCAACCCTAGCAGCCTTGCCTAAAGTCATACATATAGAGCGCTCTACCCCAATAGCACCGAACAACACGCTCAGGAAGGGGTAAAATTCAATATGGACATGCAGTCATTCCAGGCTACATATGAAGAGGAGGACTCCCTGTTCTTCCCCCAGTAAGAGTAAGATTTCTATGAGGCTGTTGACACCTCAATCTATAGGGCGGTGAATGAGCTCATGGGGCCTATGGAACAGCGCCTCTCAGATAAGATTGCGGAGGAGTGCACAAAAATTGCTAAAAATAATGCACCCGCCCCAGAAAAGCCTCCCCAAGATGGCCCAAGGGAGGGTTTTCCACCCCCGAAGAAGAAATGCGAGGAAGGGGTAGACAGAGATCAGATTGCATGCTTGAAACAAGCTTTTTTGGCCAAATCAGCCACTCAGGAAGGCCACAATGAACCCGTACTGACTTCCCTTAATCCCCCTCGCCCTGATACTAGCAGGAAGGAGACTCCCCGAGCGACTCAGACGATGACATGGGCTCCTCGAGGCCTTGGCACCCAGCTTCCGATCCGGGCAATTCAGATATGGTAGATCTGGATGTTATTATCCATCCAAGATCAGTGGTGTGGGCCCCGGGAGACACAGTGGTGAAGTTCGCTGCGGGGTGTCTCTGCAATCCTTTGGAGAAGGATGCCCGAAACTGCCTCCAGGCGGAGTGTCCACGGCCTACCCTGCAGGGAAAGGTGGCCCTCACCCCCGATATAGACTCCAAAATGGCCACCTTCTTAGCGAAGTACATGAAAGACCCTAAGAAGGGCATAGACAGGTCGTGGCACTAGTGCCAAGACAAGCTCTTGGATGCCATAGGTCCTATGACCAAAATCTTGGATATGGCGGAAGAGGCCTAAGTGTCATGTTCCCTCATCTCCCCAGAGGGTCTCTCAAATTGGGCGCAGCGCGCAGTAATTTTCATGGGAAACACGAACTGTGCATTATCTACAGAGCGCCGCTGCTCCCTGCTTATCAGAGTAGACCCCAAGCTGGGGGACCTTGCCACCTCGGAGTCAGGTGCAGTGGTTCAAGGGGGGTTATTTGGGAACACTTTTGTGAAAGAACTTCGCAAGTTCGTGGCAACATTTACATCACTGGATAAAGCGCAATCCAACATAAAGCACATATTTACCCCACTGGTTTTCCAGGGGGCTGGTCCGAGCAGGGACCACTAGACCGGCCGTCCCTCCTTCCAAATCTCTCCCAGGGGACAAGGCTCCGGGCGTGGCCAGTACCAGAATAACGTGCGCTTTACCAACTTCTACCCGACAAGAGGGCAACGCTCCCGTGGTCGTGGTGGATACAAGGGACAGGCCAGTGGTGCCAACGTAAACAGTAAGTGTCCTTCCGTCTACCCAGATAAGAGTGGGGGGGCATCTGGCAGGCTCCCTTCAGGCCTGGTCTTCAATCACCTCAGATGCATGGGTGTTACAAACAGTGCAGGGCTACTAAGTGTTTTCAGCAGCCGTTACCAGGTGACCCGCTCAAAGGCCCATATGTTTCTCTGCCCGAGATGCAGCGCTTATAGGTGAGGAGGTCTTGCCCCTCCTGCACCAAGGGACTGTCAGTCGGAGTTGCACCCCAATGGTTTTCTAAAAACATTTTTCCGATTGACAAGACCGAAGGAGACGGCCTTGTTTCATGCAGGTGGGTTTCGGATGTGCGTGCCTTGGATATCACAGCCAGGGTATTTCCCCTGGGTGGGGTAGTTTTTATGGTAATCGTACGTACCAAGTCAAATACTCGTACAATATCTTACCCAGGTTTCAGAGACTCCCCAAAACTGTGTGCTGTGTGCTGCCTCAAAGCATATGAAGAAATGACTGAAGAGGTCCGCATTCCGGGCGAAAAGCAGCTTCTCATTGCATTGAGAAAACCATACAAAGCGGTGTCGTCTCCTACAATAGCCCGATGGGTCAGTAGGGTGATGCAAGAAGCTGGCATAGATACCTAAGTGTTTGGGCACATTTCGCAAGGGGAGCAATGGCTTCAAAAGCTTACTGCCTAGGGGCACACCGAGTGGATCTATTGCGCACAGCAGATTGGTCCTCAGACTCTACTTTTAAGAAATTCTTTTTAAGCCAGTGGTGGAAGTGGCTTAATTGGTGGTGAGTAAGCTTTGGACTAGCATATTCTTCGCCTCCCGTCCTCACATAGAATGAAAATTTGCCTAGCTATGTGAAGGTAAGCTTCAATTCTATTAAGGACATGGAGGTGAGGATTATCCCACCCGACAGTCAAGCGAGATACGGACCCTCCCCATTTTAAAGTAAGTCGTTTGGTTTTCCATGGTGAAGATTATAGTCGTATAGCTTACAGTCGTTAAGTTTCTTAAGTTCTCCCTGTCTCTGTATGCAGTAATGGCTATAGTGTTACCTGCTTTGACCGAGGAAGGTTTGGAATGATTACTGACGAAGCATGTGTTTGCAGGAAAAGACGGATCGAAACAGGATGCGTGAAATTAAGCTTATGGTGTGATTCGTGCGAAGAAAGAGGGAGTACAAGCAGTGACAGAGGGCTACATTTGGGACCACGCTGTGGACATTAAAGAAGGACTTATAAACTGTTTGTTTTCCCTGATGTTCGTGGGAAAAGTAATTTTGAAATGTTTAAAATGGCTGCTGTTTTGAAATAATGTATATAAAAGCGTAGGAAGAAAAATAAAAAAGCATAATCTTTTCCTCCGTGACTTTAATAGAATTGAAACTTACCTTCACATAGCTAGGCAAATTTTAATTCTGCCTACAAAGAGATGCTTATCATAGAGACGTCTTGAAAAACTTGCCTTTACTGGAGAAGCCTTGTTTGGGACAGAGAGACACATAGGTCTATGGATCAAAGTCAGCAGTCAGTGCAACACCTAACAAGTGCATACAAGCTTCATGGAGTTCAAATGTGGCATAGAAAGAGCCATCTGTATGAGGAGACCCCAAGTATTTTCTTGTGGACTGTGAAAGCACTATTCAGAGACGATGAAGTCTGCATATTGGTGAGGGGAGACCGGAAGTAGAGTAGTAGTCAGAGAACTGGAACAGCGAGTGTAGGAAGGTGGAATCTGACTGCATGGTTGCCCCGACATTTTTCCTGGTGTTTTGCTGGTTTTCGACTGTTTGGCTGGGATCCTGCTATTCAGGACCCCAGCCTATCTGCTTTCCCCTTAAATTGATTGTATGTACTTTAGGTACACTCCAGATTGGATTCTGGGGTACCCTTGTGAGTCCTTAGTATATGGTATACTATGTACCCAGGGCATAGGTACCCCAGAGGCCTACCAGGGGCTGCAGCATGTATTGTGCCACCCCTGGGAAGCCTTTTAAAATGACACAACAGGTCTGCTACAGCAGCCTGTGTAAGGTGGTGTATCCACCCCTTACTGAGATTTAGGTTCCCTATATCTCTCCATATCACTGCACATGTAAACCTATCAGTCACCCCTATGGCAGGCCTTAACAATCCTGAAGGCAGGGTGCTAGTTTCATACGAGAAGGTGCTCATGCATGAGCAGAGCCCCTCTGCAGCTTTCGGAATCTTCATTCCGGGGTTGTTTGTGATGCAGCCAACCATATACTCTTAAGTGCATTATAACCTCGCAGTAAATGCTAACTTGAGAATGGCTGCATGGAAATATGTCGTGTTTGGTGTCAAACACCTTGGAATCATACCTCCACCCCAGTAACTGGGATGGGAGGTATGATCCCACCCTACTAGAGGGAGAAACATGGTACCACCGGTACACCCGGTACCAGCTTAACGGAACCCTGGCATCACAAAATGGATGCTGCAGCCACAGACACGAGTCTGCCCTCCTGCTGCTGGACGAAACTCCGGCAGGGGAGGCCTGGACAATAGGTTTCCTTTCACAGGGAGGTGTGACCACCTCCCAGACAGGCTTTAGTGTATTGGGGCTGGGTGGGTGCACTCTCAGAGTGCTTTGAAGTCTGCACTGGGGGCACATTTGGTGTCCCTGTGCATAGTCCAGCTCAAACCGGTTGCAGGGGCACACAGCCCCTGCTCTGGCGCGAAACTGGACAAAGGAAATGGGTGTAGCCACCCCTCTTTCCTGACCCTCCCATAGGTGGGTCCCCAGAGTTTGTCCCACCCCTTCCTTGGGTATAAAGTAGGAACCCCTGACTACAGGACTTTAGATTACACCTGGACTAAACTCTGTTACCAGAAACCAAGTACTTCGACGATCTACACTACGCTGGATGACTGAAGAATCTCCCTTGGAGTAAAGGAGTTACTCCCCTGCAAGGCAGGCACCTTTAACGCAACTGACCGGTTGGCATCTCCGAAGCTCCTGCGGACTCCGAAGAATATTGCCACACAGGAGGTGGGTTTTCTGAGGTCGATCTGTGCCCACAGCAAGTCTGAGGCTCGTATCCCTCGTGGAGACTGTGCAACCCGAACCCCTGGACACCGCGACCATTTGCAGAAGCATCAGCTTTCCGGCGACCCCTGAGGCTGAGCTTTGGGTTACTTGTAGTCCTGACCCCGAGCAGTAATTGCACCGAAGATTGCAGGCCTACACTCAACGAGTGTTCCGTGGGCCGCCATTTTGTGATTCCTCTCGAGGTCCCTTCGCGATCCCTGGTCCGTTGACCTGTGGGTCCCCAAGAAGGCAACTCTAACTTTTATTGGGCTTCCCTGGTTGCTCCAGACGTGCCCTGACTTTCCATCGCTTGGGGAGTCCCCAGGACCTTGCTGGTCCGCACAGAAGCATCTTTTCTCTTCCTGCGTGGGTTGCTGTTGCCAAGGCTTGTTGTGGTCAATCCGATCGCCGACACCCCAGCACTCGACATCCTTCGTGGGACAGCTCGAATCCGGCTCCTGGTCGTCGTCGACGTCTCCGGGACCCCGTGGCTGCAGAGTCAAGCTTCACCTCTTCGCACCTGAAGCACCCGACATCGGTGGGCATTCGATTGCTCCGCTCCTGGTCACTGGCTAGTGACCCAGACTCTGTCCCCTCTGCTTTCAGGTTCTTCACATCTTCGATCCAGGCTTGGATCCACCCGGACACTTTTCTTCTTCACGGCAGCAGCACTTTGCAGCAGATCGCCATTGAAAACGACGACGATTCCCGACACCCTTTGACACCTATGCACCCGGCTTCCCTGGGTGAGGTAACTCGAGTACTCCGGTGCTCACGTGGGTGTTGGCCCTAGAACCCCTTAAGTCTAAAGGGGTTTGCTGAAAGTCCTCTCCTAAGTGTCCTTTATCTTTAAAATTCCAACCGTGACTTTCCGCATTGAATCCTACGGCGCTCGCGGCAGTGTTCCCACACTGCACACGTCCCCCGTGGGTCTCCTGTGTCACTACCTTGGGTGGTTCCTTGGGGTCCCAGCGATTCTACGTGCTCTAGGCACTGTGTCTAGTCAAGTTGTGGTTCTTATACCACTTTCTTAATATATGGTTTGGTCCCCCCCTGGGGCCCAGTGTATATTGTGCTATTTACTGTCGTTTTAATACTGTGATATTGTGTATCTTGAACTCTAATCTCATAAAGAGATTAGTAGTTAGTGTTTAGAAATAAATACATATATTTTATATATATAACTTGTGTGGTTCTCCTTTCATTTGGTCATTCAAGAGGTTATAATCTGGTAAACCAAGCTGCTTTACACTCCTTCAAGACTTAGCCTGAAGGCTGCTCTCCATAGCTACCACTAGGATAGCTTTCAATAAAGGTTGTCTTTAAACCTATCATCAATAAGGGTCGTTTGGACTGGTGCAAGGTGCCCACTATAACTAGTGGACAGCATATGCCAGGCCAACTTCTCACAGCGAGGTCAGAGATATTTAACTTTCCAGATCTGGCAGAACCTTGGTCAGTAGGTAGAAGCCAACTGACAGTGGCAGACCAAGGTGGATTTCATGGTGCTCAACCTTGTCCTGGAAATAACCTTTGGTTTGTCTACCTTTCATGGGCGTGTGGAAGCCTAAGTGGATTTGAGAGAGAATCATAGGTCTGTGGAAGGAGCCCAATGGCGGGAACGCAGATACCTGAAGGCCTTGTGGAGCTCAGGCAGTGCCTTGAAAGAGTCCTCTATCCTGGAAAACCAGAATTCTCATCCTCAAGCACTGTCAGTAAGTGGAGGCTAACAATCAGAACTAGCATCCTTATGGTGCCAACAGACTACATGCTTCACCACAAGTCTCAGCTTGATCAAGATCTCTATGCAAGAGGAGCATGTGTGCCCTCCATGAGTGTTCTGCAACAATGTCTGGGGTTGACAGAATCAATAGAGTGACATTAAGCAAATTGTGGCAGCACTTTGGAGGGCAATATTGGTTTACTAGAGATTAAACCAGGGTGGAAAGGGGTCCATGTGTGAGAGGAGCATGAGCAGATTCTGTTCACTGCTCTGTACTATAAGACACTTTTCATAAATGTGATAGCCCTAGTTGATATCACTAACAGGAAGTCAAACAAGCTGATCAAGCTAAAGAAAGCTAACATTTGAATTGACATACTGTAGCAATGACATTCTATATGCCTTTCTCCACAAAATTAATTCTTGAATGATTACACAGAGCAGTCTGATATGAGAACTGGACCCATGCGATCAACCAGATTCCATATGAAAAGTTGAGGGTCCATTTCCTGGCTGACATTACAAATTTGTTTCTTCGAATCATTAAAATACTAGAGTTAAAAATGCCCCAAATGTTACTACCAGACACAATATCACCCAGTTTGCATCAGGTAACAAACTGATAGGAACCTGGCAACAGGGACAATACGAGCTCATTGTTAGTCGCTTGGATTATGGTAATGCCTTCATGGTAGCAATGAATACGGGACTTTTAGCCAAACTCCAGGATGTACAGAACACGGCTGCCCACCTGGTCTGTAACCAGCCACCCGAGCCACTTCGGAACCCATGCTCAAATCTTTACACTGGCTACCCATAAAAAAGTGTGCCCTCTTTGAGTTTCTTTGTCTGGTACACAAAGCTGTACACGGAAGTGGCCCACGGTAGCTGCACAACAAACTGCAGCCTTACATTTCTACAGACAACCTTAGGTCTAGTGAGCAACTTTTGTTGCGCCTGCAGCGTATACGCACAGCCAGGCACAGAGGCCGTTCTTTTCATTCCTGGCCCCCCAATACTGGAACCAGCTACCGTCGCATCTACATGCGTATTCTGACCTAGTTCTATTTAGAAAATCCTTGAAAACCTGGCTCCTGTTAATTTTATTTCCGACCTAAGTGGGTGCAACAGCACCGAGAGTCCCTCTCGAGGGTGATTCGTTGCACTTAACAAATATCAATAATAATAGTAATAATAATAATCTCTTAACTTTAACTTTTTAGGTAGGATGGCAAGGCAGAGTTTTAGTCAATCTCCTCATCAGACAGGCACAGAATCCAACTTTCTTAAGATGAAAGCCTGTAAAATAGGAACAGAGAGGCCCTCAAATAGGAACAGAGTGTTTTCTTTCATTTGTGACCAAAGCACATAACTTTCACCTTTCCAATGTTTAGCTCAAAAAAGAAGTCATCCATATAAGACATTTTCACCTTAATTATAGAGCGCAGGCCGTTGGTCATCTTCGAAAGGATGGCATGATCTGTAAGGCGATTTTTTAACCAGTTCTACTTTCTATTTTGGAACACCAAGATGATCTTCCTTAGGGTTATCAGATATAAACTTAATACATATGAAACAATGCTCACAGCAGAATGCTTATCAAGATTTTACTGCTATGTAGATGGATGGGGTTAGATGTTTCTGTCTACCATTAATATACGTTAACAATTTCAAACAAAAAGGCAGTTCTATACTAGTATTTTTTAGGCTTGACCAAGTTCCTAAAGCCTACTCTTGTCACCAACGTCAATATATTCTCAGCATATTTAATGGAGTGGTAGTCACTGTATGAGACATGCACCACCTTGGGCCTGGTAGACAATTTTCTGTGGTCCTCTATTCTCTGGTCCACACCACCAAGCAAGGTCCTAGACCAGTAGGCCTCAACAGCAATCATATTCCTTAGGTATACTTGCAATGCTAGCATTGTCAGTGCCCATAGCCATCCCCTTACCCATGGTTGCCTATTAACACATAGGGGATGGGCTGCAAGGGCTGGGCACAGGCTAGAGGTAAACAAATACACTGATAAAAAAAACTGCAAACAGTAGTGCACTTCGAACTCCCGAAACTGGCTTCAAGAAGCTCTGATATTTTTATTTCCTTCAAAGCAATACTCCTGAGGTAAATTTTTCTTGATAAATTTCCTTGATCAAACTACCATCCTTGCATTACTTGTGCTTCATTTCACTGCTAAACCAGGAGCCTCACATTTACAAATTTACTGGCAATGCCTTTTCTGACTGTTACTTACTAGGGTATTCTTTACGTTTCTTTCCCTATCAAATGTGTTTTACCCATGTCAGGTGACCTGAAGTTCTTCTGCAACACCATGTCACAAAATTGACTACAACAATCCTTAGTAGCCACAATTGCATCTGTCAACACATTTAAATATATTTGTGAGATTTTGCGATCTCGTTCTAATCCTAAAGAAACTTAAATGTGAGGAAGGAGTTAGCCTCCTGATTCAACACTCCGCAGTAATTAATACATTCTTTTCTAAGTGAAATATATATTATCCCCAAATACCTGATCACATCTTTAGAGTTCAAGCAGTAAGATGTTTATTAAAAAAAGCTTGAAAACTGTAGCCCTTTTCATTTGAGTACAGCTCTAAAATGTCATACTAAGATGTCAAATGTTGCTGTACTCAATTACTAGAAATTGGGTTCTCAAATAGCACTAAAGGGTGACATTTTATTTCATGGAGGCTTAGCAAACAACTTAAGAAAGAGTGCCTATCCCTAAACAGCAATAGATACTGGGCAATCCGAACAATAGGCAGCAGTCATGGAGGAATTGCAAGTCAGGTACATATTGTGGCACTCATGCATGCATCTTCTAGACGGTCTAGGTCCGTTGCAGAAGTGGGAGGGGGATAAAAGAGGCCTAGCTCTTGCTCTCCATTTTGGTGTCCACCTCACCGTTGGTGTGGGTGCCACAGAATGTGTATATTTTTGCTGAATAACACCAAGATCTGAAATAGTTCAATGAGTGGAAGCAGTTGTTACAATACAATACAACAGAATTTGTAAAGTGTGCGGCTGCTTCCAAAGAAGCATCCCAGCGCTAGCGGCCTGATTGCGGAACAGAGAAAGACTAGTCGAGCCCCAGAACTGAAAATCTGCGCCTCAAAAAGAAAAGTCTTCAGTAGTTTACAAAAAACTGGTTCAGAAGGAGCGAAACATAGGGCCATAGGCAAGAAATTCCAGAGTTTGGGGTCAAATAGGAAAAGGAGCCACCTCCTCTTCTTGCCTTTTTACACACAGAGGTTTAGGCGCATTGGAGTGCAATTATCTATCCTGAAGGTAGGAAGACAATCTTCTTTTTAAATATAGAGGGCCTCTTTGCTCGAAGGCTCTAAAGGCGAAGTTTAGTGCCTTGAATTTAATGCGGCTGGAAATGAGCAGCCAATGTAGACTGCAAAACTTTAGTGGCGACTAGGGAGACAGTTTGTTGGGAAGGTGAAAGAAGATAAAATTGACAAAAAGAAGGTGAGATTTATTTTTTTAAAAATCCTTAAGATATTAGTCTTAAAAAGCTTTTTTATTTTTAATGGGAGAGCGAATTTGGATTTTTACAGGAAAGATATTTTCTAAAATGGAGATTGCTCAAGAAACAGACTGTCTAAATAAAAGGAGAGGAAGAAAGACAAGACATAGGGTGTGGGTCCTCTTTACCGAGACAAGCAGGTTCATAAGTGCAATTTCAAGCCACTGAAAAAGGCCAGATTGCAGTTATAAGGCAAAGATGACTGTCCAGGAAGGGCTTCCCTCCCAACACTATATGCACTGTTTTGCAGTTCCTTACTCAACTTCCATTTGCTTAGTAGGGCACACTTGTATTTAATTGTTATTGACTGCTTCAATTACTGATTTCTGATTCATTATAATTGCCCATTCTAACACCCATACATTCTAGTCCCAGTGTCTTCTGCCGCTGATGAAGCACAATAATGTGTATTAATTAGGGAATTGCAACATAATATTTAAGCATTCATTCTGTTCTCACCCATTACCTATATCCATATGTACTCCTATTTTTCTAACATTTTGTTCAGTTTAAGGTTACTGCTTGGTTCTGGATTTCGGTTATGGAACTTGATTTAAAAGAAAACGTCCCATTATTTCAAAGCACTGACTTTCTCTTATGAAATCATAGCTTTTCCATGGTAAGAGGCTATTAAGGAGTACTTGCAAAAAGAACAATTGATGGACAGAATGCAGAACAATGTCATACATTCACCCCAGTACAGAGATCTGGGCCTAAATCCATCGTTTTTTTTGCTCACCATGCCATTCCAGTTTGAACCCAGCCATATGCAAATCAGTCTTGACCCTGTGCCTCATGGGAACAGTCCAGCCCGAACTGCCAGGCGAGGTCCTCCCTGAACTGGAAACAAGCATCCTAGGACCGGTTTCGGGGTTTCACCCCTCATCAGCCAGGATAGCTTGACTCCAGTGGCATGGAGAGCATGGGACCCACGTCTGGGCATACCCGTCCCAGTCGAGGTGACAAATGCAAAAAGAACAATTGACGGACAGAATGCAGAACAATGTCATACATTCACCCCAGTAAAAAGATCTGGGCCTAAATCCATCGTTTTTTTGCTCACCATGCCATCCCAGTTTGAACCCAGCCATATGCAAATCAGTCTTGACCCTGTGCCTCATGGGAACAGTCCAGCCCGAACTGCCAGGCCAGGTCCTCCCTGGACTGGAAACAAGCATCCTAGGACTGGTTTCGGGGTTCCACCCCTCATCAGCCAGGATAGCTTGACTCCAGTGGCATGGAGAGCACGGGACACACGTCTGGGCATACCCGTCCCACTCGGGGTGACAAATGCAAAAAGAACAATTGATGGACAGAATGCAGAACAATGTCATACATTCACCCCAGTACAGAGATCTGGGCCTAAATCCTTCGTTGTTTTGCTCACCATGCCATTCCAGTTTGAACCCAGCCATATGCAAATCAGTCTTGACCCTGTGCCTCATGGGAACAGTCCAGCCTGAACTGCCAGACCAGGTCCTCCCTGGACTGGAAACAAGCATCCTAGGACCGGTTTCGGGGTTTCACCCCTCATCAGCCAGGATAGCTTGACTCCAGTGGCATGGAGAGCACGGGTCCATCAATTGTGTGTCTTTTGCTTTCTCGCCCTAAGTGCGCCGGGTATGCCCAGACGTGGGGCCCGGGCTCACTGTGCCACTGGATTCAAGCTATCCTGGCTGATGAGGGGTGAAACCCCGAAACCGGTCCTAGGATGCTTGTTTCCAGTCCTGGGAAGACACCTGGCTTGGCAGTTCGGGCTGGACTGTTCGCATGAGGCACAGGGTCAAGACTGATTTGCATATGGCCTGGTCTAAACTGGGGTGGCATGGTGAGCAAAAGAATGATGGATTTAACCCAGATCTCTTGACAGGGGGTGGATGTTTTGATTTGTTCTGCATTCCGTCCATCAATTGTGTGTCTTTGCTTTCTCGCCCTAAGTGCGCCGGGTATGCCCAGACGTGGGTCCCGGGCTCACTGTGCCACTGGATTCAAGCTATCCTGGCTGATGAGGGTGAAACCCCAAAACCGGTCCTAGGATGCTTGTTTCCGGTCCAGGGAGGACCTGGCTTGGCAGTTCGGGCTGGACTGTTCCCATGAGGCACAGGGTCAAGACTGATTTGCATATGGCCAGGTCTAAACTGGGGGTGGCATGGTGAGCAAAAGAATGATGGATTTAACCCAGATCTCTTGACTGGGGGTGGATGTTTTGATTTGTTCTGCATTCCGTCCATCAATTGTGTGTCTTTTATTAAGGAGTACTGTCATGACCTCAATATGCAAACACCTCTTGAAGATTAGCCATTCCAATTCTCCCAGTTCTTCATCCGTGCCTCTTGCAATACATATATTGCATGCTTCTTCTGCCCCATAGCTTTCTTCTGATGTGATACATTTGCAACGTCTATACCTGATGCATAACCTACATGATGGCAAGCAAAGGCTCTCCTTGCTTAATGTCCCTCTGTGCTATAATGGATTGCTTCTGATGCTCTCTGCAGATACCAGATAAGCAACATGCAACACACACCAGCCACATACACACTGTTCCTGGGACAGCTGCAAGAAAATGTTAAACACCTGCCATGTAGTGCACTGTAAGATTGTGTTGGCAGGAATAGAGCTAGCCAACCATCTGAAAGAGGTAGCAGGGATTTGGGGCATGAACCTGACCTAGTTCACTCCACTTCTGGGAAGCCATAGCCATCAACAAAGTTATTTTATTCCTCTCCAAGAGCTTACTCCTATGAATTTCCAATTAATGTACAGAGTGCTGAACAATGTCATATACTCACCAAACAGTAAGAGATCTGGGCCTAAATCCACCATTTTTTTTGCTCACCACGCCATTCCAGTTTGGATCCAGTCATATGCAAATCAGTCTTGACCCTGCTTCCCATGGGAACAGTCCAATCCGAACTGCCAGGCAAAGTCATCCCTGGACCGGAAACAAGCATCCGGTTTTTGGTATCACCCCTCTTCAGCCAGGATATCCAGAAATCACTGGCATGGTGAGCATGGGACCCACGACTGGGCATACCCGTCCCACTCGGGGTGACAAATGCAAAAAAGAACAATTGATGGTCCTGAGTTGCCTGTGTTCCAGTTTAGGGAGGACCTGGCTTGACAGTTCAGGCTGGACCATTCCTATTGGAGCAGGGTCAAGACTGATTTGCATATAGCTGGGTCTAAACTGAGGTGGTATGGTGTGCAAAATAATGATGGATTAGGATGCGACCCAAGTGATTACCAGTGGCTGAGATTAATTCAATTATTCCATCCATGACTGTTTTGTATATAAATACAAAAGGGTGGCAAGGAGATCTTCCCGTTCACTTTTGTAAAAACATTTTTCATGATTCCTTTGTGAGCTACAAACTCTATTGATCTCACCCTATGACAATGGTGCAGGCTAATGAAGACAGCACCAGAATACAACTGCACACTTTCCTATTCTCTGTATTATTTGACTGCCTTTTTGGAAGCCCTTCTACATAGCACAAATGCTACATAAAATTTATAGTTACAGTGAAACATATATAACCCACAAATTACTGACCTTGCTGCAAACAATACACCTAAGGGACCCCATTCCAAGAAGGGAGCAAATAATAAAGCAGTCGTTTTACTCCCCAAATTACACATACAACGGGTATTAGTAAGTTCAGAAAGTAGGGACTCTGTAGTATTCCAAGTAAGAGGATGAGGATTGACTTAGAAATGGGGACTTGCGCACCCAATTTCCCGCAGTAACTGCATCTTTTTGGCTGTTTCTCACCTAGATAGCCAGGTGAAATGTCTAGAAGATGAAATGCCGAAGTGCGGTTTTCCTAGAGTTATAATCGAGATTCAACTGGATTACCTCTAAACTTGGAATTAAGACCCAAATCATTCTACACAAAAAAGCCCAGTTAAACAGGCTGCCAAGCAATTAAACCGACTGAGCAGTACCAGACGAAATTATACTTTAATAGTGTGGTGATATCTGGAAGTTGGAAAGATAGCAAGAGGAAATGACAACTCACCTTGCCCGTGAGATGCAGATGTTGGCCGAGAGCCCTTTGCCAGACACATATCAGCGATGGGTCCTTCACCTCACAATAACAGTAGTATAGCAACACCTCACCTGGCCCACTAGCACAACATAACAATGAGAAAAAAGCAGAAGAAAAAACAAAGGTTCATCACCAAAGTTCAAAACAACTTTCGCCCTATGTATACTTTCTTCAAATGGTTTGTAAACATATTTTAATATCAAAACACTGGACAGAAATAACAGCCCTCAAAAGTGTTTTAATAACAGCCCCATTTTTCGTCAAGGGAGCCCAGCCCCATCTGGGCAGTTCAGAAAGATGCTTTACTTAAACATTATTCAATAAAACTATCTAAAAGATTTCACAGATGTTAGACCTGACACTGTTGTCCTTCACCCTTCTCACTTATTTTGCCTTCACTCTTCCTGTTTTGCTGAATTCATTTTTGTTGGATTTAGGTCTCTGTGCATTTTACCACTGCTAACTAGTGCTAAAGTGCATGTGTTCTCTCACTTAAACATGGTACAATTGGCCCACACCTATTTGGAACGTTTAATTTCCCTGTAAGTCCCTAGTAAATGGTACCCCATGTACTCAGGGCCAAAAAACTAAATGCTACTAGTGAGCCTGCAGCCTCACTGCGGCACCCACCAAAGCAGACTTCTAAAACATGTCTCAGGCCCTCCGCTGCAGCTTGTAGTGCAGTTTTAAACTGCCATTTCCACCTTGCAAAACAAATCTTCTGCCAGGCCTAAACCTTCCTTTTTAATACATATAGGTCATCCCTAACGTAGAACCATACCTGCCAACTTGAAGAACAATCTCACTGTGTGAGGAAGGGGCGGGCCTTGAAGGGGGCAGGGCCTTGTGCCCAGAAGTACCTAGGAGGCTCTTTTGAACCTCCCACCCCCCCCAAACCCCCTCCTCCGCCCCCCCAAACAAAGCTTGCTGAGGCTGGTGCCGATGTCCTGGGGTGTTTGCACAACCCTTAATTGACATAGGTAGTTCAAAGGCTCGGAAAGCGAGCTGGAAAACCACTATTTACAGTGGTTTTCATCTCATTTTCTCTGTCACCGTGTGATATCGGCTCCTCACCGGGAGGCCGTGATGGGAGCCAATGTTGTTTGTCACACGGTGGCTTCGTGTGAGTTGGCAGGTATGTAGACCCTAAAGTCTCATAGGGGAGGGTCCATTGTATTTAAAATGTAGAATATGTGGGTTTATGTTTTACATGTGCTAGTACTGAAAAACTCCTAAAGTCGTTTTTCATAACTGCAAGGCTTACATAACATTGGGTTAACTTATTACATTAAATAATTGATAACCAATATTACATGAATACATCTTTCGAACATTAAATCACAAAATTTAAACTGCTCATAGCCAAAAACTATATGCAAACTAAAAATTGCGCTGACTGCAAAACGGAGAACAAATGAAATGCCAAACAACATAAACCGTGTTTAAATACAGATTACAATATGGCGAAAATGAGAGAAATATCATTGAATATTTTCGCCATATTGTAGTCTGTATTTAAACACGGTTTATATTGTTTGGCATTTCATTTGTTCTCCTTTTTGCAGTCAGCGCAATGATCAGTTTAAATTTTGTGATTTAATGTTCGAAAGATGTATTCATGTAATATTGGTTACTTTATGTTTAAAAGATGTAATTACGTTATCTTGATGAGCTTTTCTTTTCCATCATAGCTACCCCTGACGAAGGGCCCTCAGCCCGAAATGCATTGGGTTACTGTTCGCAAGGTTACCCAGGGACAAAAAGTGTATTTTAACGTGTTCCTGAAAAACGCCTGGATGGGCATTTCTTCAACATTAAAGTTTGGAAACACTTTGCCTCTGTGTGAATTTCGTTAAAAATTGGTCAACGTTGAATTACTTTGGATTACTGATGTTTACTGGATTTATAGTGTGACACTATCAGCTTTTGCCAATACCGGCAGTGCATCCTGAGTCTGGGGCGCGATGGCGCAACAGTTATTTACACTTGTAGAAAGTTGGCATTTTCTTGTCCTAGCCATGTGTGCCTTCGGCCAGTATCCTGGGTCACATTAATGTGATTAGCGTAGTTGTTGGCCACTGTGTATTCTTCCCAGACAGTGAGACAAAGGGGGACCTTGTCAGGATGGTTTAGGTGGAGTTGTTCCCTGCCTCACTTACATTTCAAAGGGCTGCCTTCAGCAAACACACACCAAGGAACATCACATCAATCTTTTGTTAACCTAGCCTACTTGGAGCCTTGACAGGAGAGGGGCAAAACTTTCCAGACCTAGATGTGGGGTAAAACAGGGAATACTCCCACTTTAAAGGCTGGCACCAGATATAAATAGTGACCCTCTTGAACCACTCATAATATCACTCCTGTACCTTTGGAAAAAGGACTGCTCTGTTGCCCTGCTGCCTGGGGAAGGAAGACTGGATCTGCTCCTTGAACCTTCAACTACCAGAGTGACCGCAAGAGCTAGTTAGCTGGCCTCCTGCTGTGAGCTACAGGGACACAACAAGCTCCAGGGGCCTCCTTGCACCTGCCCAGCTGACCTGCTGAAAACTTGACCTGTTGTGGCACCCTGCTGGCCTCTGTTAGAATGAGTCCCTGATCCTAAATCAGTGCCTCTCCAGGACCTGGACTCTTGGTTGTCATCACGACTTCACTCCTCTGAAAAAAAGGAGAAATCCTGACATTTTGGGCTCATTGCGACAGCAAATGGGTCGGTTCACGCAGAGACTCTGCTGCTTGTGGCGTTTGCCAACATGAAACTCCGGTGTACCAGACTCTACGGTTGCCAGCAACAGCCTGTGGTGACCGCAGGTGACCGCGTGAAGCTCCAGCAACGACCGTCTGCTACCAGATCTTCACACTGCGGCGCAGACCGTCTGCGACGCCAGGCCTCCTCTTAGCGGTACAGAGATGACCATCCACAATGCTCTCCCTGCTCTTCATGGCGCGATCCATCGCAAACTGGATTCTTCACACCAGACTTTGAGAAGGTAACTTTTTCAGCAGGACTAACCGGGTCCCTATATCTGGTCATCGCTCCATCGCGGTTGGCCTGAACTTGTGACTGTCCCTTGGTCTAGCACGACCAGATGACCGTGGGTAGGAGCTATACTTACTAAAATTCACAATTGCATACCTCTGGTTCTACTCATTGGATCGGCGTCATTCTGGTTTCATATTATTTATTAAAATGTACTCTATTTCCCAAAATTGGTTTAAGTTTTTTCTTGCATTGTGTTTTCACACTATTACTGTTTTTGTGTTGCATAAATACTTGTTAAGCCTGACTGTTTTTGTGCCAAGCTACCAGAGGGTTGAGCACAGGTTAATTTAGTGACTTTTGTGGTTCACCCTGACAGGGATTGTGGTTGATGCTTGAGAAGGGTCTTCACCTCTCTTTACCAAAAGACCAATTTCCTACACTGGTGCTCAGTGGTGGGATCCAGTACTTGTGTTTTTGCAGTGCCACTCAGTTATGTTATGTTATGTTAACTACAATTTGTATAGCGCATAATCACCTGCAGGTCTCTTAGCGCTTGTTGAGAAGACCCAGAAGCCATCTGCCAGTCCCGAAAGCACCTAAGCAGGAGGAGTTAGACAATGTCCAATTCCTCCCTAAACAGATGAGTCTTGAGGCGTTTCCTAAAAGGAAGAAGGGCGGATTCCTTGCGGAGATTCTCAGGCAGTTGGTTCCAAAGTTGGGGATTAAAACAGAAAAAGCTCTGCCACCTTTGGATGCAGTTTTGACCCGTGAGTAGGCCAGGAGGCTTGCCTCGGACGATCGAACTGTGCGTCCCGGCACATAGTTCACCAGGCGCTCCTTGATATAAGCTGGGGCCTGGCCGTAAATAGCTTTATGGGCATTACAGAGGCCCTTAAACTTTGCTCTCTGTTTGGCCGGGAGCCAGTGCAATTTGTGCAGCAGAGGAGTAGCCTGAGCCCTTCTAGGGAGCCTGAAGATCAGCCTAGCTGCATCATTCATGGTCACCTGCAGCTTGCGGATTAGTATCTCAGGGAGACCAATATATAAGGCATTGCCATAGTCCAGCCTGGACACAATCGTGACCGACACGATCATCTGTAGATTAGTGGGAGAGAGAAGAGGGGCAAGTTTCCGCAACTGTCTCATTAAGCCCAGACAAGTGCCGACCACAGTAGCGACTTGATTGGTCATGGAGAGATTGGCATCAATCTTGATGCCCAGGCTTTTTACGACGGGAACTGGCGTAGGTGCGGTGCCGAGCTCTTGTGGCCAGAAGAGGTCGTTCCAAGGGTTGCCTTTGGAGGAGATTACGAGAACCTCCGTTTTGTCCGGATTGACTTTTAACGAGTTGGCTGTCATCCAGCTCACAGTGTATCTAAGAATGTTTTGCACGCAAGTGTGGGCATGCGGGGAGTTATTAATCTGCAGGATAAGTTGGGTATCATCCGCGTAATTAAAAACTTGACAGTCCATGCAAGCTAGGGCAGCCACCAAAGGCTGGAGATACACATTAAACAGGAGAGGGGACAGGGCTGAGCCCTGAGGGACACCACAGGTGAGAGCACCGCTATTTGACATCTGCTCACCCAGTTGGATCCTTTGGGACCGCCCCAGCAAAAAGGACTCAAGCCACTGGAAAGCCAAACCGCAAATGCCCATATTGGCAATCCGAAACAAGAGTTGGGCATGATTGACCGTGTCGAACGCCGCTGACAGGTCTAACAAAATCAGGGCGCTCAAATCTTTGTTATCGGCCCTCACTCTGAGCTCGTCGAGCACAGCCAATATCACCAGTTCAGTACTGTGGTGGGCTCTAAAGCCTGCCTGCCGCCCCTGGAGTAGCTGGTGTTCCTCTATAAAGGCTGAAAGTGTTTTGAGGACATGTTGCTCCAAGACTTTTGCCAGAAAAGGGAGCTGGGAAATGGGCCTATAGTTTTTAAGATTGGCTACCTCTGCCCCTGGTTTCTTCAGCAGGGGAATGACCCTGGCTTCCTTCATGCTGGTGGGTAGGTAGCCTGTCTCCAGGGAATTATTAAGTAGAGAGAGAATCTCTCTTTCTAGCCCGGGAAGGGCCATCCGGAAAATCCTTGGGGGACAAGGATCTGCCGGGGAGCCAGATTTAATACGATTCATCAGGCATGTCAGGGTCGCTGAGTCTAATTTAGGGAAAAAAGTAAGTTGCTCGCCCGGAATGCGGGGTGCTAGGGTCTGGTCCACGACTACTTGATTTGTAGGAGTGTTATCTATCTCGGCTAAAATATCCCTAACTTTCTGAAGAAAGAAGTCCTGGAATTTATTGCAATCCGCCAGCTCAGGTGCTAGTTTCTGTTCTGACTTCTGGCTGAGCTCTCTGAAAATTCTATACATTTCCCTCTGTTTATTTGTAGCATCTGTAATTCTAGCCTCATAATATTCAGCCTTTCTGGCCATAATGGCCTTTTTATATAGGGTTAGCATGGTTTTGTAGCTTGCAAGTGCGGCTGGGTGAAGAGATTTGCGCCATAGCCTCTCGGATTGACGGAGGATTTGCTTCCTACCCCGCAGATCCTCGTTAAACCAGGGGGCCCCCTTGCCCTTATCTCTGACTCTTTCCCTCCGGCATGGTGCTACCTGATCTATGGCCCTACATAAGTTACCAGTGAGGGCTTCACTCTCCTGGTCGAGGTTATCTTTCGTAGGTTCATTACGGGAGGTACTGAGCAGGGTACCTATTAGGTTGTCTGCCTCAATATTGTTCCAGCTGCACACCACTCTCCACTCTGGAGGTGGGTGTAACAGTTGGTTAGCCAACGGAACCCAGCAGCTGATTAGTGAGTGATCTGACCAGACGCATGGGCTGTTGTCTGTGAGGCTAGCCCGCGGCTGAGTAGTCCAGACGAGGTCCAGAATGTGGCCTTTGACATGAGTGGGGGAGTCAACCAGCTGGTGAAGTCCCAACGAGCTCATGACTCCCTCGAATTGACTAGCAGGTAGCTCTCTTGGTAGTTTATCCCAGTGGTAGTTAAAGTCTCCTACCACTAGGAGACGTTGGTACCGGGAACAAAGATCACTGATAATCTCCGAGAATAACTCAGAAAACCTAGGGGTTGCTCGCGGAGGCCGACATGCCGTCACGAGGGCCAAGCAGGAGGATTTGGATGAGATTTTTATCCCTAAGATGTCCGCGCTATCAATACTCTCTGCCACTATCTGAGTTACCAATAGCCGTTTATTGTAAAAAATGTCTACGCCTCCTCCCCTGCTGTTCTCTTGTCTGTTATGCCAAAGGACGTCGAAGTCCCCAGGGAGAGCGGCAATAACATCCGGGACTGAGGAGTCCCCCAGCCATGTTTCTGTAACCGCAAGAATGGCTGTATCTCCAGCCTGGAAGAGCGCGAAAATCTCCAAGCTATGTTTCTGTAATGAGCGTGTATTAAGGACTGCTACCTTAAGCCCTAGTGGTTTAACATGCCCGGCATTTGTGTGGGGGGATACACAGGAGGACATAGACCTACTACCCCCCTTGTTTCCCAGTATATTTTCAGTCCTCAGCGTGGCTTCTAACACTTTATCTATCTTATGGTTCCCAATGGCAAGGATCCGTAGCTCTTCCGCAGAGTAGATCAGCGTCCGACCAGGGGTCCTGGCCCCGGCGCCCGGTGAGGCGCGGACGGGCCCAGACGGGCTTGCCTTTGGCGCGCCGCCGGTGCGCCCGCTGCGGGCGTCCGCTGCGCGTCAGCGCCATCAGCTGATTTTGTAGCTGACGCTGGCTGGCTGGCTGGAGGGAGAGCTGGAGCGTCTCTCCTCCAAGATGGCGGCATACAGTGGCAGACCGGAAGTGAGTATTCCGGTGGAAAGGGCCGTCTCCTGGGAATCTCCCTCCACTCAAACAGCACTTTAGCAGCTGCGGTGGACCGGGGAGAGGAGAGCGGCGTGGAGCGAGCAGAGAGGTAAGTGTCCCGGTTACAGAATGCCCCAAATGAAAAAGGCCAAAGTTAAAAATAGTACGCAATAGTTAAAAAGCAGTAGAGTTAAAACAGGAAGCGAACACAGCGTTAAAATACAAAACACAGTTTTAAACTAAAAAAGTACAAAATGCAGATTTGGGAAAGAGGTGGCAGCAGTTCGAGCCAAACGCTACCTAAGCTTCTCAATTAATGCGCGTCAGCGCCATCAGCTGATTTTGTAGCTGACGCTGGCCGGCTGGAGGGAGAGCTGGAGCGTCTCTCCTCCAAGATGGCGGCGTACAGTGGCAGACCGGAAGTGAGTATTCCGGTGGAAAGGGAAGTCTCCTGGGAATCTCCCTCCACTCAAACAGCACTTTAGCAGCTGCGGTGGACCGGGGAGAGGAGAGCAGCGTGGAGCGAGCAGAGAGGTAAGTGTCCCGGTTACAGAATGCCCCAAATGAAAAAGGCCAAAGTTAAAAACAGTACGCAATAGTTAAAAAGCAGTAGAGTTAAAACAGGAAGCGAACACAGCGTTAAAATACAAAACACAGTTTTAAACTAAAAAAGTACAAAATGCAGATTTGGGAAAGAGGTGGCAGCAGTTCGAGCCAAACGCTACCTAAGCTTCTGAGAGTTGACTGAATGTAGGGAGAAAAGCCACCAAGGTGGACCTCCAGGTAGCCCTCAGAGCCTTTGATGAAATCAGGAGTATGCAGGCTACCTCAGAGGAGCAGGAAAAGGATGACCTTGAGGCGGAAGTGACTTGGAAGAGGAGCAGGGGGAATAGGGCCAGGCCAAAGGCCCTGAGCTGCAGCACCCTGAAGAAAAGGAGGGCAACTTGCTCACAGGGACAGAGCTCCTTGTCAGAGCAGGGAGTAGTGTGTACTCCCAAAAGCTGTCCCCTAAGGAACTGATGGACAGCAAAGCTGAAAGGGAGCTCGGGCTGCAGATGGCCAAACTGAAAATGGAAGAGTCAGCTGCCCAGAGGGCTGCAGAGAAAAGAAAGGTTGAGGCTGACAGGGCGCTGGAGGAAAGGAAACTGGTCCTTAAAGAGAGGAAAATTCTGTTGGCTCATGAAATGCGCAAACGAGGGTTGGCAGTGAGGGAGCGGCCCACATGACTCACTGCTGAGCACTCTTGGGCTCCAATCCCTCACTAGCGGTCACGTCTGAAGCGGCCAAAAACGACTTCCAGGTTAGAAACGCCAGAGCAGATGCAGGAGGCACAAGATGCGGCAGAGTATCGAAGCCGTTACAGCAGTCTCTCTGCATCCTTTCTGTAGCTCTGCAGCAACTGTATTCTCGTTTTATGGCGCGGTGAGCGCCAGTGCAGCCCAGTACGGAGTGTGGTGATAAAGCGACCCGGCGCGCTCCTGAGTATTCGTTCAATGAAAATTCACATCTGAGGGAGGGACGAGGTGGGGAGCCAACAGGTGCCTCTCTGAAGTACGGGTGGTCTTTTGTGTTGAGGAGTTGTCGCGGCATGCTAGCCCTTCCCAGTAGAGGGTCCCTATTTAGGTTCTCTGCTCACCCTCTCCTTTTCTTTATGTTCTGACAAGATTATTACTTGATCCTTGCTCTCGTGAGACTACGCTTTCTAGCCTCAGTAGCCACCCGGAAGCGCTTGGACGTCGAAACTTTGACGCCGACCTTGGGGGAGAACGCTGTTTCCCTCCAGCCAGCGACGACTGCCTTCAGCACGTATTGGATTTCGCCGGCATTTTGTATCAAAACCTCGGCGCGTCAATTCTTGCTATTGAAGATATCCCCTCTGCCTCTTTGAACCATTAAACGCCTTCGCAAGACTTTGTTGGACGCAGTATACTTTCTATATAGCCGGACCTAATATAGATGTTGGACCGAATTCATTCCAGACTGATTTCTGCACAGACCTATCTCTAGTTGGTCTTTTCATTTATCGTTTGGTAGATTGGCAAATCTCCTTTAGTTCCCTCAGAGAACTTGCCTAGCATCCATCCTTTTTTAAGATTCGCACTTCCTTGGAGCTTTTATCTATGAGGAGTGTTCGTTGTTACACCCAGATCTATTGAGTCACTACATTGTGTATCCATTGCCATTTCCCTTCTCTCTCTCCCTTTCTCCGTTTATTCCAGTTTTTAACTTCATACGTTGTCTTTGATGTCTTTTTTAATTTACTAAGTGCCCTGATGAAGGTGATGGCTACTTGTTAGCCTACCACCGAAACGCGCGTCGGCACCGTGCCAGCCAGATACCCGTTGGGCGACAAACCCTTGAGAGTACCATTTTGGTATATTACAGCCCTTGATTCTATTTGGGTCTCTGTCTGTTGTATATACCGTTTGTTTATTAAATTGTCCTATGTGGTATTTTTGTGAGTGTGTTATGCATGAATGGTGAGACTGATAAAGATGTTTGTTTTTGTTTATGTTTCCTAGGATCTATCTGTGGGGGTAGAGAGAATATTTGTATGTTAGCTTATTATTTATCAATTTTGACAATATATATATTTCTTTCCCTTGTACGTTAAAAAATTGAATTGTTTAGTTCACTCTATGTATATGTTCACGTCTTTGTTTGTTTGTTTTGTAATTGAACATACCTATTGAAATACAAATTATATAATAAAATATTTTTTTTGATATATATAAAAAAATAATAAAATATTGTTTGAACACTTTAATCTATGTGTCTCTCTATTGCACTATATTTGTAGTTTTTCCCCCCTGTTTTTTCTATTAGTGTATGTTTGCATCATTTGAGACGTTAGTACGCTCTTGGATTATCTATTGGTAGGTGACATTCTCTTCCCTTGCCCTTGGGGGTTGAAATTTTTTCTTGAAGATTATTACTTTGCCAAGTGCATTAACTACTTAACTACCACGAGAGCACAGTTGCAGCTGAAAAACATAACCTCTTACAATTTTTACTACAAAAGAGTATGCAGCAAATGGTCCTGAGGGGAGCGGGTGCTCCAGCTATAAATACCACATCGGCAAATCAAAAGGCAACAAGCATTTGCAATGCAATAGGTCTCGCATTAGTAAAGTTTAAAGTTGTTGGTATTGTAAATGGCATTGTATTTTATCTATTTGTTTTTAAAAGCGTCCGTGGTGCATTATTTATTCTAGTTTTATGTAGCACTATGTTCTAACAATAGGTCTTGTTTTTGGGATTGTATAAGTATTTAGTAATGCAGCACAATCTCATTGGTGCAACAACATTAACTGTTGCATGCTTAAACACTTATAATGTCCCAAATGCGATACTTATTGGCTATGGTAATGCTTGTTGATACTTATGTAGCTAGTGATACTAAGTCCAACTTATGACACAGTTAACCTAAAGGGGTGACAGAGAAAGAAATCCCATTAAATTCTAAAAAATCCTTAAAAAAAAGTTATTTAAGAGAAAGAAATCCAAAGAAATTGTATAGAAGGAGTTATTTAAGAAATGCGAGACTCAGAGAGATCGGAGAGATAGGAGTTTAAAATCATTAACGAAATAAATCCGAAAAAGCATCTCCCAAACAGGCAGTTTAAGATAGTATTCTTTTAAAAGTACAGGCATTTTCTGGTTTGTTTGGAATGTTTGGAGTTAAGCGTAAACTGAATTGGCTAAGAGGGGAAACATCAATTAAGGAGGATGTCTCTGTGTGGGTTGTGCTCTACTGGCGCCTCGGGCCTGTTTACTGCTAACACGTGGAAATTCGAAGCCATTAATCAAGGAGGATGGCTCTGTCTGGCTTGTGCCCCAGTGGCGCCTCTTGTCTGGGAGGGGGTAGTGCGAGCAGAGGAGCAGGATTCACAGCGATATAAAACAAACGATAATGAAGCTGACGAAAAGGGAGGGGAGAAGGGAGGGGGAGTGCGAGCAGAGGAGCCTGATTAAAGACAAACGAAAAAAATGCTTTGGATTTAATGTTTTAGGTTCTGTTTCGAACTAACGTAGTTCACGCGTAATAAAAAATGTCTGTATGAAGAGTGAGAACATGTATGGAGGCGCTTTGTTTTCGGAAAAAAAGGGTCTGTTTTTATGCCAATGCTAGAGCAAATCATTCAAACAATGCATCCATTATTTTCCTTTCCACGTGCTTCATGTCATGCATTACGTTTTTCAAGAAATCTCATTAGGACAATGGCAGCAATGTAAATTATTATTTCCGTTTTTTAAGTTAACAGAAGCTGAGCCTCACAAGCGCTGTACACAGAATACATT
This sequence comes from Calotriton arnoldi, assembly GCA_963921515.1. NCBI lineage: Eukaryota > Metazoa > Chordata > Amphibia > Caudata > Salamandridae > Calotriton > Calotriton arnoldi. The sequence continues at coordinate 2,268,729 of CAWUFW010001823.1, read as the reverse complement.
TTTTTCATATTAAATGAAACGTCGTTGTGGCTGAGCTGAAGAAATGCCAGGATATTCTCCTGAGTTCAGCTGGTCTGTATTCATGGGCACAGCGCTCAAATCCTTCAAACAATGCATCCATTATTTTCCTTTCCGCATGCTTCATGTCATGCATTACGTTTTTCAAGAAATCTCATTAGGACAATGGCAGCAATGCAAATGATTATTTTCGTTTTTTAAGTTAACAGAAGCTGAGCCTCACAAGCGCTGTACACAGAATACATTTTTTACATATGAAATTAAACGTCGTTGTGGCTGAGCTGAAGAAATGCCAGGATATTCTCCTGAGTTCAGCTGGTTGTATTCATGGGCACAGCGCTCACTTCTCGAGCTCCCGCAGCCCCTGCTTTCATTGGCCTTGCCGCTGGCATGCTTTTTTATTATCAGCATGGCACAGCACGAGAGGGCCCGTTGAAATATACAAGCAGAAGGGTTGAGATCGGCCAGCCCTTCAGCTGCCTCCCACTACAGGTATAAGACGAACGAAAATGAAGCTGACAAAAAGGAGGGGGAGAAGGGAGGGGAGAGTGCGAGCAGAGGAGCCTGATTAAAGACAAACGAAAAAAATAATGAAGATGACGAAAAGGGAGGGGGAGAAGGGAGGGGGGAGTGCGAGCAGAGGAGCCTGATTAAAGACAAACGAAAAAAAAAATGAAGCTGACGAAAAGGGAGGGGGAGAAGGGAGGGGGAGTGCGAGCAGAGGAGCCTGATTACAGCAACCCAGATGGCAGCTGTGCACGTGCATGCGATCGTGAACGCAAGCTGGAGGCCAGCAAAAGACTGTGGGTAGCACTCTGAAAAGCCACCTACTAAATGTCTTGCAGAGCAGCGCATGCGCTGGCTCAGGCGAGACCTAAAAAGGAAAGCAGCGCAAACATGCATTCTTGCTGCAAGAAGGGAAAAAAATCTTACAAATAGAGGCAACGCATCAGGTAGTACAATTGAGTTGGTATCTCCAGTGTTTTCAGCTATATCAGCCGCCCCTATGATGACCGCACCTCTCCCTATCAGCTGCCCCTATGATGACCGCACCTCTTCCAGGTACTATTGCTTCTGCTGCTTCTGTCTCTGTTATGGATAGAAAGAATGGTAGCTCCAATTCCCTGCAACACAATAGTAGAGAATCTGGGGAGGTGGACTGTCAACTCGATATAGCTAGGATCAGCGAGAAAAAAGAAAAATCGATGAAAGAGGTCGGCAGAGAGCATAAAGACTACCCCCTATTTGTAAAAAATCGAAAAGTGGGCTCGGAGAGCATGATTGTATTGACAGAAGGTTTTGAAGAAGCAAGAGTATCCTTGGCATGTGATTTCTGCTACAGTAGATCGCTTGTCATCATCAAATGTTGCATCAATGCTTAGCAGTAGAGTATCAGAAATCTCGGATTCAATGCCGCAAACCACTAAAAATCTGATTCCTGGTATGACGGGTCAGGAACGGTCTACTAGCACCAAAATATCTCAGGCTGAAAATCATGCATTAGCGTCAGTAATTCAAAGGGCGCTGAAAAATAAAGAGTTGGTAAATTCTAGTCAACCTTCGATGTATTAGTTTCAGCGATTTTTTTAAACTATCCTAGCCAAAATCAGAGAATGCAAAACCTCCCAGGTGCAGGAAATTGCCTCAGTCCATCATAGGTTGGATAAGATAGAGGGAATGGTGCAACAAATTCCAGAGTGAATCCAGGAGATTGAGCAGAGTATCGGATTTAGAGGATCGTTCTCTTAGCTGGGAAAAGGATATCGACACTCTTCAGAAAAAATTACAGGCCTCACAAATCAAATTAGACGAAATGGAGAACTATGCAAGAAGACCAAATTTGTGCTTCATAGGAATCCCTGAGGAAAATGAATGCATTAATGGACAGGCAAACCCGTTGATGTATATGGAAACAATGATAAAGGAACATATTCTGGAGAAAGTCCCTGCGGATCTTACTATAATGTGAGCTCATCGGGTCCCTGCACAGCGTTCTGCTAGTGCTAAATATCCACGGACAATGATAGTAAATTTTGCAGATTATCGCATAAAAGAGGCTATTCTAACTAAAGCTATCCAGAAAAAATCTTTTTTGCTAACCGATGGGTCAAAAGTAAAAGTATTTTCAGACTTGTCGGCATTAGCAGCTCGCCAACATAGGGATTTTCTAGGTTTGATTGGTCAGTTTAAAAATGTAAGGGCACTGGTGCCTATTGTCTAACACTCTAAGCTAAAAGTTTTATTTAAGGGGCAATTTTTTCTCTGTGTTACTCTTGAGGAAGCCCAAGAGGTGTTGCAGAAGGTAGTAAAGGAAAGTAAATATGAGGAGATAAGGGGTGAAATCGGGCCAAAATCTGAAAAGGTATCAGAGAGTACGAACTGAGATGTTGTATTGTTAAGAGTGTTATACACTAGTCACTTTTCGTGCTGTAGTCACTTGGATATGCTGCTAAGCACTAGTCACTTTTTTTCTTAATATACAGCATGTTGTAGCACTTTGTTTATGGTCTTGGAGCTGGTGAAATGCTGGAGGGTAAATAGTAGATATGTTTATATTCTGTTAAGCACTAGTCACTTTGTTAAAATAGCACTTTGTGGTACTATACACTTGCCTCTGGTTCTAGTGATATGATGGGGGAAAAACTTGAAGGGGTGGAAGCGTGAGAGTGTGGCCAGGTGCCAGGTCAGGGCACCATATTTTCATGGGTGGGCTGAGGGAGGGGGACAAGGGCCGTCCTCTTCCTCAGATGGAGTTAGTAAGGGGGGGGGGAGTGAGTGGTCAGTCTTGGGAGGAAGCAATGGGGGGTTTTGTGCAGATAAAAAGGAGCAAGATGAGAGCAGGGCATGTAATGATTGCTAATGAAAGTAGGAGGAAAATGGGAAGTGAGATGATAACAGAGGAAGATTCTGAAATGGGTCAAGTGCAGTGATTAAATGGTGGGAAAGTTGAATTCCTGGGAAGACAAGGTGCAAGTTCGAGGGTTAAGTTTAAGGAATGCCACAGAATATAAAGATAATTACGTATAATGTGAATGGCCCGCTGAACATGCGGAAGAGTGGTGCTCTTCTGAAGTGGCTAGGGTCCTTTTCCCTGGAGGTAATTTTTTGCAGGAAACTAATTTTAAGTCTAACACCCCCAAATTAGTTTTGCTGAAGAAGCACTCATGCCTCGGCGAATATAGCAGTGCGGGGTGGGAATATTATTCTCAAATACAGGAGATTGGGAAGTTAAGGAAGTAACCCGGGATAGGAAAGGCAGATGGATATGGATTAAGGTTATGGTTGCAGAGGTATTTCTAACTTTTTAAAATTACTATGGCCCCATTTTTGATGAGACTGATGCATTAGAGCAAATTTATGATCTATTAATAAATTCGGAAGGATCATTAGCTATGGGGCGATTTTAATTATATACAAGATCTAGGGTTAGACACTTAAAATAAAACTAAGCGGAAATTAAAACCGAAAACTACAAAATTAATAAAGGAGGATTTCGCCTTAATAGATCCGTGGCAAGTAGACCACCTGGGTTTTTCCCAGTTTACATGCTACTCTTCTAGATTTAAGACAGCCTTGCGCTTAGATTTCTTTCTTGTGGATAAGTTATTAGAAAGAGGAGAGACTGAGATATTAGCTAATTCCTTCTCAGATCACTCTATAATCTCATGTAATAGTGCTAGGAGTACCCCGGAAAAGTAAATAAAGATGGCAGTTTGATAAATCTCTGCTTGTGGACCAAACTTGGGTTAAAGAAATGCAACATTTTATTCGGGACTCAATATTTATGGTGTGGGAAGCATTTAAGGCTGCTTTTCAGGGGCAGGTAATTTCCTATAAAGTTAGGATACATAAGCAGCGTATACAAAAGATTAAGATTTTACAGACCGCAGTAGAGTGCCAGGCACTAATTGAATTCAAGATTGATAGGGGATCAAACTGATATGACACTACATCAGGAATTGATGAGGCCTAAGGAACGATTAAGAGACTTTTTTATATTAGAGGATATTGCAGAGAGTAAGCCTTATCAACCAAAGCTATATGAATAAAGTCAGCATATAGGTAAAGATTTGACATGGACCACCAAAACCCAGAAAAGTAGGCACGTAATTACGCAAGCAGGAGATCCAAATATGGGAACAATTGAGGATAAGAAGGAGAGGATAGCTGGAATATTTCTTAACCATTTTAGGAGAATCCATGCAGAAGCGCAGGCAATAGATAAGCAAGAGTTGAATATTATTTTGGGTCCTTGCAGCTACCACAAATTACCATGGATCATAGCAATGCCCTCAATAAGCAAACAGAGCTCCTGGAAGTGGCCGACGCCATTAAAAATAAAGCTAGCGCATAAAGTTAGTGGAAACGATGGTATTCCTACAGAGGTGTATACGTTTTTCAAGCTGAGCTACTTCCTTTTTAACAAATCTTTTTAATCAAATTCCGGGTGGGATTCCCATCTCTAAGATATTTAAGGAGTCAGTAGTAATAATCTTTCTTAAGAAAGACAAGGAATCAAGAGATCCCAACTCTTATTGTCCCATAAGTTTGTAAAATACGGTTTATAAATTATTTATGAAAATGTGGGCGACTAGGATTTCTCTGTGTGCCCAACTGGTGGTCCATGTTGACCAAAATGGGTTCTTGCCAAAAAGGTCTATGGCTGCCAATACTTATTTTTTTACTCAAACCATTGATTACTTGTCAGTCAACAAGGACACGGCTGCAATACTTATGATGGATGCGGAAAAGGTCTTTGACCTTGTTGACTGGCAAGCTCTGTTTTTTATTTTGGAGAAATGTGGGTTTCCATCTCTGTTTACTGCGATGCTGAAGGAGCTATACAATGAGGCAAAAGCTAAAATTATTATTAATAAGGAAGCGGTTGGAGTGGTTTAGATCATGCGAGGCACGCAAGCCCGCTATCCCCACTTTTGTTTCCTCTTTTTAATGAACCTCTTGCAGTTAAAATCCGCTTCAATCTGCTGATTTTGTCCCCTATAAGTGGGATGGCAAAAATTAAACTATTTGCGGATGATATAATTTAGTATTTGAAGGCAGAGGGTTTTAACATATAGAACGTGTTGGATGAAATTCAGGGTTTTACATGTGTAGGAGGGTATAGAGTAAATCAGGCCAAAACAGAAATGCTTTTATTTGATTCAATGATTTCTCATCTTCCGGCTGGTTTACAGTCCGCACCGCAATGGCCCATTAGATATTGAGGAATTTTTGTAACAAGTGATTATGCACAATTGTTTCTGCTAAATTATGGGAATACCCTTATGAAAGTAACAAAGCTATAAGACAGGTGGACTCTTCTGCATCTGTCATTAGTGGGAGGAGTTTCATTAATTAAAAAGTCAGAGTAAAAAATTCTACTTTCCAACTAGACACAATACAAGGGGGTTTAGCATTACCACATTTTTCAACATATTATCAGATACAATTAACAGCAGCATCATCAAACTATGACAATTTGTTTTTAAATCACATGGTAACTGAAAGTGCAATAACACTGCCAGTTTTGCTGTGGTCTGCGAAGCTTCCTAAGAAAACGAGATATAAGGTTCTACTGGCTTTGGCATCTCGTATTCAGCTATTCTTCAAAGCACAAGATATACCAGTATGTCATGCATTTACTCCAATGCAAAACTGTGAGATTTGGGGTCTGCAGCTTTCTTGGGTAGTCTTGCAGTCGTGGAGAGACCTTGGCTTTGAACAACTGGGGGATGATTTTTATAATCATACGAGATTGATAGCATGGGAATCAATAGTACAGCAATTTGGCAGTCAAAATGCAGCTTTATGCTTAAGTTTTAACCAGGTGTCTGGCTTTCTTAATAACAACTATGTGATGATAAGTGTGTCTGCACGGTGGATAATCGGGCGGATCAACAAAAATAAGATGGTTGGAGTAGGTAACTGGTATTGCTTGCAATGCCAGTGTCAACAAGAAATTATTAGACAAACTACTCCAAAAAGTTTTTAAAGAAACAGGATGCAGATTTAATATTAAATAATGACAGCTGCTTAGTGAGATAGGATATAGATCATTAAGAGCAGCGAATTTAAAAAGGATGACCTTTTTTTTATCAAGGTGGATGGCATACTATATGCCACATAGACTGCACAGGATGTTCACATCGCTCCCCTATCAATGCTTAGGTGTAAGATGAATGGAGCGGGTGGATGGGCTCATACTTTTTTTTGCGTGTACTAGTTTACAGCAATTTTGGAATGATGTTTTTGAGGTTATTAGTCTTTGCATGTCTACTACGATCTTTCCATCACCTATGTTGGTCTTAGTTAGTTCCTCACATGAGGTGTATCAGCTAAAGAAATAACAACAATACTTTATTTCAATATCAGTAGCGGTGTCCAGCTCATTGATTTTGCACAGTTGGAAAACAACAAGGGTACCGACAATAGGGCAATGGTTGAATAAGATGTCTAGGACCCATGCCTTTGAGGAGGCATAGCCAAACGATTGGGTGCTCTTCGTAGGTTTAAGGCAACCTGGACATGTTTTTCTTCATCGTTGATGAATATTTAATGATCTGTATATAATCTAGTTGTACGATTATTGATGTGGTTGGCATCCTATCTTTTAACTTAAGGATTTTCATGCACTTCAATAGTTTCAATGCTGCTATGTAGTAGGATCTTTTTTAATGTGGAACATCAATGGCATCCTTATAAATGATTAGGTCTGTATATTGCAACAAAACTGCTTTTTTTTGCATCATTCTAGTTGCAATTGGTAAAGTCCACTAGATCTATGCACTTTCATAATATTATTGCTGCTACGAAGAAACTAAGACCTTATTTAAGGTAGACTGCTAAACTAAGATCAGTATTGTATATTCCTGTATAATTGTAGTAATGCACTATTATAGTTTTAATACCGTTACAGGTAAAAAAAAAAACAAGATTGTATTTTGGATTAGAATGCTTTTTGATCAACACTACAGTATATGTTTTTATAATTGCACTTTGACACGTTAAATGGTTTTGATGCCGCTATTTAGAAAACTATGCATTTATTTAATGTGGTCGTATAGTTTGGAACAGCGTGATAGGCTTGATGAATTGATCTCAAGATTGTCGTACTTGACATGGACTTGATTGATGAATGATGTATAAATTATCTTTTCTGTATTAGCTGCATCTTATCTTGCGCAAATAAAAATATATATTTTTTAAAAATACATGAACAAGCGCAAGAATGGTGGCAGAGAAACCGCAGTTTCGAATGGGGACAAAGGAGTCCACAGGGCATGTGTACAAAACTTCTTTGTGGTTGGAAATGGGACGTTTTACAGAATTGGCTCGTTTGTGACCGCAAAAAAACAATTTCTAATGTACATATGCCAAATTGCACATGAACGCCATTCTTGCCAGCAAGTTTGGGTTCACCCCAGAAAAATAATACATGAGGTTTACGGACAGCCACAAGCTGCCAAGCTAGTCTTGCTTGGGTTTTATTGATTACTCCAGTAAGGCACTGAATGGTTGGATGAAGGGCAGCACAGTGATTGATTATGAAGGGTTGTTTCATCTGATTTTGAGAGAGCACATGTTCAATACTTGCTTTACAGAGCTGAGACAACACTTGATAGATAGCAAGTTTCCAGGGGAAGGGTTCCCAGCCCAATATGGACCAACTATAGTGGTTAACTATGCAGATGATACTCAACTTGCCTTCTCATTTGAAGGGAATCAAGCAGTATCTCTGGAAAAATTTCACAGCTGTATGCGTGAAACTGCAGGATGGCTCAGGGAGAACTCGCTGCAATTCAATGGAGACAAGACTGAGGTTATATACTGTACGGCAAAGAAAATACCCCGTCCACTGCCAGTGGACTTCTGGCCGGATCCTAAGAACAATCCACCGCAGCCAGCCAAGACAGTGCGTGACTTGGGGGTTCTACTGGACAGTAATCTACAGTTAGAATCACAAGTGAATAAAACAGTGAATACATGTATATCTCTACTCCGAGCTTTACGGAAAATACTCCCATTTTTATCAATCTCGGCCAGACCCCAGGTGGTAAGGAGTATCATCATGAGTAGATTGGACTATTGTAATGCCCTGCTTCTTGGAGCACCGGCGGCTCTAACAAAAAAGCTGCAAAGAATACAAACAATCGCGGCTAAGCTTGCATTAAAAAGACAACGCAGATCCTCTGCGTTGCTAGCTTTAAGGGATCTCCACTGGCTGCCTATTTTGCAAAGAATTCAATTTAAAGCACTTTGCATTGTTCATAAGGCGGCACATAAAATGGGGCCTAAACCATTACAGAGATTGTTTAACTGGTACGCCCCAGCTAGAAATCTCCGCTCTTCAGCAGCCTACTTAGTATGTACCCCACGAGTTAAGAAAACCCGGCTGGGAGGTAGATCATTTAGCTATGCAGCCTCAAAACTATGGAATTAACTACCAAGTGAACTTAGACAAACTGACGACTTGCTGCAGTTTAGAAAGAAGCTAAAAACCAGGCTCTTCCCAAGAGAATAGCCTTGAGAGACCTGTTTGTCGTGATCTCAAAATTTACAGATTGCACAGTGTCTTAGGTAATCCCAGTGCCAGGATGCCCGTTGGGTGACAGCTGCGCTATATAAATGCAATTTACATTACATTACATTACAAGAAGGGAAGGTTTCATGTGAAGAAGCCTTCAGGTCACTTCACCCGACGTGCTTTGAGTGTTACAGGAATGGGCACTCAAAGGGCAACCTCCAACTGTCCAAAAAGGCAGCAGGCCCCCCACTGGTCATCAGGCCCCGGAAATGGCTAGTGTAGTGCTCAGGGAGGAGTTTGTCCCAGTTAGTACGGGCGATAGTGCAGAGGTCACCTTAGTGTCCCTGAGAGACAGAGAGATTGATCCCAAAACTCACATGCCTAGTAATACTAAGTATAAGCAGTGAGTCGCCATCAGTGGGCAGAGGATGGCGGTTCTGAGAGACACATGAGCCAGTATGACTACTGTGAGGGTCATCTGGCTGCCTCAGAGCCGGTACTTTCCCAATCTAGTCCATCAATTGGTTACTTCTGACATCCACAAGAGGCACTACCCAGTGCCTCTGGTTCCCTTTGAATGGGGGTGAGGGGTCTCAGGTTCCTTGAAGGGAGCCATTTGTTCAGCCATGCCTGTATATTGTCTGTTGGGTAATGATGAGGAGCACCCCATCTGGAAGGAGGTGGAGGAGAGGTCACACTTGGAGATGCCAGGGTTGCCTGAGTGAGTATGCCTCCCGAGAGGAAGACTGCAAGGTCTTGGAGCCTGGACTAATGGCCCAGGATCCTGCCAAGAAGAGGAGGGGCAGGGAGCCTGGGATACCAGCCCCAGAGATTCCCACGGTGCGGGAGGAAGCAGAACCCAAGGGGGATGCTCCGAAACCTACTGGGGAAGACACTGCTGCCCTGGGAGATCTACCTGAATTGGCCAGTTGGCAAACTGAAGGAGGGCTCTCCAGGGCAGAGTTCTGTCAAGCACAGAAGGAGTGCCTCACTTCTGATGGCATTCGGCGCCAGGCCAAAGCCCAAGCAAAAGGAGACACCTCTGGTGATCACCTCATTTGCTGAGAGAATGATCTCCTGTATAGCGAGCCCAAGGTTCTGAGCCTGGGTCAACCCGTGTGTTGGTGGTCCCCCAGTACTATACTACCTTCTTCCTGGGACTGGCTCATAATGTACCCCTGGCAGGACATCTGGGGCGGACCAAGACTTTGAAAGACTGGTCACTCACTTTTATTAGCCCCGGATGAAAACTACCTCAGATGTGTTCTGTTGGTCCTGTCCTACCTGCCAAGCCAGTGGGAAGACAGGGGGGAAAGCAGACGGCTCTCTAGGTTGCCCTTCCTTTTGCTGGCACACCCTTTGAAAGGGTAGACATTGATATTGTTGGGCCTCTGGATCCCAAGACTGCCTTGGGCAACAGGTTGCCTAGTTTTGGTGGATCATCCCAACTGATACTTGGAAGTCATCCCTCTGAGAACAGTGGCTGTGTCTGCTGTGGCCAGGGTACTGATGGGGATCCTTACTCGAGTGGGTTTCCCCAAGGATGTGGTATCTGACTGAGGCACCAGCTTCATCTCTGCATACATGAAGTCAATGTGGGATGAGTGTGGAGTAGCCTACAAGTTCTCCACATCCTATCATCCCCAAACCAACAGGCTTGTTGAGAAATTCAACAAGACCCTGAAACGCATGATCACAGGCATATCAGAGCCCCTGATGCAGGAAGTGGGGTGTTCCTTTGACATGCATGATGTTTGCTTACAAGGAGGTGCCTCAGAAATGAGCTGGGTTCAGTCCCTTTGAGCTTCTGTATAGGCAGCCTGTCAATGGGCTTCGCAGCCTTGTGGAGGGCTAGGAGCAAGCTCCAAAGAAACCCCCCAAGATGTAGTTAGCTACATGTTGGCTCTAAGATCCCAGATGAAGTGGTTTTGGAAGACTGCCACTGAGAACTTAGCAGTCAGCAAAGAAGTCATGAAACTCCGGTATGACCAGAAGGCCTCTCTGGTTGAGTTTCAACCTAGTCAGAAGATGTGGGTGATGGCGCCAGTGGAGTTCCGGGCCTTGTAGGACCGGTGGACTGGACTATATGAGGAAAAGAAGTACAAGGGAGAGGTCACTTACCTGGTCGACCTCAGACCCCCAGGAACTCTTTAAGGGCCCTACATGTTAAGTGCTTCAAACCACACTTTGAAAGGTCTGTGGTCCTTATGCTCTTGGGTGACAGATGGAGGTGAGGAGGAAGAGAGTCAACTTTGCCTGGCTCTCCTCTCCTCAAAAGAGCACAATGGATCAGTAGAGGGAGTGAACCTCTCCCTCTTTCTGACCCCTCAACAGGGGAGAGACTTCCACCAGCTGTTGGAGCAGTTCTCCTCCCTATTCTGACCCCTGGGCTTACCCATTGGTGTACCCACGACAATGGCACCGGGGACAGTATACCTGTGAAGAATAAGATTTACAGGCTAACTGACAACGTGAGGGCAAGCATCAAGGAGGAAGTGCCCAAGGTTCTAGAGCTAGGGGTGACTGAGCACTCCAACAGCCCATGGCCTAGTCCAGTGGAGCTGATACCCAAGGCCGCCCCACCGGGTGCCACCCTAGAACTCCAGGTTTGTGTAGACTATAGAGGGCTCAGTTCAGTTACCAAGACTGACACATACCTATCCCCTGAGCCAAAGAGCACATTCGTTGGTTGGGAGCTGCCAAGTTCCTGAGTACCTTTGATTTGACATCAGGATACTGGCAGATAGCCTTAACCGAGGGGGGCCAAGGAAAGGTCCTCATTCTCCACCCCAGAGAGCCACTTCCAGTTCTGGATGATGCTCCTTGGGTTATTGAATGCCCCTGCCACCTTCCACAGGCAGGTCAACTGATCCTGGCTGGGCTGGAGGACTTCAGTGCCGCCTACCTAGATGACAATGTGGTCTTCAGCTCTAGCTGGAAGGACCATCTGAACCACCTTTGGGCAGTGCTTCAGGCCCTGCAGAAGGTAGGTCTGACTTTCAAGGCCAGAAAGTGCCAACTAGGGCATGGTTCCTGGTCTACCTGGGTCAACAAGTCGGTGTGGGCAAGGCTTGGCTTGGGAACACCTGAAGACCCAAAAATAGGTGAGGGCCTTCCTGAGCCTCACCAGCTACTCCAGGAGATGTGTCAAGGGCTATGGCACCATTGTTGTCCCTTTTACTGAGCTGACTTCTACAAAACAGCCCAAAAAGATGATCTGACCAGAGGTGTGCCAGAAAGCGTTCAACACCCTGCAGGAGGCCATGTGCATAGCATGAGTGCTCAAGACGTTGGACTTCTCTAAGGAATTAGATGTTTAAACAGATGCCTCAGAGCATGGCATAAGAGCTGTGCTCTCACAGCTAAATGAATAGGGCCTAGATCAACCTGTTTCCCTCATCAGCAGGAGGCTACTTCCCAAGGAACAGAGGAGGAGTGCTATAGAAAGGGAAGCCTTTACAGTGGTCTGAGCACTGAAGTAGTTGAGACTACACTTGTTTGGGACTCACTTGTGTGTTCAGACAGACCACAGACCCCCTCAGGTGGCTCATGCAAATAAACAGTGAGAATCCCAAACTGCTGAATTGGTCCATCTGTCTACAGGGAATGGACTTTATGGTGGAACACAGTCCTGGGATTGACCACTCCAATGCTGATGGTCTCTCTAAGTTCTTCCGCCTTAGTGATGAGAACTCCATCGAAGATGGGTAGTTCTCCCTACTTTCAGCTGGAGGGGACACATGTTAGACCTGACATGCTTAGGTGGTAGTACCCCAAACCGTTAGCCTCCACCCTGTGCTGTTTTCCTGAATTCGTTTTTGTTGGCTTTAGGACTCTGTGCACTTTACCACTGCTAACCAGTGCTAAAGAGCTTGTGCTCTCTCTCCCTTAAACATGGTACACTAAGCCTAAACCTAATCAGCACATTTAATTTACTTGTAAGTCACAAGTAATTGGCACTCCATGACCCAAGGGCCTGTAAATTAAATGCTACTAGTGGGCTGCAGTTTCTTTGTGCCAACTACCAAAGTAGCATTCTAAAACATGGACCAGGCCTGCCACTGCAGCCTTTAGTGCAGTCTTAAGTGGACATGTCGACTTGGCAAAATAAACCTTCTGCCAGGCCCAAACTTTCCTTTTTAATACATATGAGTCACCCCTAAGATGGTCCTAACGGCTCAAAGGACAGGGTGCACTGCATTTAAAATTTAGGACATGTGGTTTTAAGTTTTACATGTCCGGGTACTGAAAAATTCCTAAAATTCTTCTTTTCTCTATTGCAAGACCTATCTTTCACGTTTAATAAGTGATAAATTAAGTTTGGCAGCAGATAGGAAAATCATGCTTACACTCAAATTAATTGTAAATTACAACCCTCATTAGAAATGTGGCATTTTCTTTCGTAACCATTTGTACCTTCTGCCAGTATTCTGGGTCACATGACTGTGATTAGCTTAGTGGTTGGCCTTTGTGTATTCCTCCTTAACAGTGAGGGAAATGGGGACTAGGTGCTGGCAGGATGTGCCATCCTGCCAGGATGGTTGGGGTGGAGTTGTTCCCTGCCAAACTTACATTTCAAGGGGCTGAGTCCAGCACACACACAAAGAAACATGACACCAGTCTTATGTCACCCTAGACTATTTGGAGCCTTGACATAAGGGGTTGTAGGGGAGGTATAGGGAATCCCCCCACTTCAAAGGCTGACACCAGGTATAAATACTGAAACTCTTGAACCACTCAGATCACTTCTCGACCTGTAGAGGCTCAGAAGAAAGCCTACCTTCCTGCTGGAAGGACTGCTCTGCTGTCCTGCCGCTTGAAGTAGGCAGACTGGACCTGCTCCTTGAACCCAGGACCATCAGAGTGACTCCAAGGGCCAGTTAGCTGGCCTCTTGTTCTGAGATACAGGGACACAAAAGGCTCCAGAGGTCTCCCTGCGGCTGTCGAGCTAACCTGCTATAATTGGATCTGCCTGAGCCCTGCTGGCCTCTGTTAGAGTGAGTTCCTGATCCCCAAGAGGTGTCTCTCCAGGTCAAGGACCCTTGGTTGGCATCAGAGTGCACTCCTCTGATAGAAAAGGCAAAATCCTGATGTTTTGGGTTTTTCACGACCGTGAACAGGTCCGCTTGCGCCGAGACTCTGCTGCCCGCGACGTACGGCAACGCGAAGCTCCAGTGAACCTGACTCTGAGCTACAGCCACCGCCAGTGATGACCGGCAAGCGAAATCTGCACTTCGCGCTACAGCAACGTAAGTCTGCGGTGACCTCCAATGCAAAGCTCCAGCAAGGACCGCCTGTGACACCTGACCGGATCTTCGCGCTACAGAGATGACCGTCTGCCACACCAGGCCTACTCTTCATGCTACTGCAACGACCACCTGGGGCACTTTCCCAGCTCCTCGATGCCTCCTCCACCGCAGACTGGACTCTTCATGCTGGATTTTGAGAAGGTAACTTTTTCAGCAGGGCTGATCTGGTCCCTGTATCCAGCCCGTTTTCCATCGCCGTTGGCCTGAACTTGTGACTTTCCCAAGTCTAACATGACCCCAGATGACGCAAGTGTAGCGATCTGTGCTTTTAGGCGCTATACTTACCTAAAAGTTTAAAACTGCGTATCTGCGGTTCTACTGGCTGGACTTTTGGCATTCTGGTATCATGTTATTTATGAAAAGTTAGTCTATTGTTCACAATTGGTGTCGAATTTTTCTAAAGTTGTGTTTTTACTTTATTACTGTTTGTGTGCTGCATAATGCTTTACACATTACCTCTAAGTTAAGCCTGACTGCCTTTGTGCCAAGCTACCTGAGGGTGAAGCACGGGTTAATGTAGTGACTTTTGTGGTTCACACAACAGGAATTGTGGTTGTAGCTTGAGAAGGGTCTTCACCACCCTCAACCAAAAACCCAATTACCTACAGTGGGCGTTTTTAAAGAACCTATAGCTCTACTTCAGAGATTATGTTTGTCATGATTGTTTCATTTATTTCAGGTAAATCCCCTTACAAACCCCCATCTCAATAGACTCCACACCCTGAAGGGGTGCATTTCCTCCTCCTTCCTCTACAAACAAAAAATTTGTGCGTACGGTTTTCTTGGTCTTTTTTCGTGGGTTTCTTGTAGATTTGCAGATATTGCTCCCAACGACAGCTCCTTAGCTGCAAATTATATATTTGCTTGGATAAAATTCAGTTCTACTCCCTCAGGGCTAGTTGTTTCCAAGATCCCTTAAACCATTCAGCCCTGAAAGCAACCCATTGTCTTTCCACCTACCAATGGTTTTCTCTGTGCTTAATAGCTAGTGCAACACTGAGTGCAGGGTGCAGGTGAAAAATATAGGTGGATAACAGGACGTGATGTGGAAGTTATGTTACATGAAGTGACATTGCAATCACAATCCTTCAATTGTAATATCTATCTATCCATCAATCTATCTATGAAAATGCAAAAAATGTATTCAAATATAGGACAAACATTTGTGTCTAATTAGTTGTCTGTCAATGAAAAGCAATAAATGTTTTAGGAAACACACAAGTCTACGCCTAAAGAATGATGCATACATTAATAAATAATTATTTAATCTGTACAAAATAATTAACAAATTTACATGCCTGTGATCTGATTTAACAAAATTAAGGAATGTGGACATTGCTTTAAACATGATGCGTACTCTTTGGTAGTTAGCATTTATATCCTAACTTCCTAAATTCGCTATCAAGGTTGACATAGGAAGTTAAAGAAAATGATATCCAATGCATTAATAAAATGTGCAATGGTACTTGTGTTGCGTGAACATGAAATACCTTGAAAAAACAAGAGACAAGAGGCATTTGGCAAAACAGAAACAGTTTGTTCAATTAAACATTGCGGCCGAGAGAACAGCTACAGGCATAGGGTCTAAGGACTGTCTCAACTTACAACCGATCTGGGATGGGTTTATATACAATTCATAGAATGCCATAAACAGGTCCGGCGATCCTTGTTTGATAAGGAACGTGAACAGCGGCCTTTGGAGTCGTAAATTAAGTTATTCGATAGGGAATCCAGGTGGGCCTCGACCTTGCGTGGACACAATGCAGCCAGTGGGTAACTTGTTCAGATGTCCGGCATGGGGAGCGTGTGATCACTGCGTGTACTGTGTGTGTGCTGTGTCCTGATTGGTTATATTTACCTAACTTATGTGGCATCTGACTTTATGGTGTTTTGGGAGCGCGTGCACCCTTCTGGCCATGTATGCTTTATTGGGGCCAATCTCCCTGGACCATTGTGGTGTTGCTGCACCTATCTGTGGGATTGATCTGGGATTTCCTGCTCGAGCATTTGTCTTCTGGCTACGTGCCGCCCCACCTGTGACCTGTCAATCAGTGACCTCAAGCCTAGGTCTCAGAGCCTGCCTGACTACGTATTTCTGACTCAGGGTTGATGTGGAGTTCACAACAGTCAAATTTGGTAATAAAGATGCGATTTCATTATTATACTTAAGTGTATAGTTCTTCAAATTGACGTTGACTTTCTCAATATTAAAACTCATGAATGAATCGCAGCATGCATGTCCTATACGCAAAGCTAGCCAAGACATCACAATTTGTAAATGTTGAGGCTTCTTTAACAAATCCAGATTGTGATAACAGAAAAATATATTTCTTATAGTCTTGGAGGCAGGCAAGGTGGTTCTTCACAGTAAGAGGGCATGGTCTAGGAGGGAGCAGCAAGATGGTCGTCTGGTAAGGAGCTCCCCGGCTGACAGGTGTTTTCACTGAATTAAACATCTTGAACCGACCTCGATGGAGTGGTGGGAATGTGACTGATGTATTCCTGGAATATTTCTTGTCACAGCAGTGAGTGCCATGAAGACCAATTGTGCCAGGCCCACTCCCACCCACGGTCGAGAGGGCATACTCTGGAATGCCAAAGGCATGCAGAATGGAGACCGCGTGGAGGTGTGCCGGGCTCTTGGTAAAGAGCTAATAGGGACCCCAGGGAAGGTAGTACAGTGTCTGAGCTGAAGAAAGACTAGGACAGTAGCTGTGTGGAGATCTGGGTGGTTGGAGTTGGCAGATCCTTTAGGGTGACAACAGTGAATGGTACTGCTGGCGGTCAAAAAACAATCCATCAGTTCACTCTGGCTGCTATGAAAGCGCTACCTAGGACCACTAGAATCAGATGATTAGGGCTGTGGAGGGCAGAGACTGACCTGGAGTGGATACCAAACCTCCACCCCAACCCCAAAACAATTCTGTGACTGCAGAGACTTGGCCCAACATGGGTGATGACTGTCCATGGTGGGGCACTTTCTTGTGTACCCAGCCTTCCATTTTCTGCAGCGGAACAAGACAACTGTAGAGTGTGTAGTGTCCTAGTTACACTGCAGTAGGTGCGGAGAGCTTGCAGATACAGTCTAGAGACATGTTGCATGGCTATACTCAGTCACAGGGTTAGAATGACTGCTCTGGGTGTGTGAGTGACTGTGATAATTTACCCTTTTCCTCAGATGCGTTGGATGAGCTGATAGACTGAGAGGTGGATGTCTGCATGGGACGAAGACAGTGGCAGGCATATGGGGCTCACTGGGGCTCAAGTACTTCGAAAAAAGAAAGAGAACACTTCTGACCTCCTGCACAGCGTGGTCCACAGAGGTCAGTGTAGACACTGCTAGGATGCCATCTCTGCATTGCAGAGCTGGATATGCACCCTTGCCAGCAAATGGGACTTGGAGACAACATAAGAGGTCTATCAGCCTATGCTTCACCCCTGCTATTTGACGGCCACAGTTGGATTATACAAAGCAACAATAAGGGTAGAAACAATCATGCATTAGATAAAAAGCTTGACAAATACGCATTAAATAAGTCTTGGGGGGGGGGGGAGGGTGAGATAACCCAGATGAATCTACCGGCATCCCACAGGATCCCGAAACCTCTTTTTCAGATACCCTCAGAGAGTTGCTTGCAGTCGATTACTTAAATGGTGAAGGTAAACGACTGTTTGCAGGCTTACAAAAAACTTGAAAAGGGTGTGTGTAGTTGAAAAAGTTCTACAGATGGTAATATATGATGCGGTTAAGTTTCAAAACTGAGGGGCTTATTTAGAGTTTGGGGAGGCAAGATACTTTGTTGCAAATGTAACACAGTTTCATGTCCACCAAAGTTACAGTATGCCTGCCTCATTTAGAGTTTGGCGGACTGTCAGTATTCTTAGCTCCGTCAACAGAATACTTCTTCTAATGGCCTAACAGAAGAAGGACTGTACACCATCTGCCCTATTTAGGGTGAATGTTATAAAGGATTCTTTCCCTCTCCATCACCACCAGAAAAAACCTGCCGTTAAGGGACAGGAAAAAAGCATAATGACCCCCCCACCTTGGGGGAAAACTCTCAAGTTGTGAGTTTTGAAAAAACTAAAAACTTTTAAAAAGGTTGTATAGAGAACTGGGCTTTTGTTACAGTTCTAAAAAGCTTGTGTAGAGAACTGGGCTTTTGTTGCAATTACCCCCCCCGCCACACTTTTTACCCCCTTTTTAGCTACTAGATGCTGAATTTCGACTTTGACTGCTAACCAGACCTCAGTGCCAGTGCTCCTTCCCTAAAACAAGGTGTTGTCTAATTGTGCTACAATTGGCAAAGGACTTCAGCATCCCTGTAAGTCCCTAGTAAATGGTACCCCAGGTACCTAGGGTAGGGGTAGTAAAGAGGGTCCCTAAGGGCTGCAGCATATCTTATGCCACCCTAAGACACCCACATACAAATTCCACACAGACTGCCATTGCAGGGTGCGTGTCATGGTGCAAGCCATGAGCAAAAACACAACATGAGAGACTCCTGAGTGTCATGCCAAAGTCACTCCATCTAATATATATGACACCCCTACAACAGGCCTTTGAGAACTAAGGCTGGGTGCATTATATTTTATGTGAGGACATATCTGCATGAGCAGATATGTCCCTGTGATGTCTAGTTCTATTACTAGTTATTGCAAGTGATCAAGGTAATTATTTTAAAAACATGTGCTGGACACTGGTGAAAACGAGTTCCCCAGTTACATGATGGCTTCACTGAAAGTAGGGATGTTTGGCATCAAACATTTCGCATTAATGAACCCATACTGATGCCAGTGTCGAATTTAGCCTGGCTGATGAGGGGTGATGCCCCGAAACCGGTCCCAGGATGCTTTTTTCTGATCCAGGGAGGACCTGGCTTGGCAGTTCGGGCTGGACTGTTCCCATGAGGAACAAGGTCAAGACTGATTTGCACATGGCTGGGTCTAAACTGGGGTGGCATGGTGAGTAAAAGAACAATGGATTTAACCCAGATTTCTTGACTGGGGGTGAATGTTTGATTTTTTCTGCATTCCGTCCATCATCTGTGTGTCTTTTGCAGTGTCAAATTTATTAATACACGCACACAGAGGTGCCCCCTGAAAACCTACCAACCTCTGGTGTGCTGACTGACTGGTTAACGCCAGTCTGCCACGAGAGACAAGTTTCTAACCCTCAAGTTGAGGGCGTCCACCCTCAGAAGGTCAGAAACAAAGCCTGTTTGGGTGGAGTGTCTACACATCCCCTCCCACAGGATGACCTGCTGATTAGCATTCCAAGAATTTTCAAAAACAAGGGCCACCCTACTCACAAGGAACCAGGGTATCAATTATACAACAAGGAACAGTGGTTCCTGTGGACCATATTCATAATATTTGATAATCACAAAGCTCAATGGCATATGCTCATGGGAACAGATTGTCAGAGGGAGAGTCAAAATCATACACAACAAGAATTGCAAGGGTTTTTACTTTTTATGCATTTTGTGTAGCAAGGTATAACAAAAAATGTGCTCGGTGTCCCAAGTGAACTAGAACCTATATTTCAAGAGTGACAGTTTGTGACATACAGTAGGTTTGTCCACAAGTACATATAAAGAGAGTATTTACACCCTTCCAACAGAATGCTAGGGGCTGGACCCTCCAGCCCCTAGCATTCTGTTAGAAGGGTGTCCCTTTTTCAGAACAGTGTGTAATGCGCTTTGTGGCAAAGTATCGGGGATAACAGGGAACAACAGATATCAGGCAACAGTAATGTAAGAATGGTTACAAGATGAACCTTTAGACTAGCTAAAGTTAACCCTTCATAACCAGGAACAGGGTGGTTATTACATATTTATAATTAACGTTGATATCAAATTAAAAGAATAATTGTTATCTGTAATAACTTCTCTAGATGTCAATTACAGATCAACACAGCCTTCAAAAGAGAACTTCAATTTCTTTTGCAGTTAATGACTCAATGTTGCTTAGATAACAAAATTTGATGGGGTGGATCACAATATATCCGTCCCTCTTGCCACAACAATACATAGCACACTGAACCAAAAAGTCAGTACTTAAAGAATAATTTAGATCCACAACAAATTACTGTAGTCTCAACTTCCTCTGGCATATACGACTAGCCAGGCGTTGAGCATAACAACTTTTACAGCCAGCAAAAACCTGAAATGGTAAAAGCCTTTGGCTGGGGATGGGCGGGGTCATGGCCGAGACCTTAACAGACTTGTTGTGCGGGGACTAGCCTGCATTGGAAAACTAACCAGCATTCCAGAAGCCAGTAATGGAGATCCTGATAGTGCTTCGCTGACACAATGTATCTTGTGTGTGGCACTAATGTGTGTCCGATACTGATCTCTAACCATGCACCAATTACACTGTCTTTAACATGGAGCCCTGAGCCCCGATCACTCAGAAAATGGATACTGCATTCTTTGCTACTCAGTGACCCGGTCCTAAGAGCTAGATAGAGACCCATCACATTAATAACCCTGATGAAGTGGACCACTCCTATTCTTGGGGCACATTTAAAGCAGGTTTTGTGGGGCAAATGAATTGGAATCATGACTAACATGAAGAAACTGAGACATAACCAAAATGAGCTACTAGAAAATGAACTTCTTAAAATTTTATGAGGGTTTCGACAAATGAATGCAATCCTCGGCCACTTCCTCTGGGGTGGGAGCTCAGCACGGGTGGCCCTAAGAACCTGTTTTCAGTCTACATACTGCGGCGATATGGCGACTCCAGAAGTCCAGGCATATCTTGCTGCTTCACACCTTCATATCCTTAACGACTGGGGGTATGGGGACAGACAAGATCCAGCTGCTGCGGTCTAACGTTGGTTAATGGACACTGTCATTACATACGATCCTATATTCGGGTCCAACGCTCAAAATGTTGCAGCCAGCAACTAGGACGATATTTGTGACTTGGAGGCAAACGCTGCGTCGGATGGGGTGGATGGGTAGACTGACGAAGGAGACTCCCCTTTGGCACAAAGGTCTTCTACCACAGCTATCAATGTTGTCCGGTTTTGGGGGCTGGAACGCCATTGGCATATCTACTGGGGGTAGGTCTACACGGTCAGACTTTCAAGTCCTTCCAGGAGCTTCAAAAAGAATATGACGCAGTTTTATAAATACCTCCAATTTCGCCATGCATTCTCCCCCTACATTGCACACCAAGAAGACATACCCGAATTTAATCCTATCGAGGCTAAAGTCTTTATGGGGGAATTAGGTGACCCAAAATCACCAAGATATACCGAACCCTTGTGATTAATAGCCCCAGCACACTGGACAGAACATGTGATGCCTGGTAAAAAGACCTAGGCCCCCTAGATGACGATGACTGGGCCGAGGCGCTGGAGTCCCCGCGTGGCGCTGCTATCGCGGCACGCCTACGACTCATACAATTCAAATACCTCCATCGGGTCTATTTCACTAGACACAGGCTCTGGAGGAACTGACTAGTCGACTCTCCTCTTTGGCGTTGCAAAATCGAAGACGGCACTCTCATACATACCGTGTGGCAATGCATGGCGCTCTCGAAGTTCTGGCGGGGGTGGTCACTTGCCTTTCGGAAATGTTGGGATGGGATATTCCATATTCACCACAACTGGCCATGCTACATATCACTGAAGAAATAGGGGGCAACAGGTACAAGCGCCATTTACTACTCCTTGGCCTTACATTGGCGAAACGTGATATCGCCAGGGCATGGTAAGATACGTCCCCGCCATTAGTTAGGGTGTGGAAGAGGGGGCTTGATTTCTGCATGGGGCTAGAGATACCAATATTGAAGGTGAGGGGGTGCCTCCAGAAACACCCCAAGATTTGGAAGAGGTGGGTGGACTATCGGAGACTATATTTGGAGCCCATTTCCCCTGCATCAGTAAGTGGGGAATTGGTGTGATGACAGGATGATGAGAGACAAATTGAGGTATAACTATATAGTCATTCGATTTGGGTGGCTGGGAACTACATGTTTTAGACTTTGTATCAGATACATGGCACTGCTGTTTATTGCTTGGGTACTTGTTCAGATATTCTCAGATCCTAAACTGTTTTATTTGGATATTGCAAATGTTGACATCAATACTGCTACTATGTATATTGTATTACTGAAAACCCTGGATACACCAGGGCTGTTACGGCTGTTGACAATAAAATTTTGTTGTGAAGTTTTTTTTAATGAGAATATAGGTCCACTCCCTCCTTATGCCTCTTATGCACTGTTACATCTCTCAGCTCTCCTTTCTCCATTTATTACTGTTTTGTCTTTAACTTCATCTTTCTTTCCCCTTTTTGTGTTTTTCCTCTCTCTTCCTATGGGTGACAGTCTGATGAGGAAAACAAAGTGCCAGATCCCAAAAATGAGTGCCATGGGTCTCACCTGCAACCAACAGCTCAAATTAAGCACTGCTACGACAGCTTCAATGGGAGCTTCTATAAAAACTGTTATGATGAGCTTGAGATATGTTGCCTATGTCATGTTGGGGAAGGTTCATGTGAAGAGCTTATGACATATGCACATTCTATGGGTTTGAAAAAGGCAGCTCGGTTGCTGGCTGTGCCTGGTTGTGTCTTGTGTTACCTCTGATTAAATAAATGTCTTATCAGGAATTCGTGTGAGCAATCTTTATTTACCTTACAACAAATTTGGCGATGAGGCCAAAATTGCTGCTCCAAGGGCAACCGGTTATTTTAGAACTTTCATTTGGGGAACTACGGTCCTTCTATGGACAGACCATAGCTGTTATTGAGAGTTTTGGGGCCAGGAGGCACAAATGATTGTTCAGGGAGGTTGGCGAGGCTAGCAGTTAAGTTACAAGAATATGATTGCAGATTGGAGCATGTTCCAGGTTGGAAGAACATAGTTGTGGATTGTTTGTCAAGGCTTCCAGACAAAGCAGCTGAGGTGTCTGAATTGGCCACGGAGGAGGTGGTAGCAAGTGTGAATGATGCCACAGAAGGATTGGAGTGTTGTGTCCCCAAGGATGAGTGGGTTAGAGCTATGGAGCAGGTTGACACTATTAAAAGGGTGGTGAATTGATTAAAGACGAAGTGAAGAGAGAGAGAGCACATTGCCGGATATGGTAAAGCCTTTCATCCAGTACTGGATAAACTGTCCGTTCAAGATGAATGTCTGGTGATGAGGCGAAATATTTGTGCCACCTAGTATGATAAGATCACAGTTGGTGCACTTAGCGCATGAGGGTGTTGCACCGCGGAAAGGGTCACAGCCTGCTGCAACTCCCGCCTCACTGCCGTGGGCCGTGACCCGGTCCGCGGCACCTATTTCTAGACACCGGGCACGCCGCGGCTCAGTGCGGCGGCCCGCCGTTTCTTTTCCAGGCGCGAAAGTGCGCCCTGCAGCACTTCTCTTTTCTTTTGGGGCACGCCGCCAGTGTATGCAGAGGCCTGCTAATGTGGCCTTTATCAATTTAAAACACTGCAGTTCCACTCTTGGAACCGCAGGTTCTTCCATTATACAGCCTGAGCCCCCTCTGCTTACCTGAAACTTGGAGGGACCTTACAATGAGTTACCTGCAGTCATGGATAGGGCACCTTTTCTGTGTATCTTCTTCCCATAATTCCTCTGTCTGGTTCCCAGAATGCCTTGGGAACAGTTTTTCTTTCACCATTCCAAAAGGGAGGTTTTTCTAACCTTTTTCCTTCCCAAACCAAGATGGTGGTTCTCCTTTTCCGTCACTTCCTGTCCTTGGGTATATAAGGGGCTGAATTTCTCATTTTCCTTGCGTTGCAACACTCTTCGCTCCTGTTGGTGTCTCTTCGCTCCTGGTGGTGTCTCTTCACTCCTGGTGGTGTCTCTTCACTCCTGGTGGTGTCTCTTCACTCCTGGCAGTGTCTCTTCGATCCTGGTGGTGATTCTTTGCTACAGTTTGGTATTTCATTCCTGTGGGTTCCTTCTTACGCAATACTCCTCTTCTTCCCAGGTCTGTCGTCGCCTTGCTGACTATCCTCCTTGACATGTCCTGTGGTCTGGATTCTGGAGTCACCACTTCCATCAGAGGTTTTTCCCTTTGGGATTTTTTCCTCACGGGGACTCCTTTGTGGAAGGCACTGTCTGCCCTGACGTTGAATTGTCAGCAGCACCGTGGCTACCAGAAAGGGTCACCCCTTACCTCAGACAGACCAGAACCCTTAAGACCCGGAACCGGGAAACATCTTCACACCTAAAGATTAGAAGAAAGAGTTCCGAACCTGACAGTGGGTCAGACATTAACTCTAAAAAGAGTCTGTGAAAGATTTTGGTGGCTGCTTCTAATGGACGGACAGGTGAAAAGTTGGGTGGAGCAGTGTAAAATTTGCAAGGACTCCGAGAAGCAGTTGACAGTGGGACTGGGAGGTGTGGATGAGGTTCAACGTGTGTCAGAAAGTTTGTTTGGACTTCATTGGCCCTTTTACTTTTCTTCTGGAACAGGAGAAATTTGCATCTGTGATGATGGATGCCAAATCTAAATGGGTGGAGGTGGTCTTCATGAGGAATGTCAACACTATGTCTACAATAACCATTTTCAGAGAAGTTTTCAGAAGGGAAGGTATTCCGTCTGTTTTAGTAACAGATAACAGCACTCAACTTACTTCTGAAGAAATGAGGGTTTTCCTGGACAATGTTGGTGTAAAGCATGTATGTACATCTTTGTACAATCCCCATGGGAATGGTCTGGTGGAAAGGATCAACAGGTTGGTGAAAGGTACAATACAGATGGCCTGTAAAGCAGGGTTTTCTTTGCAGGACTCCGTTAAACACATGCTGTGGGCGTACCGCACCACGGTCAGTACCAGCACAGGAAAGACCCCATTCGAAATGATGCATGGTAGACAGCCAGGCACCAAGTTAGTGCCTTCATGGTTGCAGGATTGTCCTAAGAATTTGATTGTGGGGAACCAGCACAGACGTTTCATTGATATTGAGTACTGGGTCAAAGTTAAACCTGGTTGCATTGGAAAAGGCTTTTTCAAGTTCAGGGGACCTTCTAAAGTGAGGGCAGTTAGAAGAAATTGGGTCAAGTTAGAAAATGGACAAACATGGAATCTGAGGTGAGTTGCCTTACATCAACGACAGGGTGAGGTGGAAGTGAAAACTGATGTGAAGAAAATTGATCAGCACGGCTTCTTATGGGAGATAAGGAGTTTCAGAACGTACATAGGAGTTGGTGTGATTTAGTTCCTGGGAGGGGTGATGATGATTCTGATGGGGTTCAGGTCAAAAGAGTGAGCAGGTAAAGGAAACCTCCTCCCTATTTGGGAGATTATGTTTTGGGATAGTGTGGGTGGAATTTATCCTTAGTTGGGATTTTAAGTGCTGTAGAAAGTTATCTTGGGGCTTGTGTCTGGGTGGTTGTTGTTATCACTTGTGTGCAGTTATGTAGTATGTTTGTTTGTTTATGTCTTTGTTTGTTTTATTTTGTTGTATACAGATTCATGTAAGGGTCTTGTACTTTGTTGGGAAGGGAGGGGGATGTGTTATGATTAGCTTGAGATTTGTAGCCTATGTCATGTGGGGGAATGTTCATGCGAAGAGCCATTATGACATAGGCACATTCTATGGGTTTGAATAAGGCAATTTGGTTGCTGGCTGTGCCTGGCACTGGCTGTGTCTAGGGTTACCTCTGATGAAATAGACGTCTCATCAGGAATTCGTGTGAGCAATCTTTATTTACCCTAAAACAAAAACTAAGCCAATTTTTTAATCCCAGGCATTTGCAAAAGTGGGTGCGGAAGAACCCTCACAATGGGAGAAGCCAATATCTCCCAGATACTAAAGTCAAGTAAAAATCCCAAACTGTGTCCTAGTACAGACTATGGTGCCCATTAATGATGACATCAAGCTTTTCACTAAGACTCTCTTTCACAAAACATATTGCGACCAGACTGGATGCCTTTCTTCCAGACCTGATACAACCAGGTCAGTACAGATTCAACAAGGACAGACAATATGACAAAATGTGCTGTAAACAGTACCTGGTCAAAAAGGCCAGAATGACGGTGATACCTACAGTACTTGTCTTGTTGGATTCAGAAAAAGCATTTGACCGGGTTGACAGGAGTTTTCCTGTTAAAAACACTCAGTAAGGTCAGATTCAGGCCAACCTTCAAAGTTATGGTGGGCTATATTGTGCCTACTTAAGGGTCAGCCTAAAAGGCGGATTACCACTCTCTTTTATTTTGAACAGTGAAAAAAATACACATCTGGGTTGCCTTCTGTCACCACTAATTTTGCTCGAAGCCTTGAGCCCTTCGCAGCATGCTTCAGAACAGACATTATTGGTGCTTCCTTCTTGGCTAAGATATGCACAAAATAACCTTAGTGGTAGATGATGTCCTACTGTCTCTAACATCAGCAGGCACATTCATTCCAAAACTTTGGTCCTTTAGATTTTGAAAAAGTTATCAGCTTTAAGATGAATCTAATAAAACCATAGATTCTCTATGTGACTCTAACTCTACAGAGGGTTAAAAACCAAGACTCCCTTCTGCTGGTCAACTCACTCTATTAAATACCTGGAGTTCACATCACTCCAAACCAGTCACAATTATATAAGGTCAACCACTCCCATACTGTTGCGTCCCTTTGTAACAATTTTAAGAGATGGCTACATCTCTTTCTTTCATGGTTAGGCATGATGCACACTGTTAAAATTAATGTATTTCCCAAAGTCTTACATCTTTTCCCAGACTTGCCTGTTTTGATCCATACAGAGTTCTTTACTGAACTTAAAAAGGCAATCATCAAATTTGTTTGGCAAAAAGTCCAGGTTAAACTGGCTTACAAAATCCTGTGCTAACCCAATCTTGAAAGAGCGCTGGCCATACCAGATTTTCCGACATATTACAGAGTGGTATAGCTATGCAACCTTTCAAAATGGCCTGCCACAGGAGCTGATAAATTGTGGCCTCACATGTACAGGTCAGTAGGGACAGGTGTCTGGGATCTAGCTTAGAAACCCAAGCAAGGCAGATACTTGACTACTTATATCAGCACCCCTACAAAGACCACATGTATAGTCTGGGACACATTGACGAAACAACTGAATTCGACCTCTTTTTCCTCACCACACCTCCCTATCCACTATAGCCCTGGCTTTACACCTGCACTGATCCCAGGCCCTGTTGATAAATGAAAACAGGAGGGGTACTTCATGATATCAGTTTTGTGTCCTGGGGTGGTAATATTCTGTCCTTTGAGGTGTGCAAATGCAACTTCAAAGAACAATTCCATTATTACAAGGGGTATGAGAGGCAACATGTATGTACAGTACAGTACATTACAAGGGCTATGTTTTGAAAAAAAAAATGAGTCCACGTTGCTGTTTGTAGTCTTGGTGTGTCTTTATTACAAAAGTGCTGGATTTTCATAGATGCACAGCCAACGCATTTCGCCCACACATAGGCTTCTTCAGGGCTGTAATATCATACAACATATACATATTCAGAATTCGACCGTCAATGTATTGTTGTGTGCATATAAAAGTGACTAATTATCCCAAGTGCTCGTGGTAGACGAGCATAGGGAGTGAGGAAACAAAAGACGGGAAGTGTTTCAACGAGGGAAGAGAGTTTTAGTGATAGTGATAGTGAGTGTTGAAGACAAAGGTATACAATAGCCGGTGTGTGAACCACACTAAAAGAAAGGAGAATCGAACCATGTGGATTGGTAGTGTCAGTATAGTTCAGAGCCACTTATCATACCCAAGAAGTGAGACACAAGCCACACCAGTCGGCTGGTCTAAGTAAAAGTGAAGAAGGGTGAATTAAAAAGAAATCTAACAGAAACCGTCAAAATGCTTGGAGATACACCATTAAATCCTTTGTGAAAGAATGTACCTATAGTACATCAGAGTACGCTTACCGATCAAAGGGTGCTGTACTCTCGCCAGGGTAAAAAAGTAGGATCCGCAGAATTTCTAGTCCGTGTCAGGACGTAGAATATAAAATAGTTCCCTGAGCAATGGAAAGTAATAGTTAGGAGAAGGGACGTGACCGATCAATACGTAAGGTACGGTTTTACTGAGAGCAGTGATTGAAACCAACCTCAAAGTCAAGGTAACTAATGGTCCATAAAGTCAGCGACCAAGGTTCTCTGTCTCTGCCACGAAGTTCCGTGTAAGAGGCAAGTGGTGGCTGTGGGCAAATAAGGGGGGGGGTCTTAATTCTGCGGATCCTACTTTTTTACCCTGGCGAGAGTACAGCACCCTTTGATCGGTAAGCGTACTCTGATGTTCTATAGGTACATTCTTTCACAAAGGATTTAATGGTGTATCTACAAGTGGCTCTGAACTATACTGACACTACCAATCCACATGGTTCGATTCTCCTTTCTTTTAGTGTGGTTCACACACCAGCTATTGTATAGCTTTGTCTTCAACACTCACTATCACTAAAACTCTCTTCCCTCGTTGAAACACTTCCATCTTTTGTTTCCTCACTCCCTATGCTCTTCTACCACGAGCACTTGGGATAATTAGTCACTTTTATATGCACACAACAATGCATTAACGGTCGAATTCTGAATATGTATATGTTGTATGATATTACAGCCCTGAAGAAGCCCATGTGTGGGCGAAACGCGTTGGCTGTGCATCTATGAAAATCCAGCACTTTTGTAATAAAGACACACCAAGACTACAAACAGCAACGTGGACTCATTTTTTTCAAAACATAGACCTTGTAATGTACTGTACATACATGTTGCCTCTCATACCCCTTGTATGAATGTTTAACTTTATGGTCAAGTGGCAGCTGGCCATCTGAGGTGGGCAATATTCCAGAAGGGTAGTGACTAGACTGGGCAGTGCAATCCTCCTGAAAACCATGTTGCCATTTCCATTAGTAGCTAATCTTAGGGTTGGGTGCACGCCTGGCACACACATACTAACAATTATAATGAGCTTTGACGATGATAGGGAAGAGTTAGCAAAAGACCTCTTCAAACCGAATAGCGAGATTAAACAAGTTGTCTCCAATGTTGGCAACCCAAAGGAAGGGCTCAAACTAAAATTTCAAAAACTTGAGACACTCAAGAAGAATGAGTTATCGAAATGGTGGGACGGGGTCACCCTTAAGAGATACCTGGAGAACAAGAAGGTACCCAGAGGGCTAAGGATTCTGACATTTCCCAATTTCGATGACTTAGACCCAGACTTACTCTCAGAGTGGGAGGATAATTTACACAATTCCTCTTTTAATATGATGCAGATACTCATAACTCACGCAGAGAGAAAGTGCGCTAAGCTCCAGACAGAGATCAAAGCTTTGGAGGATGAAATTAAGCAGCTTAACTTGGTTGAGGCAACCGCTAAAAACTATGTTATCTTGAAGGAACAGATTGCGGCACACCAATCAGTAGTTAAAAGCAGGAAACTTCACAAGATCGTTAGGGATGATCGTGACTATGACAGTGGACGTATTTTCACATTCGCCGCTCGTTTTGACAATATACAAGTACCTAAGACCAATGCTTTAGCGACACCCAGCACATGAAGCCTATCCAGCATCAGTACTAGCTCAGGAGCATCCTCAGTGGAGGATGTAAACGGAGAAGGAGATATTGATGGGACTGTACAGGGAGCATGTTCCTCGACTTTTTTAGACGAGGTCTTACGCTTCAGGATTGAAAACAAAAAGCACAAAGAAAAACCAGGAGAGGGGGGAGGAGGAAAAACGGCAGAAAAGGACAGGGTGTTAACACGATACCAAAAGAGCCAACTAAACAAATGTTAGTTGATGAAATGTCAAGAAATATGGAAAGTAATACTGTACCTGTGATTGTAGATGATTTAGTTGTTAATTTGTCTGCCTACCCATTATCTGTGCATGAAAATAATGTACTTAATAAAGGACTTGAATACTGCCCTGTATCTCAAGGTCTTTTTTCTGATTTATACGTAGATTTGTACAAATTTGTGAGAACTGCCAAACTAAAATGTCATTTTTTTATTAATAACTTTGACAAACACACTGTTGACTGTCCTTCAACCGAAACGGAGTTTACTGTATCACATGTTAGAGATGTTGCCACACTGCTAAGTCTGGATGAGGACAATGACTCGTCAGTCACTAGTGTACTTGCAGACCTTAACATTGCACAAGACTATACCTGTGAGAGTGGACTACACACACGCAGCAAATTTACTCCACAAGGTAGCCATCTCAGCAGCATTGAGGTTTTCCACGATCTTGTGACTAAGGACCTACACAATCTCGAAGACAGAATACTAAGACAAGCTAAAAAACACACTAGGGATAATCTAACTCTAGCAGAGAGAAAAGCAATTCACAGTCTCAGCAGTAATGACTCCATAGTGATCAGGGAATCAGATAAAGGGGGCAACGTAGTGGTGATGAATCGAGAGGATTACGAGGGTGAGGTCCAGAGACAACTTGGTAACACATCACACTACACCAGACTCACCAACAATCCATGTCCTACAGCTAGCACCCTGATAAATGAACAGCTTCAACACTGGAAGGAAGTGGGCCTTTTATCAGACACAGAGTGTAGTTTCCTTTCCATTTACCACCCTAGGTATCCCTGCATTTACCTTCTCCCGAAGATACACAAGAAGCAACCATTCCCACCGGGTCGTCCAATCATTTCAGGCATTGGCTCCATGACAGAAGCCCTGTTAAAATTTGTTGACACTTTTTTACAACCCTTGGTGATCAACCTGCCTTCGTACATTAGGGACAGCACTGATGTACTTAACAAATTTGAGGATCTCGAATGGGATGACAGGATGTGGTTTGCCACGCTGGACGTGGAATCACTTTATACATGTATCAAGAAGGATTTAGGCAGGATAGCAATTGACTTTTTCCTATCAAAGAGAAAGGCAACCCTTCTCGATCATAACCAAATGTTACTGACAATGATTGACATTATATTGGACAACAATTTTTTCTTGTTCAATCAGACCTGGTACAAACAAGAACAGGGAACGGCGATGGGATCCAAATTTGCTCCATCGTACGCGAACCTCTTCATGGGGTGGGTGGAGCATACCCATGCATGGTCAAGATCGGCCTCAGGATGGACTGAACATATCCAATTCTGGGGCCGTTATATAGATGACATTATCATTATATGGACTGGTACTGGACAGGAGCTGATGGAGTATTTCAAGTTTCTTAACACCAACACGCTGAATGTCACCTTCACTTTGGAGATGTCACAGTCCAGAATACATTTTTTGGACCTGGAACTGTATGTCAGGGAACATAAAATACATAGTACACTGTACAGGAAAGATACCGCTGTCAACAGTATCCTACATTACACCAGCTCCCACCCAGCATCTACCAAGAAGGCTATCCCATATGGAGAATTGGTACGCATTCGTAGGAACTGTAGTGTAGATGAGGACTTTGAAGTACAGGCCAGGCTGGCAGCAGACAGACTAAGTAGAAGGGGCTACTAACATAACGTGTTAGAAATGGCCAAGAACAGGGTAGGGAAACTCAAGAGAAGGGACACACTTACAAGCAAGGCCAAAGACGTCAGAAAGGGAAAGGACAGACTCGCCTTTGTTACTACACACTCCGCACTTAACCATGAAGTGTTTAAGATATTAGGCAAACACTGGGCACTGTTGAAGGGAGCCCCAGGAGTGAACAATATCATCATAGAAAGACCATCCATGACTTTCAGGAAGAGCAGAAGCATCAGAGACTCTCTATGCCCCAGCTACACATTATGTAAAACACCAAAACAACAAAGCTGGTTGCATAAACCAGTAGGATTCTACACGTGTAGCACGTGCAATATTTGTAACCTAGGGTGCAACAAGACGACCACCTTCAAATACAACACAGGAACGCAACACAGGATACGTCAGTTCATCAATTGCCTTACAAGTTTTGTGGTTTACGTACTAATTTGT
This sequence comes from Calotriton arnoldi, assembly GCA_963921515.1. Taxonomy (NCBI): domain Eukaryota; kingdom Metazoa; phylum Chordata; class Amphibia; order Caudata; family Salamandridae; genus Calotriton; species Calotriton arnoldi. Next base: position 2,236,967 of record CAWUFW010001823.1, on the reverse strand, counting down.
GGTTGCAATAAGATTTATGTGGGAAGCACAGTGAGACAGCTCAAGACCCGCATCCAAGAACATCGGAGAGCGGTCTTGAATGGGGATACATCATATGCTCTAGTTTCACACGATTGCAAGAGTGATGTTGACAGAACTAAATTTCGCTTTCACGGCATTGATGTTGCGATGCCTAACAAGAGAGGAGGTGACAGGGAACTGACCCTAAGGCAACTGGAAGCACGTTGCCTGAATAGTGACAATGAAATGCATTACTTCCTTTAACCCTACCATGACTGTACCCCACCAGGATACATGTTTCAGTGCTTTGCACAGACAGTCAACTAACTGTGGTACAGTCAGATTTCTCTGTTTGGGTTTTGGTTTACCGTGTCTGCTCACCAGTGCCTAGCTGCTTAGTCCACAGTCAGCCCAGTCTATGAGACTGTTAGCACTGGGCTTTCTATGTGTGGGAACTACTGTTCAGATACTAGCATGACATGTTACTGCACCCTCATGGTACACACCTTCATTATTTTCCTGTGATCTGTTTTCACATTATAACCATTCTGCAATACCGTGTAATGTGTTACAATCTGGCTCCCCACTCCAGTTCATCTGAACTACCGTGTGTATTACAGGTTGTTCAAATCCTCATGATGTTCATATGTAACGTTTACATGCTCTGCCTAAATTTTCCCCTGCCATATAGAATTTACCGATACTGTTTTTTTGTACCTCACCATTCCTGTATTTTTCCATTTTCGCTGTAAGTCATTGCATACTAGGGACCACTGAATGGTCAACCAGTGCCTTACAATCTTACAAACCTGTGAAATACCTAATGTAATTTCCTTTTATTATAAGCCATTTGTAATAGCTAATCATCATTGCCGTCTGTTGAATGTATATTTCTCGATGCCTTTGATCACTTTTCCAATCATCCTATTAGCAAACGTAATTCACAGAATCACGTCTTTTCACTGCGGCTTTACTCAAGCGCCGTGCATGCAGCTCTCAGTTACACCAAAATAGTGTTTCTGCTCTCCTTAACGATCTTCACATGTACATTTTCCGGTTTCCTAATTGCACCTTGACACACGGATCGACTGCTCTTCTATCGTCTATTTTTTTGGCCTTCTGACTGGGAGACCTCCAACATGGTCGCCTGGGTTAGCGCACCAGACGTGCACAGACATTGATCCGCAACCCGGAAGTACTCTATGGGCTCCATACCGGAAGTACTACACGGGTTCGAGACTTATATCACCCTCGCCACGAGCAATGGACTTTACCTCGCCCCGCCTGAACCTGACGCCACCGAACACGGATTGCGCTCCATTCGCCTTTACAAGTAAGATACAGGGGGAGAGGAATAGTGCTTAGAGGCTAGGTGAACTTGGGGGCTTTTAGTCTACTATGTAGTTAATTTTTGAGTCGATGCTCAGCTTCTTCTTAGTTGTCGCACTATCGGACCTTATGTTTTTATTATCCATGGGCACATAGACAGTTCACATTACGAGTTACTTTTAACATATTTTAACCTTCATTGTGGGTACTTTGTACCTTTAGCTGCTGCCGCTGTTTTAGTTCAGAGTTACCGCATTTTCCGGACTCCGTGTTTTTATATTACATGGGCGCACAGCTTAGTAATACAAGACTTGTTTACCACTTTGTATTATTAACGTGGACACTCTGCATCGTTAACTACTGCCACTGTTGTAGCTAACAAAGGCTTACACACACCAGGCTAACACTGGTGATTTTACCCATAATTATATTATTTTTGTGGACACATTGTACCATTAACTACTGCCACTGCTGTAGTCAACGCAGGCTTACACACATTGGGTTAAATTTAGTGATCTCACCCATAATTCGTTCTAAACACATGCGCATTAACTTAAGCACAAACTTTTAGCTTCACGGTCGTTTTTAGTTCTTAGGACATACGGCGCAGCTAGCTACTACAGTGATACCCTCATGGCCAGTATTACAGTTTAATACTGCCTGCTTCGTCTAGTTTAATGTTCTAGTTTCATGTGAATACAATAGCGGTTTTGCAGATTTCCTTCACTCGCCCGCTCCTACACTAGCGCATAGTTTTGGGTTCGCTATCGCTTTTGTCAAGGGAACGCAAGACCTATGACTATCCTTCTCCTATGTTAATTCGACCTTTATTTAATTAAGACCCCCCCTTATTTGCCCACAGCCACCCCTTGCCTCTTACACGGACCTTCGTGGCAGAGACAGAGAACCTTGGTCGCTGACTTTATGGACCATTAGTTACCTTGACTTTGAGGTTGGTTTCAATCACTGCTCTCAGTAAAACCGTACCTTACGTATTGATCGGTCACGTCCCTTCTCCTAACTATTACTTTCCATTGCTCAGGGAACTATTTTATATTCTACGTCCTGACACGGACTAGAAATTCTGCGGATCCTACTTTTTTACCCTGGTGAGAGTACAGCACCCCTTGATCGGTAAGTGTACTCTGATGTACTATAGGTACATTCTTTCACAAAGGATTTAATGGTGTATCTCCAAGCATTTTGACGGTTTCTGTTAGATTTCTTTTAATTCACCCTTCTTCACTTTTACTTAGACCAGCCGACTGGTGTGGCTTGTGTCTCACTTCTTGGGTATGATAAGTGGCTCTGAACTATACTGACACTACCAATCCACATGGTTCGATTCTCCTTTCTTTTAGTGTGGTTCACACACCAGCTATTGTATAGCTTTGTCTTCAACACTCACTATCACTAAAACTCTCTTCCCTCGTTGAAACACTTCCCGTCTTTTGTTTCCTCACTCCCTATGCTCTTCTACCACGAGCACTTGGGATAATTAGTCACTTTTATATGCACACAACAATGCATTGACGGTCGAATTCTGAATATGTATATGTTGTATGATATTACAGCCCTGAAGAAGCCCATGTGTGGGCGAAACGCGTTGGCTGTGCATCTATGAAAATCCAGCACTTTTGTAATAAAGACACACCAAGACTACAAACAGCAACGTGGACTCATTTTTTCTTCAAAACATAGACCTTGTAATGTACTGTACATACATGTTGCCTCTCATACCCCTTGTATGAATGTTTAACTTTATGGTCAAGTGGCAGCTGGCCATCTGAGGTGGGAAATATTCCAGAAGGGTAGTGACTAGACTGGGCAGTGCAATCCTCCTGAAAACCCTGTTGCCATTTCCATTAGTAACAATTCCATTATGTTCAACTAATCCTACTGTTACAGCAGAGGCTACCAGTGCTCTAAAACAATTTAAAAAAATGTGTTAAGTCGCTTTCTGTCTCCAAGAGCATAATCTCTACTTCATACAATCTCCTACTTGAGGCTGTCCCCTCTACACCTTTCCATTATAAACTGGGATGCAACAAGATCCTGAATAGAGATGTAGAGGAGACCCAGTGGAAGCAGTTATTGCAAGCCGTCACTCAAAATTCAGGGAGTACACTAGGTAAAGAGGCAAACTACCAAACAGTGTTCCGCTGGTATCCCTGCCCAGTGAAGCTCAATAAATTACACTCACTCACAAGCCCCCGATGCTGGACAGGCTCCGGCCTTCTGTGAGAATTTAAGTACATTTGGTGGAACCGTCCATTTAGGTGGTAATCTTTGTAGCCGTGAAAACGGTATTGGGAATACCTTTACATTCAGATGTTGCCATGGATTTACTGTGCTTTCGTTCTCCTCTTCTGGAACTTATGTGGAACTGCTTACAGGCGGAAAAAATTACTTTGCCTTCACTTGAATGAAGAAAGATCCTCCTCCTCTCACTCAGGCACCTGAGACTTTGGCACATAATAGCGATGGAGAGGCTCTTAAGGAAAAGGACAGGCCAATACATATCTTTGAGGCAATATGGGATCCGCTATTGCACTAGGCTCCCCTCTCTCTCATTCCCACCAAGATTGCAATCCAAACCAGTTTACTTATCAATGACTGTGGTGTGATTGAACTTGTGGAGTCTTAAATAAAACGTCAGAATGAAGCATCCAAGGTAGATGTGTCCTTCATCCCACGTGTGGTTGGCACTGCAGGTTTAATGCGCTCTAAACTAATTGACATAGTTGCTGTTACTTTGGGGTGGGTACAAAGAGGGAGGACTGAGGGGAATTTGGAAATTAAAAAATGAAACTGTATACACTGCAAAAAATGAGTTTAGAAATTGCACCTTCATCTAAGGCACTATGTATTATCTGTTTGCCAATATACTTGTCCATTCTGTGTAATGAAAATCTAATAAAAATGTATACAATTAAAAACAAATCTCTGCATAAACACATTATTGGAGTCCAGTATAAACAACCAAATATAAACAAATCATGCACATATAAGTGGCATACAAACCACATCTACACTACTGATGATTAAACTCCAACAATCGGAAAGCAGAATTTTTCCTGTGGAGGAAGACTAGAACCAGGGTGTGAGGTTTCCGACCCTCACAATGCTGCAAAGCCATACTAGTGGCAGAAGGCACGTTGTACAAATCCTCTACAATAACATAGCATACCATAATACAAAATAAGCTTCTAGAACGATACCACATCTTAGCTAGCTATAGAAGAGATCATGATTTCCCCATAGTTCATTTGCAATTCATTCTCAAGCACCATTTCCCTTTCACTTACCTCGTCAGGTCAACAAAACTGATATCAGCAGTATTTGGCAGCAAATCGTGAATTTTGCAGTCGCTGGATGCTCTCCCAATTTTCTCCTCATGTGAAATGGATGGGTCAACAGTTTTATGTTCTTCAGCTAAGACAAACTGCTCTAAAATGGAAGCTGTTTGGCACAGAATTTCAGACATGTGCTGGCCAGCTACATGCTTGTGAATGGTGGTCAAGTTACTGAACACCAAGCTGCAGCACTCCCAGTGAACTCTTACTCCGGTTGAACTTTGGCAATCGATTAATGCTGGTGTTTTTTGTAAGGCTTTGACAAACAGAGCAAATCCCTGTGAAAGAAAAAGACTTGACTAAGAAAAGTACTATTTCTGTCTTGTACATTGTAAAATTAAAAAGTGCATGCTTGACTATAGTAATATTTAACCATAATGTTTTCTTCTCATGCTAACCCTACTCATCGGATGTGCCCTCTTCAAAGTGAGACGAGATGTGCCTTGGCACCCAAAACATTATTTCCAAAAATGTAACATACACAGATGTATGAAGGAACCACGCATGCCATTACAACACATATGCCTTTACAACGCATCCATTACAACACATATGCCTTTACCGCGCAAAATGTTACCATGCATATGCCTTTACCACGCATGCCTTTACAACGAAAATGTAAGTATTTCGCAGGCATGCTGTTTTAAGGAAGTTGGGAGCAGCGTTTGTTTGGAGATATATATATATATATATGTGTGAATGTATATATATGTGTGCACATGTATATATACAATGCATACATATGTATATATATATTTATATATGTATGTGTGTATATACACATATATACATAAAACAAGCATTGAAAATGCAATAGGTCTCGCCTTTGATTAAGTTAAAGCCATTTGCTTTGCTAATGGTATTGTATAGCAAAGCAAATGGCTTTAACTTAATGAAAGGCGAGACCTATTGCATTTTTAATGCTTGTTCTAGAATGGTCCCACTGCGTCCATGTGAAGTAAAAAAAAACAAGAGAGCGAAGCAGACCGCGCTTGCGCAACTAAGTAAATAAATAAATAAACAAGCGTGGCCGAAGCGGACCGCGCTTGTGCAATTAAATAAATAAATAAACAAGCGCGGCCGAGCGGACTGCGTTTGTGGAATTAAGAAAAAAAAAAAAGAAACAAGCGCGTCCGAAGCGGACCGCGCTTGTGCAAGCTGGCTCAATATCCTGTGACGCAAATGTGATCTTTGTATGCTTACACAAGATGAATGCGTCCTTCTGTAAACCGTTGAAATATCTTCCACCAGCAACCATACTCAGGCAAACCGCCAGTACGTGTGCACACATGGGGCGTGCCAAAGAAACAAAAGAAGACCAAAACAAAAAGATGGCGACTGTTCCAGTGAGGCGATGTGGCAACATCTAGAGCGCCGATCTTGGAACTGCGGAAGCGGACCTGGCATCGACTCTCCCGCACCCACAAAAATGGAAAGACATGCCCATCCAAAATGCAAAACAAAACCACGGCAGAAAGCATCAGCATTGAACGCCTATAGGAAACAAATGCGCATGAAGGAACAAGCTCCGATTCGGGAGCGGATTATGTGCTGGCGAGTTCACGTAACAAAAAAAATGGCAATAATAAAGCAAAAGACACGGCGGCTGGCGAGTTCAAATAAACTGGCAACAAAATGCATCTCACACGCAAGACACCGCGCCTCAAGCGTATAGTAACAAGATAGCGTGTAGGAGAAATGAAAGGCGCGTCACACATTTTTGAAGGTAAACGCGGTAATACCAAAAAAAAGTGCTTAGCGGCTAATTAAGAGACACTGTCTCCTGCCGCAAGTAAAAGATCCAATCCCGGTGGGCGGGGCCAAAGCGGACAGGGTGGCAACCAGGAGGGATTAAAATGCCTCCGGTGCAATCATTACACTATGTTTAGCATAATGAATGACGACAAACGACGCGCACGAATGAAAATTGCAGGCGGAGCTGACACACGACTTCTGGAACCGTATTGATTCCAAGAAGCCCTCGCATGGCGAGAGCAGCGCATGCGCGCTGCTAACGCCAGGCGAGACCTAAACACGTACATATATATATCACCTTATCGACCCCACCCTAAACCCTGAAAATACCCTTGTCACCCAAATACCCCTACCCACCCTAAACCCTAAAAATACCCTTGCCACTGAAATACACTCACCCACCTTAAACCCTAAAATACCCTTGCCAACCAAATACCCTCACCCACCCAAAACCCTAAAAAACACCCTTGTGACCCAAATTCCTCTTCCCACTCTAAACCTTAAAAATACCCCTGCCATACAAATACCTTTACTCCCCCTAAACTCCCAAAATACCTTTGCCACCCAAATACCCTCACCCAGCCTGAACCCTAGAAATACCCTTGACCCCCAAATAACCTTACCCACCCTAAACCCATAAAATACCCTTGACACCCAAATACCCTCACCGAACATAACCCTAAAAATACCCTTGCCATTTACATGCAAAATACCTACATTTTCGTTATAAAGGCGTATGCATGGTAAAATTTTGTGTGGCAAAGGCATATGCATTGTAATGGATGAATAGTAAAAGTATTGTGTGGAAACAGGTGCGTTGTAAAGACTGTCTCCCACATACACAGTCAAAGCTGTGTACGTTATTGCTTCTTATGAAGTCTGTCTACGATTTCTCATTTGATCTCATCTATGCACCTGCTTATGTTCTTGGTGAGAACTTAGGGCCTCATTACGATAGCGGGCGGATCGCCACCGATGCCTGCCATCCAGGTCATCAGTCAGACTGCCGGATTATAATACCGGCGGTCGGAGTGCAAAGGTCGGTTGGAAAGACCGCAGCCTCTGACAGGATCCAAGATCCCGTTGGGGCGGCGGTCGGACTCCTATCCCTACAGTGGAGGCGGTGCCTGCGCAGGCACAGCCGTAGGGATTGGGATGTCCCTTTCTGACTGCTTTTTCAAGGCGGTCAGACCGCCATGAAAAGGCAGACGGAAACAGACTTTGGGGGCCTAAGCAGGGCCCCCGGGGGCCACTTCTAAGTGGCCTGGGGGGCACATGTAGTGCCCCCCCACACACAACAGTGCATGGATGTGCACAAAATGCTTTTTTCTACTGTGGCTTGTGCTGCGGCCCTTTTCCTGGGTCGCAGCACAAGTCGCAGTAGAAAAAAGTATTTTACGACCGCCTGCACGGCGGTCCTATCCTAATAGGGCAGGTATGACTGCCGACTCATTGTCGGACGGTCACCTGCCTGATACGATGGCGGTCTGACCGACCACCATCGTAATAAGGGCCTTAGGCATCTGATTGATTCTCGAAAAAATCTGTGCTAGGGTACATATTTGCATTTTGCTTTCTCTTAGAGAGCTTGACTCCATTACCTGTGTCGAGAGATCCCGTTGTTGGTTCACTCCGTGTCTCACAGAGTGCTAATTTTTGCAATAAATACTTTTCAGACTCAACCTAGGGCGAGAGAGTTTTCTTCAGGAACATTCTAAAGAAATATATAATTTTGACTAAGAAAGTACCAAACAGCCTTGTTTGCCAGGGAATAAGGAACTTAATATGTGTTTGAACAGGCTTTGTTTGCTCATATATGTATCCTTACTGAGATAATTATACAGCTACTTCAGAAAGGTACAAAGTCTCAGATTGCATTTTAAATGATGTACAAGGTGCTTCAGAAGGTAATGCACAATCATTGGTTATGTCAATCAATTTGTGCAAAGAAAAAATATTTTCTCTGTAATAATCAGAACAGCAATCATATAGGCATCAGCAGTGCAAGCTTCCCTGTCACAGAACCGGTACATGATGGGCATCAGTAGTGCAAACTTCCCTTAATCACAGAATATTAACTTATGGGTATTAGCAGTGCAAATTTGCTAATCTGGACCAAAAAGGTTTGTCAAAGTACTCAAAAGGAGCAGATTGGCAAACAAGGATTAGAAGCCAGACTAAAAAGCAATTTAGCCACTATACTATATAACTTCCATCCCTGAATATTCCCCCATTCCCTTTGTTCACCTCTTTAATTATTTATTCATTTGCTTTACTTTTTTCATTATCACCCCCTTGCTTTCTCAATTCTTCTTTAACTTCCTCTCCTTCATTCCTTCGCCTCACTGGTACCTCCTATTTTTCTTGGCCTCCTTTCCTCACCTCCATCATCCTTCTTACTTCATGCTTTCCCTTCCTTAACTTCCTCAAGTCTATTTCATCTCTTTCTAGATGGCAGCCTCCTAGCAAAGGATTAATGCTACTACTTGTGTTGGAGTGCCTTCTTGAAAGAGCACACCCAACAACAGGTTAGTGTGAGGGCTCAGTCTCTAAAAAATACTTTTTTAGAATGAGTGCTATTAATCACTGTTAATACATTTGCTGAAAATATCTGCAGTCCAGAGGGTCAAATAGACTCAAACTCTGACAGATTGCTCAGCCTTTCATCTTTTCAAAGTCAAAACATATTTATACCTAGTGATGCCAATACTTATTATTGGCACATTCAATTTGTAGTATGAGCCAGACATGTATGCTATGTCACAAAGCCAACCATTCACTTTTTTCCATTGCAGCCAAGTCTCCTTGAAGGCTGGCCCCTATTTTCTTTGTAAAATGATTTCTGAATTTCACATTAACAAAACAATTTCTCTACAAATGTCTACGCCAATCCAACTTCTCTGGCAGAAAGTTCTTTACATACCATGGATGTTATAATAGTCCCGAAGTATATTTTGAATTAGGTTTCGAAACTTATATTTGAGAGATGATGACTATAGCTGTCAGAGAACCTAATCTGTAAAACTGGTGTAATTTACCTTGTTATGTTATTTAAATTTATATCGGGCGCAACAGCTACCCAAAAAGGGTTTTCCGGCGCCAAGCCAGAGAAGGAGCAGGAAAGGAATTACTGATTAAACAACCAGGTTTTTAGTAACTTGCGAAAGTGCGTGTAACTGGTTTAATTCCGGAGTGGTAGAGGAAGAGCATTCCACAGAGACGGGCCCAGGTAAGCAAAGGAGCGACCACCCATACGGGACAGCCTAGTCCTAGGCACCATGAATTTAGCCTGAGTGGTGGAGCGAAGAGTGCGTGATGGCAAATAGGGTTTGACTAGATTTTGCAAATACTGAGGAGCCGTACCCTGCTTAACCCTGAACATGTAGCTCAGAGCTTTAAACTTGATCCGGCTCTCAACTCTCAGCCAGTGGAGGTCTCTCAAAGAGCCCGAGATGGAGGCCGCTCTAGGAACCCGGCAAAGCAATCTTGCAGCAGAATTCTGCACCAGCTGCAGCTTGCGTGTCACGTCTTTATTGGCTCCTAAGTAGAGAATGTTACCGTAGTCCAGTCTAGATGTTACCAGTGCCTGGACTACGGTTCTTTGGGTGGAGCTTGGCAACATCCAAACAATTTTCTTCAACCATTTCAAGATGGCGAAGCAAGTTGCAGCCACCTTCACGGCTTGTTGACGCATAGATAGTAAGTCGTCAATGATAAAGCCAAGGTTCCGGACGTGAAGAGACGGGCGAGGTAAAGCACCCATTTCTGCCGGCCAATGAAGAGGTCCCCAGAGATCTTTGTTTTTTCCCAAGATCAGGACCTCAGTTTTTTCACCATTAAGTTTAAGAAAATTGGCCTGCATCCAGGATGCAATTTTGCTCAGCCCAGACCAAAGAACAGATGGTTCCGCCTCCTTACCCGCAGAGAGAGAGAAAATAATCTGGGTGTCATCAGCGTAAGAGAATATTGAGAACCCAGCGTCCTCTGCAATCGCTGCCAGGGGTCTGACATAGATGTTGAATAATAAGGGACTAAGGATAGACCCCTGGGGAACCCCATAGGGAGAGGAGTGGATGCTGGAGGTGGCTACAGAAGAAAAGACCTGAAAAGTGCGGTCAGTAAGAAATGAAGTTAGCCATCTAAGTGCTGAGTCAACGATTCCTAGAGATTGTAGAGCCTTTATTAACACGGCGTGAGACACCGTGTCAAAGGCCGCACTTAGGTCAAGTAAAATAAGGGCCACCGTGTCTCCGGCATCCAATCGATGACGTAACGTTTCAGTGACACCGAGAAGAGTGGTTTCAGTTGAGAAGCCAGCTCTAAACCCAGATTGTGATGGATGAAGACATTTTTGGGTCTCAACAAAATTGGACAACTGCTCATTAATGTGCTTTTCCAAAACCTTGGAAAGTGCTGGAAGTAAAGAGATTGGCCGATAGTTTGAGGAAAGGGTAGGGTCGGCGTTGGCCTTCTTTAGTAAAGGAAGGACCATTGCATGCTTCCAGTCAGAGGGAACGATGGCCTCCTTTAAGGAGGAATTAAGAAGCTCCATCATTATTTTGAGACAAGGTAGTTCAAGCTGCCGTAGAACTGGTATAGGGAGGAGATCACGGGGGGAGCCTGATTTGATGCTACCTAGATACTGTCTAAGGGCCGTGATGTCTAATGGTAACCAAGCTTCCAGCTTGTTGGCAGGTTCTGTGGTGCATGTGTCTCTACATTTGAACGTGCCGGCTTCCTGAAGGAAAGTAGGCAGAGATGAAATGATGTTAGCTATTTTATTACCATTCAGGGTTGAGTATATTGTTTCCACTTTGTTAATAAAACATTTCGCGAGATCCTCACATTGCCCTTCATTCAGGCTGGGAGGAATGGGCTGAGTTTCAGAGCCTGATAATTCCTTCACCATTTTGAACAATGTTTTTGAGCATTTCTGTGCTCCAATGATAGTGGAGGAAACGTAGTCAGCACGGGCAGCCCTACAGAGAGAGTGATAATCTCTCTTAGCTCGTATGTAGGCAAGTTTGGAATCTGGTGCATAGTCCCTCCTCCAGCGTCTTTCCATATTTTTACATTTTGTTTTCTCAGTTTTTAACTTGTCTGTAAACCAAGGGGCTGGGGGGCGGTGATTATTCACCCTCTTAGTATAGGGTGGAAGACTGACATCAATGGCTTTTTGGATCCAATTCTGAATGGCCACTGAGTCAGACATAAACTTTTTATTAAGGGTGGGGACATTAGTGAATAGAAGTTTGTTAAATGCTTCAATGTCCAGCTTTCCCCAGTTCCTAGTTTGTTTTTGAGTGATAGGAATAGCTGCTGGCAAGTTGGCAGATAACTCTAACCTGAAGCCAACCGAGAAGTGGTCAGACCAACAGAGTGGAGTGGCAGTGAAGCAAACAATATTAGGTAAATTAGAAAAAATGGGGTCCAATAGATGACCAGCTGTGTGAGTGGGACCTGAATTACGAAGCAGCATATTCATTGCTGCCAGGTCGGAAATAAGGGTGTTACTAATTGCGCAAGAGGAATCATCCAAATGGAGGTTAAGATCCCCCAATATGGAAAAATTGGCAGAACTAAGAAGGAGAGGGGTAAGTAGGTCTGGAAAAGCTGTGGCCCATGGCCACGATGGCCCCGGGGGGCGATAGACCAGTATCCCCGAAAAGGTAAAACGAGGAGTTAAAGTCAGTTTAAATAAGGCAGCTTCACAACCAATAACAGGCAAACTCTCAAATCTACAGCTATAGGACTTGTTGTAAATTATAGCGATCCCTCCACCTATTCTGAGATCCCTGTCCTTCCTGACTATGGCATAATTAGACGGCAAAGCTGAGGCTACATCAGGGCCAGAGCTAGCATGGAGCCATGTTTCTGTAAGAAAGATAGCATCAGGCTGTTTGCTCGTCAAGAAGTCAAAGATATCAGCTTGGTGCTTCTCTCTGAAACTGTAAGGTCTCAGTGCGAGGCTAAGGGGTCTCCAACACCAGAAATAAACACCAAGATGGCCACTGTCTTAGCTACGTATGTTGAGGACCCTAAAAGGGGTAGTGATCGCTCCTGGCGTTCCTATCAGGACAAGTTATTGGTTTTAGCAGTACCACTCACTAAAATTCTGGGCATGGCCGAGGAGGCCCGAAAGTCTGGTCCTCTAATATACCCAGAGATTTTGTCAGGTTGGGCACAGTGGGCCATTTTTAGGTCTCGCCTAGGCAGCGCGCATGCGCTGCTCTAGGAGATGACCTTTTGGAATTGGTCTGCCCTTTTCAAGCACTCGTGCTTGTGCTGGCATCCACCTTGCGGGAGCGAGCAGCGGCGCGCAGGGGCCATCTGTTTGCAATTAGCGTGGCTGCGCGTGCTTGTATTTTCCTTTTAAGTAAACGGCATCGAAGCATTCCTTCCCCCATAGACATCACTTGGTCAAAGTGCACCCGGATCACTATTTATTTTGTATTCCCTCTAGGCTCCACCCCTCTGCGCCTTAATCTGTTCTGTCAAGCAGTAAATGTGAAACTTAAAGTTCGGACTGTAACATCTCCAATCAGCATTTCCGATCGAGATACAAATACATTAAAAAAAGAACACACGGACACCCCTTCGCTCTTTAACTCGAACACAATATTTTTTTAAACAACTTAAAACTGGAGCATTCTCATGGATGGGACACTGTCTGTGCCAGTAGTATAAGTAGGCATTTCTAAGGCTCCTGCTTAATTGACAGCCTTCCAAGTTAAAGGCAAGAAAAACAACCCCTCCCCCACCAAAGGAACAAATCCGTTTTGTTCTCAGTTGGGAGAAAACCCGCTCTGTCGGGAGAGGCAAGCATGGCAAAGAACCGTGCAAAGCGCTCAGGAGACTGCCCGAGCTGCGTACCCAGGTGTCAAATTATGTTATTTACGCGTATAGCGTTTGTTATGTACTTTTTTCAACAATATTTTGCCAATTATTACAATAAAGAAGTTTTACAGAAAACGGAACACATTTCCACTTTTCACTCACTACGCTACTTTCCGCATTATGGATCGCAATGGACTTGAAAAGGGTTTGGAACAAGAAACCACCGTCAATTTTAGCATATACATAACAAAATATAAATCCGCCGGAAACTTTAGCTAGTTTGTTTTCCGCTCCCTTTTCTGCGCCAGAAAAAGATTAAATTCATTCTTATCTGTATTTTAAAAGACGAGGAGCGGTTATTTGAGACCCGATTCACGTGAACACTCCTGGCCGGCCTGATGCGTACGTAGACTTGTGCCTACAGATTACAGACGCTTACTTTCCCCTATTTACAAAGTTTCCCACTGTTTTTCATCGAAATGCAAGCTTTCAGGAGATTTCCATGCATACGCTCCCCTGAACCCTATTCCTTCAGATAGTCTGCCGTCGTAGGATTAGGGAAAGGCCATTGAACATATATACATTTACCCTTTCCTTCATCTAAAAAACAATTCTGTACACCCGATTAAAAAAGCATAGGCAAAGCCAATCACTTTGGCTTTTACACTAAGAAAATGTGGCCCTATGCTTCAGTACGACTTGCACACACACAAGGACAGTAAAACACAGCATACATATATACTTGCATACATGCGTATACAAGTACACATAGGATATATACTGTTGACCTGGCCCCTTCTGCAGGGTTATCCCCAAACTTTTTGCGTTCCTCAGCCACTTTTTCTGACCTTTTTGTTGGCTTTAGGATTCTGGGCACTTTACCACTGCTAATCAGTGCTAAATTGCATGTGCTCTCTCCCCTTAATGAGAGAAAAGCGTGGGGTATTTTAGGAACATTGTTTTTGGATGACTACATAACACTTAAGTGAAGCAGCGCGTCGGAATAATTCGAGTTTTACTGGCGCGCCATCCCCATCTCCCCAAACAAGGTGTGCTATATCCGCTCCCTCTACTGTGGCTTTAGCCCCCATCCCACTCACTGCTATGGCTAAAACCCTCCATCCCACCCACTGCTGTGGCTAAAACCCTCCATCCCACTGTCTGTTTTAGGTACATCCCTCCCCCATCCTGCCTATTTTGGATATATCCTCCCCCATTCCACCAATTCCATGTGTAGGCTTTCTGCTTGTATGCCACTCGTTACTTCTGTGCTAGTCTCTGGCAAAACACTTATAAGGTCCCAAAGGCGAGACCTATTGGCTATGCCAATGCTTGTTTTCTGGGGTATGAAAACTGCACCAAAGTCACAGGGCCTCCTAGATCCCTCCTCATAAAAGTGGATCCACAATAGGTGACTTAGCCTTCCCTGATGTGCATGCAGTAGCCAATGGGGGCCTCTTTAGCTACTCCATTAAAGAATTGGGGAAATGTGTTTCCTCCTTCACCTCATTGGAAAAAGCTCAAGCATCAATCAAGGTCTTTGCCCAAAAGGTTTTCACTGAGGCCTGTCCTGGTAGGGTGTGCTTAGCAATCTGCTTCTTTTATCAAGGCCCAAACTGGGACGAGCCAAAAGAGGCCACTGGCAAGACCAGAGCAGATTTGGCAGATTGGCCCCTTGGTGCTTCACTAAGGTCCTGAAGCCAACAGTGGAAGCATTCAGAGCATTTGACTCATAGTGGATTTTGAAAACATCCTAGTGATGGATCAATGCCTGAGGGCACTTTCCAGCCAACTCACGAAGACAATCTCACTCTTGGAAGGATTTGGTTTTGTCATCAAAGAAAATAAGTTGATAATGAGTCCTTCACAACAGGTGATATTTCTGGGTTTTGTCATAAACTCAGTCAAATCTAACCTCAGCCTTCCATCGAAGGAGATAGCACAAATTTGTCAAGGATTAAGAAGGACTATGTCCAGACTCAAAACCTCAGAGCCAGAGGGAAAGATTTGTAGGTCTGCTTTCTTCATCGGTACAGGCAATCTTTCCAGGTCCATGCCACAATAGAGCACTCCAAAGGCAGTAGGCTTTCCACCTAAGAAGCAGCCTCACCTATACAGAGATAGTGCCCCTCTCTGAGGAGGCCAAGGAGGAGAGCCGATGGTGGCTGGTCCATATAGAGGCATGGGATGGGCGAGCCACTTTTGCACTGACCCAGACCTGGTAACAAAATCGAAAGCCAGCTGAACTGGCTGGGGAGCAAGATGTGGCGATTTATTACAGACAGAAGATTCGAGCATATAGAAGCTGCATGAGGACGTTTTCATCAAACTGGATCAGACATGGGGACTGTTTACAGTTGACCTCTTTGAATCAATGGTCATGCGTTACCGCGGTTTGCTATGATCATGAGAGCGATGGCTCCCGTCAGAAGACAAATGGCTGAAGTGGTGACTGTAGCTTTTCTTCGGAAATCTCAGGTTTAGGAACAAGTTCTACTGAACGTTTCATGTGATTTTCCAGTCTGTCTCCCTCTCTGCTGTCATATTCTGCAGAATCCAGAGGTCTCCTTCACAATCCTGTGAAAGAGGACAGTATACATCTGATGGCTTGGTGGGTTACAGGGGATGCTGGAAGATCCAAGGCTTATCAGAGAAAGTGGTGTAGCTCATCTAAAAGGAGCGGGCAGAGATCAGCTAGGAAAAGAAGGCACGGTTGGTGGTGGAAGACAGTTGGTTCCCGTGGGGTTTGAGCTGGGGCATACTACATTTCCTGTTGGAACTGGCTACACAAGGTTTTGCTTACAAGGGAGTAACTACCTTATGCTTTGCCATCGCAGCAAGTGACCTTTCACTAATAGATGGTTCTCAGGTGGGTGAACATCAGATGGTGTGAAAACTCTGAAGGGGTAACTGCCTCTCTTTGCCTCTTGGTCGACAATCCTTCACTCTGCTGGCTATAAATACAGTTTTTAATTCATTTTTCCTTTCTTAACCTCAGAATCAGCATCTGAGTTGGAAGGAACTGTCAAGTAAATTGGCAATGTAGCTATGCATGGTGTATTGCAATAGAATGTCTAATGTCTGTTCTGCGGAAGAGTGTCTAATGTCAGGGCCTTAAATTTAACGGAGCGAATGTCCACTCCAGAGGGAGTCCCCTTCAACTTGAGTAGAAGTCCAATGTCATACTCCAGGATAATTTTATACTGAGACCTCAGCGTGAAAGACAACTTCTCATTTCCATTAGAAAGGTTTTCAAGTGTCCTCCCCTACCACTGCCAGGCGGGTACACTGGATCATGCATGAAGAAGGTATTGCCATCAACTTGCTTGGATCTCACTTGACCAGGGGGGCTATGGCATCAAAGTTGTTTTCAGTAAGAGCAAGGTTAGAGGACATAAATGCAGATGATTGGCCCTCCAACAGGTTTTATTTCAAACCTGTGGTGGATTTAGCCTCTTTAGTGGTAAGTAAAATGTAAACTTGAATAATCCTCACCAACGGTCCCTGCATAGAATAAGAAAATTCCTAGCTAACAAAGGAAAGTTTCAATTCTATTAAGGACACAGAGGAGAGAACTATCCCATCCACAAGTTGTGACCTAATCTGGAACCCTCCCTACTCTCAGTGTTATGCTGAAGGAAACATTAAGAGATCGTGTAAGGTATGGACATTTGTATTCCCTGTTCGATCGCAAGTAACATATTTAAGGAGAATGTTTTTTCTGTTTCTTGTGCAACACGAAGTTACTTGATGATGCTACTATATTGAATCTTGGATTGAAGGGCATTATGATTTAGTTTTTATATCCAGGGCCACTAGAATTATGCAGCAGGGGAGCACCAAATTATGCGGCAGGGTTCACTAAATTATGTGGCAGGAAAAGCCAAATTATGCCGCATAATGTGGAACATTTTTTGATAGTATTACTTCACTCATTTTTCCTTATTAGACATGGTAATACTGAGTCTAGCAAATATTTCACATCATTCGTACCACTTAAACAACCAAAGGCAGAAATAAGAAACTGAAAGATGACCAGTTAACCTTTGCGAAGGGCCTTTCACTGAACGGGAACTAATTTCGCCACGTGTGTAGTAACTTTTGACCCGCTTCAGCTACATTTTGTTCGTTAAAATCTGCAGATTAAGCAGCAGATGACGTCTTATGTGGGACATGCGGCAAATCCATAATTATGCAAAAAAAAAGCCGCATATAATTCAGTGGCCCTGATTATATCTTTTCTTGTTCATGTTAGGAAATGATCAGAACATGGAATAAGTAAAGAAGTGTTGATTCAACAAAGGGTGTCGTACGAAGAAAGAGGGGGGCCTAAGAAGTGGATAAGATTACAATTGATTTTGAATGTTGACTTTTCCTAACGTTTTTGGGAGTTGTATTTTTTTCTGTGATTATTAAATGATGCTGCTGGAGAAATAAAAGACAAAGGTAAAGCATAATCCTCACCTCCGTGTCCTTAATAGACTGAAACTTTTCTTTATGATGGCTAGGAAATTTTCCATTCTATTTAACCATTAGACTTACTTGTTCCTTCTGGGTTTCTGAACCAAAGAGCTGGTTGATCCAATCTTAGGCAGGATTTTAGCAAGATACAATTTAAGCAATGAGTGACAATGACATTTTCAACTGCTTTGAAATATATAAACGATTTTTTTTCTGTTGTGCCTACTTATACAGTTTTAGACTAGAAATCTTGCCAAACTCATGTCCACCACAGCGTTGGGCAATAGATCAGCTCACTTCAGCCATTGACTCTCTTTCACTGTGACATTTAGCCTGATCACATGTGCACATCTGCCTAAAAATAAGTGAACTTTAGTGGCAGGTCTTGTGGGCTAGTACATTACTTAGCCTATGCTTTCTTTAGGACTCCCCTGCAGATAGCTTTAGCTGTCTGTTGGGAGCACACCTCCTGTATCCAATAAAGACTGAGATTGGGCAGCCTTAATCTAGCCGATGTAAACTTAGATTGGCCTGTTTCGTCCACCCTTAGCTCATGATTCATCGCCCCTCTTGTCTCTCTTAGCTACCTGGTCCCGATGCAATTACTTTTCTCCTCTTTTGTTTGTCCACGCGCAAGGAGCAATTGAGTCTCACTGTTTTGATTGGATGAGCTGTATCCTTCCAGTAGGGATGTCAGGACCTTGCATTTCACTGCATAACTATTTTCCCAACGTCTCTCTGTCTTTCCCTTATCTCTCTGCTCTCCATTTCCTTTACAGTCCCAGCTCTATTTATTTAATAAGTACACCCTAGAGCCTGCTAGCCCTTTCCAACTCACTCACTCAATTGCCCGCTGTATTGGTGTGTGGGAATTTGTGAAAGGTGTTCAAACCACTCCAAGATGGCTTCCCATGCATGTGTGCGTGCACAGTAGCCATCTTGGAATAGCTTTTATTTTGCTTTAAAATCCTTCCAAGATGTCGGTTGATTATCTGAAAACATGCAGCTATCTTGAAATGTTTTTTTCTTAAAGCAAAAGAAAAACCTTTCCAAGATGGCTGATGTGTTTGTCCTGCATGTCAGCCATCTTGAATATTTTCCTAAAGCTTACAAAAAATCCACAGTGGCCATTGGAGAAACAAAAAGCATTGGCAAAGCCAATAGGCCTGCACCCTAGTATCAGAGACATGACTTATTGGCATGCCTTTCCATTCTTATACTTTTTTTTGTTATCCTTGAGTGTTTAGACTATATTTTCAAGTCAGGGGTGTTGTTTGCCCCCCCCCCCCACATTAGCTGCTTGAGAGAGTCACTGGCAGTTCTGCATAAAATGAAACATTTATGTTTTTATTTATGCCACTTTCGACTTTGATTGAAGGGTCATGGGCTCCAAGAAGATCATAAATATGGTAATTAGCAGTATAAGGGGAGAGGATGAAGAGGGCTAGAGAGAAGATGAATTGATGAATGCACAGATGGAAGGATGGAAAGAAGCAATGAGAGGAGGAAGAAGGGACAAGGGAGGAAAGGGTGGGTAGAAAGAATGATGAATGGCTAGTGATGGAGCACGATTTTTGAAAATAAAATCTGCTCGATGAAATCCACTCTAATGCATGTATTTTAATAACAATACGCAAAACTACTAATATAACACGAGAGTGTATAACATGAGAAATGTGCACAAGGTACGATAGTTGATTTTTCTTAGCTAAAATAAAGTGAATAATGTTTACTGAATGTTATTCTGTCTTCCTAACTTCAGAAAAATAAACGACAAAAGAAACAGCTTTATTCTTTGTGAAAGTAGCATAGGTTTTAGAAATTATTCTCTGTTTTGCTAAACTAATGTAGGTCTCAGTATTGTCAGAGGATGCACTTTCCGTGCTCCTGTCCTTTAAATGTTACAAATGCTTCCTTAGAGTGTAGATATTTAGCCTGTTTCTAAAGGTCTTCTAGGTTTCTTTCCTGTCTAGGCGAGGGATGTAGATGGCAAATGCAACTGTTATAATATTCTAGATACATTTGTAGCCAGGTTCTTTTCCTCTTCCTCTCTTGGAAAATATACAATATTTAGACAAAGAGTGTTTAGAAAATAGTAGTAAAGTCATTATCAGAAGATTGTCATACCACTATGAATAACCAATAGAGAGGCTTGCTGAAGAAAGAGAATGCAACATTTTAGCAGAAGAAAGGAAGTAGCGTATTATAAAGATTCCTGTGGAAAAGAGTTCTTCGGCTCGTTCACATGAATGGTGACTTGTCCTGCGTTCGTGTTGCTGCATGCCGTGCTGAATCCTGATTCTATGGCTGACAATATCTGCTGATCCTAAGAGACTTTCTAGAGACTTTGCACATCGTCTGCTGATGGTGCTGCTCTTGCTATTCCCTAACGGCCGTGGGGTTAGCTTTTCAGACTAATTACACGCTATGCATTAGTATTTGTATTTCGTAAGTGAAAAATTGTTTCGCTGATGTTTCTTTCTCTCTCTCGCTCCTCTTTGCCTGATGTTCTGATGTTTCATGAATGAATTGTATTGATTATTGTGAATCTATTTTGTACTTTATAAACTGAACAATGACATTCTAATTCGTATATTGTACTTGACCATTCAATTTATGAAATAACAAGAAAACTAATAGAAAAGAATAGTGTTTGTCTTTATTATTGAGTTACTAAGTTTTTGGATAATGTTTGTAATGATCGATGTTTAGCGTATTTCTTCATTATAGGTCCTCATGGAGAAATAGCATTCCGTCTTTCATTATTTAGTCCCTTTTAGCTCTACCAAAGATTCATCGGAGGACCTTTGATATTGCTAACTGTGTAATAATGACTCATGGGCCCGTCATTAGAATTACGTTTCCGATTATTATATAGTGGTTGGTGTGGATAAGTGAGCAGACAAAAATCCCCCAACTTTTCCGCTGCATCAGTTTTTGGTAGTTGCATTGAATGGTTAGTTTAGACTAAAATACTGGGTAATGAAGAGACAGAGTTTAAAAGACAGGACAGACTTAAACAGTTTATGATATATGTGAGTTCGTACCTTTATGTCACGTTGAGGTTTGTTGAATCTCAATGGAATTAGCAGGTCTGTCGTAGACCTGAGATCCCGGGATAAGCCTAAGGGCTGTCTTAGTGTGGCACACACTAAGCTTTATGTGCGTTGTCTGCTGTTGATGCGGTACTAGGTGGTCGTCGAACTGAAAGTTACTGCACAGGGAACTTTGTTGAATGAGGTAGTGGAGGTTTACTTAGGTCATTTCAGAGGCGCAACTGGGGAAGTCCTGAGAATTTACCACTTGTAAGAGCATAATCGCGCTGGTCGAGGTTTTGATGGAGTGTAGAATTTCTTAGAGTGCATGGAAATACTTTCATATTTTTTTTAGTGGAGCAGACAAGCTGTGTTTATATAGTTTGTTATTGTTTGTCAAAGACTTAAAAGACATTGACGCTGATTTTGTAAAGGGAGGGTCAATAGAAGGAGTGATACTGACGTAACAAGGAGCCTCGCTGGTATTGGTCAGTAGTGAGTATACGTCACCAAAAGTGCAGCGCTGCTATAGGCTAGTTGGTGTGTCGCGTTGAGATTAGACAGCGTAAAATAACTTTGATTGGAAGCAGTGAAACATAACACGGAAGGGAGTTTGTAGACTTATTTACTAATACAAAATTTACAGATTTAAAAAGAAAAAAATGAAGATAATTAAATAGTTGAAGACATTGTTTAGCAAAGATCAGCCAATAGTGATTAGAGAAGGAGTTTCCATAGCTCCTGAAGGTACGCCTGCATCATTTATGGCGATAGAAAGGGGATACCATACTTGTACTTGGTTAGAAAATTGGATGAAATATACAGAACAAGATGGTAATTTGGCATTTTTAATACTTTTTAATACTAAGATTTTAGAAAATTTGAGGAGACGAATGAATAATATGAGTCCAAATCCAAGACCTATGCAGTACGAAGCTCTTGAAGAGTGGGATTACGAAGCATATAAAAGAGAAAGAGACAGACAACAGAATAGATACAAAAATACAGTAAGTAGGTATTCTGAAGCAAAGTGGGAAGCTCGAAAAAAATTGTGGAGAAAAGACACTGTTGAAGGAACAAGGATGTTTCCAGTTAGAGAGGGTGAGTCGACTGAAGGGGGAAAAAATAAAGACAAAAAGAAAAATATTGAATCACAAGAGAAGGATATTAATATAAATATTAGTACAAATGAGTTTGATGAAGATTTCCTGAATGAATTATTGATGAATAGACCTCCGCACTATCAAGAAGAACAGATTGATACAGATACGAGTGCAAGTGTTTCACGTGCTTTACCAAGTGCTCCTTTAATTCAGATTGGAGAGCCAATAAATAGATCACCTGTAGTTGTAAGTGAGATTCAAAATATAAATAGAGAAGAATTAATGAGAATGAAATCAATAATGGACCCAGACGTTTTGTCAGTTCCAGTAATCATTGGACCTATAGTTTCAATGTATAATGAGCAAGGAATTACTCGAGTACATGCTTTAACTGTTCCAGGAAAGAGTAATTAATATTATCACACAGACTATAGAAAGGTGATAAGAACAAATGAGAATAGCGATACGAATGTGAGTGTAGTTACAGGATCAGAGGAACAATTGATTGATGTTTCAGAATGAAATGAGACACCAAAACGAACCATAAATATTGACCCTAAGAAATTGATGCAAGTTGAAAGGAGAATGAATATACAAACACCTAATAGAGAAATGAGTGAAAACGTACAGAGATCTTTAGGTCCATCGCCAGAAGAATTAGATGAATGGATTAGAGAAATAGCAGTGGCCAGAACAAAGATGCATACATAGATGTGAATAAATTGAAAGGAGATTTGGAAGAAATGATTGCAGGTACAATTAGTCCAGAGAGACTAAGTAAATATCAGGAAGATGAGTTGTTATTCTTGTGTAACAATATTACGAAAAAAGCAAGAAGTTTGCATGAGACTTTTGCTGAAGTTACACAGATGTATGGAGTCGATATTGAAAAGTCTAAAGCGTTACAAAAGACATACAGGTTGGATTTCACAGACAAAGATTTGGAAAATCTGAATGTATCAGGGAGACGATTACAGATTAAAGAACTGATTTCCACATTAAGACGTTGGGGAGAGTTAGATATATGGAAAGGAAGGTGGGCAAAAAAGAAGGATGAAGTGCGTATGTCAACAAAAGCTGCCTTGCCGTTGTATCGTGTAAGAGAAGCAGAAAAAGAACCAGTACCAGAGGATGCGGTTACAGCATACCCAATGAGAGAGGTACCAGGAGGTGGTTTTGTGCACGTTCCATGGTCAAGACAGGACATATTGTCATTTACGAATGATTTCCCTAGGTTGAGAGAAAAGCCTGTTGAATGGTATAGACAAGTAGAAAGATTTGTGAAAGTTTCAAAGGTGTTGTGGGTTGATTTGGAAGGTCTTTTTGATATCGTTGTCCCAGCAGATTTGTGGATTGAGTGTAAAATTGCTGTAGAGTGGCCGAAAAAAGAGTATCCAAGAGATCCAAAAACAGGGGCACCTTCAGAAGAAGTTATGGAAAAATATAATCAGGTCATTACATATTTAAAGGGGACGCTTTCTCCGAAAGAAACAGATTGGATGAAAATAGACAGAACTACTCAGGAATGCAAAATTTCCTAGCTATCGTAAAGGAAAGTTTCGATTCTATTAAGGACGCAAAGGCGAGGATTAGGCTTTTCTTTCTCCGTTTATTTTGCTCCAGTAGCTTTACCAAAGATATATAAACAACAAGAAAACTACATTTCCCATGATGCCAGGGGACAATGATAGAAAAAAAGTCCAACAGCAATGAGCCAATCCAGTGCCAGGAACACCAACAACTTCCCCCATAGGACGCTCTGTACTCCTCTTTCTTCCTGCGACCATATTAAGCCGTCTCCCGTTTAATCCTGCTTGGTAGCGTCCGAACCTAAATCAAAGAAGGATAGTGGTAAATTTGAGAAATGTAAACCCTATGTACAATCTCAAAAGGAAAACATTGGCAACATAGTCCAGAAAAAATATCAAACACCATCCAGGAAATAATGGAACCATGAAAATGAAACTCTTTACTCACCATAGATAGGGAGGTGTTCTGGGAGGGCGTTAGTACCAGGGCGGGCTAATCCTCGCCTCCCCGTCCTTAATAGAATCGAAACTTTCCTTTACGATAGCTAGGAAATTTTGCATTCTATGGCAGGACCGGAGGCTTCAGTTTAGGCTAGTTTAAAGCTTATCCACCACCAGAGAGGCCAGGGAAACCACAGGCTTGAAGTAAAACCTCTTGAAGGTGGAGTCAGAGGACCAATCTGTGGCATTAAGGATATCCTCCAGCCACGCTCCTAGGGAAAACACCTTAGACGCCATCGCACCACGCACGGAATGAGCTCCGAAACGCGAAACATCTATGCCTGCCTCCTGCATCGCCCAACGAACCCATCTCGCGATTGTGGGGGACGAAACCGCCCCGTGTGGTTTTGTGAGGGCTATAAACAGTTGGTTGACGCCCTGTGGAAGTATGTCAATCGTAGCCACTTCATAGGCCTTAAGTGCCCTGACCACACACAGTTTCGGGACATCAGGAAAGGCAGGATAGGATATTAACCTTGAATTGGACTTGGTTCGTCTAGAAACATGAAAGGTGACTCCGTCTGGAGTAAAGACCCTGCCCGTAATGTCCAGGGCTCGTACATCCGAAACCCTGCGGCATGATATGAGGCACAAAAGAGTTGCAAGTTTTGCCGACATCTGCTTCCTGGATAAATACTTATTAGACGGCCAAGATTTAAATAAGTCGAGAACCTTATTAACATCCCAGAGGACCGAGTAGCGAGGTTCGGGAGGAACCGATAGCCTTATGCCCCGTAAAAGCTTGCACACCAAAGGGTGTTCGCCAAGAGGATGACCATCCACCAGATCGTGGCCTGCCGAGATTGCGGAACGAAAAGTATTAATTGACCGATAGGCCAAACCTTCCTTCGCTAAGGAGGCTAAGAAATTAAGGACGTAGACAACGGGAGCCCCCACTGGATCCACCTGTTGTTGAATGCACCAACTCCCCCAACGGGACCAAGCTGATCGATATCGCTTACTGGTGCTGTCTGCCCAGGACTTCGCAAGAAGCGAGGCAGCGTCTGCCGAAAGGCCTGGCACTTGCCAGCGTTGCCGGAAACTCGTCAAGCCATCAGATGAAGACCGCCTGTGGTCAGGAGGTGATGGGAGTTCCCCTGAGGATCCTTGAGGAGAGAAGGACCGAGGGGTAGACGGATTGGAAAATCCCAGGAAAGTTCCATCAGAACCGGAAACCAGGCTTGCGATCTCCAGATCGGGGTAATCACCACCAGGTCCGCCTGCTGTCTCCTCACCTGGGTTGTCAACCGAATTATCATCGCGAAGGGGGGAAAAGCGTACCCCTGCTCCGTGCTCCAATCCTGAAGGAAGGCATCCACCGCCAGAGCGTCCGGATCCGGGCGCCAACTGTAATACCTCCGCAACTGGGCATCTAGTCTGGAGGCAAAGAGATCTATTGAGAAGGGGCCCCAACGAGTCTGGAGTTCTAGGAAGACTGAGGCATGGAGTTTCCATAGACTGGTGTCCTTCCAATGACGGGAACACCAATCCGCCACCCGGTTGGATGAACCTGGGAGATGTTCCGCCAATAGAGATATTTGGTTGGACAGGCAGTACTCCCAGAGATCCCGAGCAAGGTCCGATAGCGCTCTGGACCGTGTGCCCCCTAGATGGTTGATGTAGCGTACTGCTGCCACATTGTCCATCTTGAGCAAGACGCAGCACTGAACCGCATTCTTGGTCCAACATTTCACCGCGAAAGAACCTGCCATTAATTCCAGGCAATTGATGTGCATATTTTGCTCGGAGGAGGACCATTTTCCACCGGTAGGGACTTCCCCGCAGCGGGCGCCCCAACCGGAGCCGCTGGCGTCTGATTCGATCACCAGGTCGGGTTGAGAACCGAAGATGGCTCGGCCGTTCCAGGCCTCCATGTGGAAGATCCACCATTGAAGTTCGGTTTTGGCCTCCTCTGAGAGGGGTACAACCTGAGAGTATCTGAGACCCTTGCGCAAGTGAAACGTCCTGAGACGTTGAAGGGCCCTGTAGTGGAGGGGACCTGGGAAGATGGCCTGAATCGACTAGGATAGAAGGCCCACCAC
The DNA here is from genome assembly GCA_963921515.1 of Calotriton arnoldi. NCBI lineage: Eukaryota > Metazoa > Chordata > Amphibia > Caudata > Salamandridae > Calotriton > Calotriton arnoldi. Next base: position 2,211,019 of record CAWUFW010001823.1, on the reverse strand, counting down.
CCTGGCTAGGTGTCGTAAGGATACTGTGGGTTTCGCCACTGTGCGTCTCAATTCGTGCCGAATCTTGGAAAGCTTGCAAGACGGAAGGAATAGAGTGGCTTGGACAGAGTCTATCATGAACCCCAAGAACTGCATCTTTTGAGAGGGAACGAAGTCGGACTTGGACTCGTTGACCACAAAACCAGGGACTCCAGGAGCGTTACCGCCTGTTGTAATTGGGTGAGCAAACGATGGGGACACTGACACAATATGAGTATATCGTCGAGGTAAATTATCAACTGAATGCCCTCCGATCTGAGGCGTTCCACCACTGGTTTCATTACCTTGGTGAAGCACCACGGAGCAGAGGACAGACCGAAAGGAAGGGGCGCGAACTCGAAAACCTGCGAATTCCATTGGAACTGCAGAAAACGCCTGTGAGGGGAAAAAATTGGAATCGTTAGGTAAGCGTCTTTCAAGTCCAGACGCACCATCCAATCTTGCGGTTGTAGGAAATCCCGAAGGAGATGAATCCCTCCATCTTGAAGTGGCGGTAAACGAGCCACTCGTTGAACTCCTTGAGGTTTATAACCGGGCGGTAACCCCCATCCTGTTTCTCCACGAGAAAAATGTTGCTGAGAAAACCTCGAGGATGCAAGGCCGCGGGGAGGATCGCTCCTTGAGTAACAATTCGAAACCTCTTTGTCTATTAAATCGGACTGGCTTTTTGAAAAATACAGGGGCTTTGGTCAAACCGGTTGGGTCGGTAGGTCGAAGAACTCTATTTGGAAGCCAGGCATCCGAGGTAAGAGAAGACCAATTGGGAAGAAAATATTTTGATCTGCCCCCGATTTTGACATCCCCCAAGAACTGAAGTCTCACCTTGTTGGTTGTTGTAGGAGGCATTGCCCCTGCCTCTGCCACCTCTATGGCGTGGGTAGGATCTGGTAGGGTAGAAGTTACCAAACTTCTCTGGATCCTGCCACTGTCCTCTACGCGGTTCCGATGATTTGAAGGAGGCTCGGTTGTAAGGACGGCCGGTCGAGCGCCCCCTGCCACGTCCGGCTGCGCCAAAAACACGCGGGGTGAAGATCCGCTTAATGGAAGATTGGGCTTTATCCAAAGAGTTGAAGGTATTTACAAACTTGCCCAACTCCTTCACGAATGGATCTCCGAAGAGATTGCCCTCTGCCACCGGACCAGCTTCCGAGGTGGCCAATTCCCCAAGTTTAGGGTCTATCTTAATAAGAAGAGACCTGCGCCTCTCAGTAGAAATCGCCGTATTGGCATTCCCTAGAAAAACGATAGCCCACTGGGCCCAGCCAGATAGTGCTTCTGGGGATATGAGCGTGCCCGAGGCCTTGGCGTCCTCGGCCATGTCCAGGATTTTCGCCAAAGGCCCCGCCGTGTCCAAGAGCTTATCGTGACACACTCTCCAAGAGCGGTCAATGCCCTTCTTGGGATCGCTAATGAATTTAGCCAGGAAAGTGGCCATCTTAGGGTCCACCTCCGGCGTGACCGCCACTTTACCATCCAGGGCCGGCCTAGGACATTCCGCTCTCGGGCAACTTCTTACCTCCTGGTCTAAAGGCTTTCGTAATCGGGCGGCCATATAGGCGGCGATTTTAGGAGCTGGAACCCATGCGGAAGACCTAGGATGGAGGAGGTCATCAGGGTTAAGCATGTCGCTATCGATCACTGGAGGGGGTAGCTGATCTCCTCTTGTGGGGCGCCAGGGTCTACTTGATTCGCCATCCCCATCAGAGGTCTGGGGGAACTCATCTGGGTCACCCGCAGGCGAAGCAACCAGGAGCTCAGAGGGTCCCACCAGATCCTCCGCAGACTGAACGGGATCTGAGGGGCTTTGGGCATCCATAAACGCCTTTTTCAGGCGCGCAAAAGCATCTGAATCCACACTCCCCTCATCAGAACGCTTCCTCTTGGGATCCGCGGCGCTAGTGGAGGGCCCACCTGGAGGTAGGGGTTTCTTTGACCCCGTGACATCTTCCCACGCAGAGTGTTGTTGGCGCTGAGCCTGAAGTAATTCAATTTTCTTCTCCAGTGGCGCAACCACTTGGGACACCGCCTTCAGGATAGAGGAGTCCATTACCTGACAGAAGTGATCATCTATGGGTAAATAGGTGACCTCCTCCTGTTCCTCCTCGTACTATTCTTCATAATCCTCCATAGCCAAGGCTATATGGTGGCAGAGAAACACAAAAGGGGATATGGTAGGGAATAAAACTCTGTAATCAACAGCCAAAGCACTGAAAAGGGCGATGAACCCTGGGGCCCTGCTCCCTACTGTTTTTGAGGGTAGAACTGCCTGGGCTGGCCCCTTAAAAATAGATAGCTCTTACCCGATGCACGGGTGTTTATGCTCCAGGCAGGGGCTCTTTTGGAATATTTGCCCAAGCGCTAGTAGCGCTAAATACAAAGCAGTAACTTCCCCCGCGTGAGCGTTAGGCGCAGCCGAGCAAGTCTCCTCTTTCCGACAGTAAATGAGGAAACGACTTGCCGGCTACGCGGGGAGTAACGCGCTCCAGACGCGCGAAACTGACGGGCGCACGGACCCCTGGCGGCTGGAGGGCCGCACCGCGATAAGAGCCTCTCAGTCACAGACGCGGCCGCGAAGGAGCGAGAAACACTCCCACGGCCGTGAAGAAACCTGCAATAAACACAGCGTGCATTCGTCAGACTGCAATTATACAGATCGCGCGCACCATGAAATCACTCAATAAACTTTAAATAATGCCTTTCAACATAAAAAACGAAGAGAAGGTAAACACTTATCTGAATGCTGCTGGAGCAGCGAAGAAAGAGGAGTACAGAGCGTCCTACGGGGGAAGTTGTTGGTGTTCCTGGCACTGGATTGGCTCATTGCTGTTGGACTTTTTTTCTATCATTGTCCCCTGGCATCATGGGAAATGTAGTTTTCTTGTTGTTTATATATCTTTGGTAAAGCTGCCGGAGCAAAATAAACGGAGAAAGAAAAGCCTAATCTGAAGCCTCCGGTCCTGCCATAGAATTGAAAGAATCAGTGCATGATTATTATGAGAGGCTTCTTCAAGTATTTAAACAGTACAGTGGTATAGAAAATATCACAGAGAAATATATGGGACACTTTGTGTATAGGCTTGTGTATGGATTGAGACCTGAGATAAGTGCTATGATTCAGCAGCATTTAATTTGTTGGCAGAGAAAATCAGTTGACGAAATACTTCGTTATGCAAAATATTGTGGAGATGACATAGAAATGAGGCACAAGAAATTAAAGGAAAAATTAATGTTGGCTCAGATGAAGGCAGCAAAGAAAGGGGGTTATTTAAGTATTGATTCATCAGATGATTTTCAGGGAAATGGTCAGACTACTACTGGAATGAAAGGTGTTGTTTCAAATGGCAATACTGTGACACAAATGATCCCGATGGGTCGAGGAAGAGGTAGAGGTAATTTTAAAGATAAAGAAGAATTGAAAAAGAAGTATCCTTGTCATATTTGCGGTAAATTTGGACACTGGCGACGCGAGTGTAAGAGTTTACTAAATAATACAGGACAGGGAGGAAATGGTGACCAAATGCAAATACAGAATCAGGATGTACAGGTGAATCAGGTACAGATGAATCAGATGCAAAACCAGAATTCACAAATGCAGGTATCAAATAACAGGGGACAGAGTTTACAAATACCACAAGCTCCAATGCCAAATCAGGATGTGAATGGTCAAATACAAAGGTACAATACGAATGTGGGTTTTCATGCCAATGGTCAAAAGAACTCAAATGTGCAGGTGGCTTCACAATATTTGATGCAGTCAGAAGAGAATGATTCAGATACATCACAATGACGGTGCCTGAGGGGGGAGGAAGAGTGCGTTCTTGGCGCATCTCTTGAGGTAGATCAGTCAGGTCCTTATGTGGATGGTGAGGTTGATGGTAATGCCATTACATTCCTCGTAGATACAGGTGCTACCCGTTCCACTGTGAGAACTGTGGAAATCCCAAACCTACCACTCTCAGGAGAAAGTATCCAAATTGTAGGAGTCTCAAATAAATTAATAAAACACCAGTGACAAAACCAATGAAAGTTCAAATTGGCAATTTTCAAGAATTACACAAATTTGTTGTGTGAGATACTAGTCCAGTTAATCTGTTAGGAAGAGATTTGCTGTGCAAGATGAACTGTTCCATTTATTGTACCCCAGGTGGAATAGCATTTCACACGAAAGACGAGGATGTGATTTTCAAAATGTCGAGGCAGGGAACAGAAGTGAATGAGTTGTATCAATTGCTTACATCGAATGATTTGCCTGTCGAGTTGCGAGAAACAGTGTTGACTGATGTGCAGGATTTTACAGGGAAAGTTATTGGACTAATGAAAGGAGTTGCACCAATTCAAATAACAGTAAAGCCAGATGCAGAATTTCCAAAAATACGACAGCACAAAATGAGTCCTGAGATGATTGCAGGAGTATCACCTGTGATTGATATGCTGATTGAACAAGGAATACTGAGAGAAATCCTTGGAAGTCCATGCAATTCACCTATAATGGGAATTCGCAAACCGAATGGGAAATATAGGATTGTTCAGGACCTGAGAAAGATTCATCAAATTGTTATACCTTGTTGTCCAATTGTACCTAATCCAGCTGTGATCCTATATCAAATCCCATGTGCTGCAGAATGGTTTTCAGTAATCGATCTGTGTCAAGCATTCTTTTCAATACCCTTACATCCGGATAGCCAATATTTATTCGCATTCCGGTTCGGGAACTGTGTTTTGGCATAGTGCCGAGTTCCTCAAGGGTACACAGAAAGCCCCTCAATCTTTAATCAGATATTGAAAAAATGTTTAGAGTCATTGGTAATGCCTAAAGATTCAGTTCTGGTTCAATATATTGATGACCTTTTGGTGGCATCAAAAACGAGAGAAGATTGTGTGACATATACAATTGCTCTACTGAACCATTTGGCAGTAGGTGGGCAGAAAGTGTCACCGGCGAAATTACAATTCTGTAAGAAAGAAGTTCTTTATCTAGGCCATATCATTGAAAAGGAAATTCGGAAAGTTTCTCAAGATCGGATCAATGCTATTATGCGAATAAATTCGCCAAAAACACAGAAAGAAGTTTGAATGTTTTTGGGAATGGTTGGATATTGCAGGCAGTGGATTATGAATTTCTCACTGATTGCCAATCCATTACAGAGATTGACACACATAGATGTTACAGATCCAATACATCTTGATGTGGAAGGCATGAAAGCATTCTTGGAGTTGCGAGACAATTTATGTCGAGCACCAGCATTAGGAATGCCAGATTTTGACAAAGAGTTTGTATTGTTTTGTAATGAACGTGATGGTTGCGCACTGTCAGTTCTAACTCAAACTCACGGAACAGCACGAAGGCGAGTGGCATATTTTTCTGCCACGTTGGATCCAGTCGCTGCAGCATTACCGGGAAGTTTGAAAGCAGTTGCTGCTACTTGTGTAAGTCTTGAACAGAGTGAGTCGATTGTAATGGGACATGCTTTGAAAGTGTATGTGCCACATTCAGTTGAGGTTTTGTTAACACGTACTCGCACACAGCATCTTACAAGCAGTCGGTTAACAAAATATGAACAGGTGATATTGGGAGCTGAGAATGTGACAATAGTGAGATGTACGACTTTGAATCCAGCTACGTTGTTACCAACACCAGGCTGTGAAGTGGTTTTAGATTAAATTGATCATGATTGTCTGGATGTGACTGCGTTATGTACCAAACCAAGGCCTGATTTCAAAGATACTCCATTGACTGAATCTGATGTTGTTTTGTTTGTGGATGGATCATGTTTAAGAGATTCAGAAGGTTGTTTGAGAACTGCATATGCAATCTGCACAGTGGCGAATGTGATTGAAGCGTCATGGTTGAAAAGAGTGAGTTCTGCAAAAGTGGCTGAGCTAGTGGCTCTTACTAGAGCGTGTTGCTTAGCAAAACAAATGAGAGTAACAATATACACTGATAGCCAGTATGGCTTCAAGGTGGTTCATGACTTTGGGCAATTGTGGTCTCAGCGTGGATATTTGACCTCTTCGGGTTCACCTATACGAAACAGAGAGTGTGTAAAAGATCTACTGATGACATTACAATTGCCGGCACAAATTGGGGTGGTAAAATGTTCAGCACATCGATCTGGTTGTGAATATGTCACACTGGGCAATAGATATGCTGACGAGATTGCACGGTTTTGTGCTTTGAATACAAATTAGATTAATGTGGACCAAAAAATTTATCAAATTGGCCAAACAGAATGCAGATTGATGTTCTCATCTGTTGAAACATGAGATGAGGTGAGAGAAATACAGGAAGAAGCAAGTGATTCAGAGAAAAATGGGTGAATCAAATCAGGATGTACACGCAGATCAGAGGATGAAGTGTGGATTTATACGGACGGAAGACCAGTAATGCCAGATAGTCTGTTATCACAGATGGCAAGGGTCTACCATGGTCCAACACACATAGGTAGGGATGCAATTATTAGATTGTTTCATCAAGAATGGTTTAACCCTAAATTCAGGGTTATTGCAGAAAGTCTCTGTCAAAGATGTGCTGTTTGCCAACAACAGAATGCAGGGAGAAAAACAGTGGTTAGTATGGGACGGATTGGCAAAGCTACAGGACCATTTACCAGGATGCAAATCGATTTTATTGAGATGCCTCCTTGCCAGGGACTAAAATATGTTCTTGTGGTTGTTTGTCTGTTTTCTCGTTGGGTAGAGGCATATCCAACAAGACGTAATGACAGTCTAACAGTTGCTAAATTGCTTCTTAGAGAGATAATACCTAGGTTCGGTTTCTCATTCAATTTGGAATCAGATAGGGGAACGCACTTTAACAATGAAATAATTCGGATGATTTGTGCTGCATTACAAATTGAACAAAAGTTGCACTGTGCCTACAGACCTGAGGCTTTAGGTATTGTTGAACAAATGAACGGCACAATAAAATCTAGATTGGCTAAGGTTTGTGCATCCACACCATTGAAATGGCCTGGCGCACTTCCATTGGTGCTGATGAGCTTGAGAAGTATCCCTGACAAAAGAACAGGACTGTCCCCTCATGAAATTGTGATGGGTAGGGCTATGAGACAGCCGACAGTCCCAGCAAATCAATTAATGAACATTACTGATGATTTGGTACTGGATTATTGCAAAGGATTGGCTGATGTGGTACGTTCTGTGTCTTACCAGGTTGGAGAAGTTGCAACAACAACACAGCAAGAACAAGGACATGATCTGTGTCCTGGAGACTGGGTGCTTGTGAAAAAGCACGTGAGGAAGTCTTGCCTAGAACCACGATGGCATGGTCCCTATAAAGTAATACTGGTGACGACGACTGCTGTTAAGTGTGGAAGTTTGCCAAATTGGATACACGCAAGCCACACCAGAAGAGTCCCAAGTCCACTTGAAAGTGAAGAACTTGCAGAAGAAGAATGACGAGAACAAAGAAATGTTCCAAGGCGAGTTGAAAATCAAGTAGAGTGGGCACAAGTTACTGGGACTGAAGAAAATGATGCTGTGGTTGTTACGGTTGAAAATGAAGTGATTCCTATAAGCCGCAATAAAGAAAAAAGAAAAAGAGATTCATCAAAAGAAAAGAATGAATCAAATATAAATGACATTGACAATGAAAATGGAAAAAGAACAAAAAGAGAAGACAAATGGCCAAAAGGAGTAAAAAGAGTGAAATACTCAGTGAATAAAAAGGTTCCAGAAACAGTGATTGAAATATCTAGCCAATCTGAACAAAGTGAGATAGAAGAAGAGCAAGTGAGAAGAACAAAGAGAATTAAAGTACCAAATAAGAAATACAGAGCACCTGAATGGACATATGTGGTGACTACTGCATCAAATGATTGGGAAAAAGAGTTTCTTGAATTTTGTTGAAAAAGCAGTTGCTCCTATAAGCCACCCTAGATAAACTGTTTTTCTGAAAAGGGTGCAGAAAAAGAGAGAGATTTATGGAATAAATGGATTCTGAAAAGTTTTGAAGCAAAAACTGAAGCTGAAGGAGGCTGAAGGCTCCAAAAGGTATGGGGTGCACAGCCTAAAACTAGTCTAGTAAAATTTAGTTTAGTAATTTTTGAAATATTTTTTTCTTTTTTACTAATTTTTGTTTTTTTAGAATGGATAGAACTAGTATTGAGACTGGTAAACGGAATCAAGGCAAATTTAGGCAAAGATGTCTTAAGGTTTGTTTTGCATGTATTACGTTAACAATGTTTGTAAGGTTGCTATTAACATTTGTAGTACCATATTTTATGTTTATAAATGTAGCAAATATTACTAAATATAATGAGCATGTAACTATTAATGCTAAGAGAGATCTAGAAGAAGATCCAGAAACTAATAAGAAATTAACTGGTAGTGTTTTGGATGTGGATAAATCAATGAACGATTTCTCACTAAATATTTTCACAAAACTTCTTTATGAGTATGTGGCTACTATGGATGTGAGGGATTGTTATGTGTGCATGCAGTCTGTGTCCAAAGGGGTAACTTATTATCGACTTCCCCTAACATATGGTATTTCATGTAGTGTACTAACCAGTCTGTTCTATGGCAAAGAGATGTTCCAATACTATTACTCAAATTTTGACTTAGTTTTTTCAGAAGTGCCTATTAGAAAGAATATGAATATAGTGTATAGTGCTAGAAATGCGGAATACATGGGAGATTTTTTCCATTCTACTAAAACAATAGATACAGTATATGCACATCGAAATAATCTGACTTGTAAGTTGCATAATGTAGAAATAGAATTTATTAATACAGTAGAAGATAGACATAGGAGTTTTAAACAAAGAGCTACAGAGCAGAAAAGTAAGGAACCACCATGGGCACATAAAGAAGGTAATTATAAACAGGGTGAGACTTATGCTGCAATGATTCTGGATTGGCCTCATAGAGGAAGCTTTGCTTACTAAGGCACAAGACTGATTATAATTATCATTTTGTTGGCTCCAGTGAATGTGAACATACTTTCCTTATAACAGGGGTTGGGGATTAAGAGGTGGTACTGATCCTGTATTCCCTGGAGCCTATTATGTGTGTGGGAAAAATGCCTACTATAGGTTGCCACCACATTTGTATGGGTGTTGTTATATGGGTATAGTCTTTCCGAAAATTTACCACGTTGGTGATAAGCATGGAACCAATGAAAAGGGATTAACACGGAATAAAAGGGGTTTGAGTGCTGCAGAAATTGTGGGAGATATTTTTGGAGCATTGATACCTTCAGTTGGGGTGATTCTAAATTCTCAAAAGATTAGAAAATTATCTACAGTGGTTGATCGTTTATCAACGGATACTGCTGGTGGATTTTTAATGATTGATACGGAAATGGTTGCTATGAGAAGCATGGTTTTACAGAATAGACTTGCCCTAGATGTATTATTGGCAAAAGAGGGCGGAGTCTGTGGTATGCTGAAAATTCAACAATGTTGCACATATATTCCTGATAAAAGTAAAGATCTAGACGGATATATTAGCAACATTACTCATTTACATGATGATTTAGCAAAATTGAAGGTTGATGGTGCTTGGGAGAAACTTGGCAAGGGTTTCGCTTTTATAGGTAATTGGTTCACAACATTTGCTAATAGCTTATTAGGGAGGATACTAACACCAATAGTTGCTGTTGCTACTGGCGTACAAATGGTATTTTTGCTTTATAAATGCTGCAAGAATAAAACGAAAGATGCAAAGCGAAGTGCGAGAAAAAGGAAAAGAGAAGAAATAGAAATGGAGGATCGAAAGGGTGTTTATTATAGTGTGATGTAAGATTTTGAAGGTGTTATGTTGAAACAGATGCGAACAATGGATTCTGCATTATAAATTATGTTATCAGATAGTAATTTGATAAGGGTTATGGTGATGGTTTGGGATACCATCAGATGGGGGATTGATGGAGCACGATTTTTGCAAATAAAATCTGATCGATGAAATCCACTCTAATGCATGTATTTTAATAACAATACGCAAAACTACTAATATAAAACGAGTATAACATGAGAAATGTGCACAAGGCACAATAGTTGATTTTTCTTAGCTAAAATAATGTGAATAATGTTAACTGTATGTTATTCTGTCTTTCTAACTGCAGAAAAATAAACGACAAAAGAAACAGCTTTATTCTTCGTGAAAGTAGTATAGGTTTTACAAGTTATTCTCTGTTTTGCTAAACTAATGTAGGCCTCAGTATTGTCAGAGGATGTACTTTCCGTGCTCCTGTCCTTTAAATGTTACAAATGCTTCCTTAGAGTGTAGCTATTTAGCCTGTTTCTAAAGATCTTCTAGGTTACTTTCCTGTCTAGGCGAGGGATGCAGATGGCGAATGCAACTGTTATAATATTCTAGATACATTTGTAGCCAGGTTCTTTTCCTCTTCCTCTCTTGGAGAATATACAATATTTAGACAAAGAGTGTTTAGAAAATAGTACTAAAGTCATTATCAGAAGATTGTCATACCACTATGAGTAACCAATAGAGAGGCTTGCTGAAGAAAGAGAATGCAACATTTTAGCAGAAGAAAGGAAGTAGCGTATTATAAAGATTCCTGTGGGAAAGAGTTCTTCGGCTCGTTCACATGAATGGTTACTTGTCCTGCGTTCGTGTTGCTGCATGCCGTACTGATTCTCTGGCTGGCAATATCTGCTGATCCTAAAAGACTTTCTAGAGACTTTGCACATCGTCGGCTGATGGTGTTGCTCTTGCTATTCTCTAACGGCCGTGGGGTTAGCTTTTCAGACTAATTGCACGCTGTGCATTAGTATTTCTATTTCGTAAGTGAAAAATTGTTTCGCTGATGTTTCTTTCTCTCTCTCACTCCTCTTTACCTGATGTTCTGATGTTTCATGAATGAATTGTATTGATTATTGTGAATCTATTTTGTACTTTATAAACTGAACCATGACATTCTAATTTGTATATTGTACTTGACCATTCATTTTATGAAATAACAAGAAAACTAATAGAAAAGAATAGTGTTTGTCTTTATTATTGAGTTACTAAGTTTTTGGATAATGTTTGTAATGACCGATGTTTAGCGTATTTCTTCATTATAGGTCCTCGTGGAGAAATAGCATTCCATCTTTCATTATTTAGTCCCTTTTGGCTCTACCAAAGATTCATCAGAGGACCTTTGCTATTGCTAACTGTGTAAAAATGACTCATGGGCCCGTCATTAGAGTTACGTTTCCGATTATTATATAGAGGTTGGTGTGAATAAGTGAGCAGACGAAAATCCCCAACGTTTCTGCTGCATCACTAGAGAGAAAATATAGAGCAATTAATGGAAAGAATGACTGGATGGCGAGAAGGAAGGGTAGATGGAAAAGGAAGGAATAAAACAAAAAAGGATTGAGAGAAGGAATGACGTTGAAAATGAAAGACAGGGGAGAAGGATGGATGATGGATGGAACAGACACAAGGATGAATGGTTGGATGGAAAAGACAGAAGGAGGGAGGAGTGGCAAAAAGTATAGGAATAATGAAAAGAAAAAAGTAAAGCAAGATGGAAAAAGACAGAAGAATGGAGCGAAAGAGGGAAAAAAGACTGAAGCAATGATGGAGAGAAGGAAGGAAATTAAGGAATGTCAGAAATCGCCCAGAGGCGCTACCTCCTAAACATCTGCCCTGTTCGCTTTACTCATCTACTCGTTTTGAGCTAATTGTGACATGGTTTAAAGTGGGGGATATTTTTTTTGATACTTCTTTGATTCAGGTAGCAATAATGCAAAGCAAATTTCTGTACATCAATGGGAATCCTATTTTCCTGCAATTTGCATTAAAATTAAAGAGTTTCTATACCTGTTCGATGTACATCTGCTTACTTAGAAGCACACATACTGTTTTATTACAATTCTATGCAAGGGTTTATTTACTTTTACAATAATTTCACAGTGTAGGCAATTGGTATTTTTTTTTCTTTTCACTTTGTAGGAAATGCATGCAATTAAAACAAGCATTGGCATAGCCAATAGGTCTTGCTTTTGGGACCAAAGTTAATATAGTGCGGAAGAGCACAAAACAAACTAAAAGATTAAAAATATACAGAGCCAATCGCAGCACGGGAGGGGCAAAGACCAAAAGGGCAGAAGGGGGTAGAGGTGCGGCATGCGGCGTGACATCAAGTTAAAAAGCTATATATTGTACACTATGTTTTCACAAGTTGACCTAGCCGTTTAGAAGTTGAAAGGTCATGTGTTGGAAACAAACTTTGAGCCAGCCGTATTGAACATTTACGCAGCTGAAAATATAAGTTAATATAGTGCGGAAGAGCACAAAACAAACTAAAAGATTAAAAATATACAGAGCCAATCGCAGCACGAGAGGGGCAAAGACCAAAAGGGTAGAAGGGGGTAGAGGTGCGGCATGCGGCGTGGCATCGAATTGAAAGGCAACTGACACGGCCTGCATCCCAGACACACACAGCGTTTCCCTTGCGGGAGCGAGCAGGGGCACCATCTGTTTTCAAGATAATTACAAACAGATGGCGCCGATGCTCGCTCCCGCAAGGGAAATACCAAACGTGCACGCGTTGCAATAGAAAGCAATGCAAAACATGCATGCTTTTAGCCAAAATGCTGATCGATTCCAAAAGGTCCCCTCCTCTGCAGCGCATGCGCGCTGCGTAGGCGAGACCTAAAAACATTGTCCCAACTTGGCAAGGCCAGATATATTGGCTTTTGCAAATGCTTGTTTTAAATATTTTCCTGTTTCTACCCATCAAGGCTATACATATATTTACTAAGATTTTTTTTTTATTTGTTTTAATTTTAACAGTACAAACCAGCATGGCCAAAGGCACATTGTTAACAGAGTCAGAACAAATATGCCCTCAAAAACTATTTCCAATCCAAAAATAAGTACTAAATGTCTTCCATCACTTTCATCCCCACTTCGCTAGAGAACAGACACAGCCAATCAGCGATCAGCAGCTGCACGAGTATTTAGTAGAAAAGTCACGTCGAAAAACTCCAAAGTAGAGCAAGCCTTTGTGTAAGACAACTGGAAATTCACTACTTGTAGGCCCTCCTGCATGTATTAATGAAACAGTTAAAAGCACTCTTAGTCAAGGGTGTCAAATGCGAAGAAGCCCTAGTTTAGTAAAATAGAGTATAGGCAGGGACCACCAAGCCTGACTTAGGTTCATTTGGTAACATTGTCATAGTTGGTGAAATCATCCTGAAACAAGCATTGGCATAGCCAATAGGTCTCGCCTTTGGGACCTTTTAAGTGTTTAGCCATGCAGCACATGCATACACAGGAGAAAGGACACTGACAGCGATAGGGGTGGGGGGAGGGAGAGAGCAGGAGGCAGAGAAAAATAAGGCGAGACAGAGGAAGAAAGAGGAGAGGAAAAGAAAGGGACCGAGTGACGGAAATGGATACAGACAGAAGAGTACAAGAGAACAGAGAGAACGAAGGCTAGCGAAAGAAGACATACGAAGGAATAAAAGGCAAAAGAGAAATGGAGAAACAAAGTAAGCAAGGTGAGTAGAAGTAAATATAGGGCGGCGAAAAGAAACAAGAGGATAAAAAATACACAGCGCGAAAGGGAGAGACAAAGAAATAAGAACTGTGGAAGAGAAGGGGGAATGAATGAATGAATGAACACAAACAACTGAAAGGAAGGCGAAATGAAGGATTTGTGCTGAGGATAAAATGGAAGGAAAGAATGACGTAAATATAAATAGCCCGAGGGACAAAAAAGAAGGAATGAGAGACGAAAAGCAGGAATAGTGTGGGGATAAAGATGAAGGAAGGAAATAAAGAAAGGCGAAAAGAAGGAATAGAATGGGGAAAAAAAGGAAGTCGAAAGGAAGGAATAGTGCAGGGAATAAGAAGGAAGGAGGCAGGGATATAAGTAAAGTATATGGGGAGATGGTTGAGTGAAAAGGAGTGATGAGCAGGCACAAAGGAAAGGAGACAGGTGTATTAAATGGGAAACATTACGAGCGGCGATAAAATGGACAGATGAACAGATTAATAGTGTGAGAGCGAAGGTGGTAACAAATGTGGAAAATGAGGAGAAAATGCTAAAGAAAAAATGACCAAACTACATTAAATGGTATAAAAGAACGAGTGAAAGAAGGAGAAGATGTGTAGGGGCAAATCAGAGACGGGTAGGGCTAAGGAAGGTTAGGAATGGAGGCGGCGGTCAGAGAACGAAGTCTAAAAGAAAAAAACAAGACGGATGCAGGACGGGGTAAGAGCGAAAACAGAGGCAAATAAAAATGGAGCTAGAAAAGGGGCAAAATGAAGACATAACATAAGCTGGATTCCTTGTACAAAAGGGAGACAAGGCTAGAGAGAGAGAGAGAGAGATATTGGAGGGTAACTAGGCCAGAGAGAGAAACAAAGTGAGAGCGTGAAAAACGGATTCACCCAAAATGGTAGAACTGATACGTGTCTGGAAATGCAACAAGGGCGGCCACGAAAGTGAAAGCGACCCTCGGAAACATGATACAGAACAGATGGCACCCTGCGCGCCCCTGCTCGCTCCCGCAAGCTGGAGGCCGCCACACGCACGAGTTGAAAGTGGTAGAATTGATACGTGTCTGGAAATGCAACAAGCGTGGCCACGCGGCCGCGAAAGTGAAAGCGACCCTCGGAAACATGATACAGAACAGATGGCACCCTGCGCGCCCCTGCTCGCTCCCGCAAGCTGGAGGCCGCCACACGCACGAGTTGAAAGTCTGGAGTGATTCCAAGAGGCCCTCTCCTGGAGCAGCAAATGCGCGCTGCGCTAGGCTCGACCTAAAAAGTCTAGAGTGATTCCAAGAGGCCCTCTCCTAGAGCAGCGCATGCGCGCTGCGCTAGGCTCGACCTAAAAAGCATTGAGTTGGCTTGCCACCCCATATATATTAAAATGCCCAGTCTTTCAAGCGTATCTCCTCCAGACAGTCAGATCACAATTGTCAGACCTGCCATGATGGGAACACGAGTACATTCCTGATTTAAACCAGCTCTTATCCCAGGATGTGTGGATAACAACGCTGGACCACCAGCTGTGCAGAAGGAAACCACTGCACTTACTGCATCTCCAGCAGACATTCTTGGTGGCCAGGAACAAGTGATGGAGAACACTGGTTCACAACCCACTATGTCACTATGATTTTATCTGCGCTCTCGATACTTTAGTAACCTGGTCTTTAAACATTGGTCTAGGGTGGCTCTGGTCAGCGGCAAGGTTGAAAACAAGAGAGGAAGTTCAGAAGTGGAAAACTTCAGTTACAAGTATATCAGCATTTTGCTGATATTGTGGGAGGCTGGTCTGTGTTGCTCACCTTGGCAGGCTTTAGGAAATGAAGCGGTTATAAATAAAATCAATGTTAATTTCAATTACAAATGTAGATGGTATGCATTTCGATTTTTAACATCTGGATGCCTCGATCTTGCCAAAAGCCCAAGTATCCAAGCTCTGCCCCATGAGGATGGTGTTCCCCAGCAAAGAGCAGAGACAGGTTTGACATGGTTTGGCCCTGTCAATATCACGCATCAGTAATTAGACTAACACATTTTAGTGCTGATGCCCATATCATCGCACTGAAATGCTTAGTCACGCATTTATAGCTCTTAGCAGTGCAACAAGCAGGCAGATCTGTGAAGTATTATGAATTTAACCAAAGCAGCCAGCACACTTTCATCTGCGGCTTCCGCAGGCAATAATGAGCTACGCCCAGGTCATAGAGAGGTGATCTGTTGCTTCGGCTAAATCGTTGTTAAAATAAGTTTCAGTTTTAAAAGCTCTGCCCAGCGGCAGGCAGCCTAGGACACTAGCAGAGCTCTCAGCTATAGCTACTATTGGAGCACTGTCCAAGGTAAGTCCTGGCAGTCAAGGCCCAGCGTTTTTGTTTCAGCCTGTAAACAGCATCGCCCAGTGGCCCCCAGCCAGAAGACGCTCTGGCTGAGATTGGCAGACATTCAATGGGCAGCACTTGACTCTTGACACAGGTGAGTCAGGTCGACACTAGAAAAATTAGAATTTAACATATGACTCAAGGGTCATGATCATCTCAGGGGCACAGGCTGGGGCACTTAATCAATAGTGCGGCTGGTCACTGGTGGTGTGGCATCCTATTGGAAGCCTTGCTTGGTTTTACAGAAATTGTCACTTGAAGTGTCACACATTTAGCAATAGAATGTCACTCATACATACAGGAAAACCATCTATATGTCAAACATAACGAATGTGAAAACTTGGCACCTATGATGGTTACCTTCTTCTTGGCGAACGCATACTTCTTTTTCACGGTCGCATCGAGTTCTCCTTTCAGAAGGCTGGCTGGCGCCAGGGACTCCGGTACATCCAGGTCCAGATCAGGAAACCTCAAACTGGAGTCCATAGCGTCCTCTTCTCTGTTCATTGTCGGAGGAATGTCGCAAAATGGACGCTAGTGTGGAAGGGGGCACTTCATGGGTCTCTGCACCTCCCAGGAAGGATGTTTACTGAGAAGACAGTGTGCGGAGCGAAGGCACCCAGTTCAGTGTCTAGTGTTGTGGTTTTAATCCAACTGCAAAAAAATACAAGTCCAGGGGAATAATAGTCTGTCTATAAACGTTTTATTGAAAGTGCATTAGAAAACAGATTTTTTAATAATGACACTGTAAAAACGTGGATCGTGGGTACAGCCATAGGTAATTACTCAGGGCGCATCACAGTCCATTGGTATTTTGCACACCATGCCACCTCAGTTTGGACCCAGGCATATGCAAATCAATCTTGACCCTGCTTCAATGGGAACAGCCTGGCCTAAACTGCCAGGCCAGGTCCTCCCTGAACTGGAACACAAGCAATCCAGGATTGGTTTCTCTCTAGTTAGGGTTAATCAGCCAAGTATAACTGATTCTAGTGAGACAGTGTGCACAGAATCTACGTCTGGGCATTCCCATCCAACTTAAGGCAACACACTAAAGTATACAATCAAGCATAGGCAAAGCCAATAGGTCTCGCCTATGCAAGAGTTATTGGCTTTGGCAATGTGTGTTAGCCATGTTGTATGCCAGTGTTGCTGATGTTCAGCATGGATAAAAGTTAGTGGGGTGGGGTAGAGTGGAATGGAATGGGGTAAACTGGGGCAGATTGGCATAGAGTGGAGTGGGGGTAGAGTGGGGTGGATTGGGGCACATTGGAGTGGGGTGGAGTGAGGTAGATTGGAGAGGGGAGTTGGGTAGATTAGCAAGGTAGATTGGAGAGGGGTAGCTTGAAGGGGGAGATTTGGGTGAAGTGGGGTAGACTTGGGTGGAGTGGGGTAGATTGGAGCGGAGTAGATTGGGGTAGATTAGAGTGGGGTGGAATGGAGTAGATTGGGGTATGTTAGAGTGGGGTAGATTGGAGTAGGGTAGATAGGAGTAGGGTAGATCGGGGTAGATTAGGGCAGAGTGGAGTGGGATATATTGTGGTAGAGTGGAGTGTGATAGAGTTGAGTGGGGTAGATTGGACTGGAGTTGCGTAGACTGAAGTGGAGTCTGGTAGGCTGGAGTGGAGTCAGGTAGATTGGAGTGGGGTTGATTGGGTGGATTATAGTAGGGTAGAATGGAATAGAATGAGGGTAGATTGGGGTAGTCTGGAGTGGGCTAGATTGGGGTAGGTTGGAATTGAGTGGGGTAAATTAGAATGGTGTGTGGTAGATTGGGATGGGGTGGGGTACATTGGGATAGAGTGAGGTACCTTGGAGTGG
The DNA here is from genome assembly GCA_963921515.1 of Calotriton arnoldi. Taxonomy (NCBI): domain Eukaryota; kingdom Metazoa; phylum Chordata; class Amphibia; order Caudata; family Salamandridae; genus Calotriton; species Calotriton arnoldi. The sequence goes on along the minus strand of CAWUFW010001823.1, from coordinate 2,193,314 downwards.
AGTAGATTGGGATAGATTGGAGTGGGGTAGATTGGAGTGGATTGGGATATGCTGAGGTAAACTGGAGTGGGGTAGTGTAGATTGGGGGAGAGTAGAGTGCAGTGGACTGGGGTAGATTGGAGTGGACTGGGGTAGACTGAAGTGGAGAGGGTAAATTGGAGAGGAGTAGACTGGAGTGAAGTGGGGAAGATTGGAGTTGAGTGGAGTAGACTGAAGTGAGAAAGATAGGAGTGGGGTAGTTTGGAGTGGGGTAGATTGGAGAGGAGCGGGGTAGAATGGAGTGTAGAAGATTGGAGTAGAGTAGGTTAAAGTGGAGTGGGCTAGACTGGAGTGGGCATATTGAATAGGGTAGACTGGAGTAGCGTAGTTTATGGTGGAGTGGGGTAGATTGTAGTGGAGTGGGGTTGATTGGGGTGGAGTGGGTTAGATTGGACTGGAGTGGGGTAGATTTGAGTGGCATGTGGTAGTATTGTTATGTGCCCGAGTCAGGCCCATGTAGCAACGCTGCACATTTTCTTACATTGTCCTCTTTCTGTACAATAACATTATTGCTGTGACCTTTTACACATATTCGCATGTGTGCCAATGTTGGATTAGTTTCTCTCAAATTGCTTTGCTTATACATCTGGCTTCGCGCAACATTATCATGATGCCTCGAACACCGAGTACAAGGCCTTTACGCCTGATGTACAAATGCTGTTCTATCTTCATCCATGGAGCGACAGGGCTATCTATATATCCATAACATGGCTAATCTGTGTGTACATCGCGGGGATGCTTTTTTATTATAAATAAAGAAGCATTTCCAGAGGTTGGGAGAGGAGACACTTCCGCTGACATTGAAAGGTCATGCATGCTGCGGCTTCGCCAAGCAGCTGCCTGACATCTCTGTGAGGGGTGTCCAATTTGTGACCAAGACGGGGTCCTACATTCTTTCCCGCCAGGTATTGGGGTTGGATCATCCAGTTGGGGGATTCTTGGCTCTACACCTACACACACACACACACTCTAGACATACACAGCATAGGGATTGCATAGTAGGAGTACGCCTGATTACTACCTTGTATTATATGGCTGCATATATACACTGTCTTAGCACCATGGTGGATTATCGCAGGACATGTATTCTATACGAGAATAATGGGTCAATAAATATATTGAAAACGTCCAACTGTGTATTCTCTGTATATTTCTCTGAAGGCAAGAGTGCACAAGTGACTGAGCAAAATGGTTCTGAGCTGTGTCCCACGATCCCTAAGGGGTCAGGGTTGACATATTCAGTGGTTGCCAGAAACCATTCGCCCCTTGTTTGTGTTAGGGGGGGCTTATGGTGGCACTGTGAGCTAGCTGGTCTCTAGGCCAACATATACTATGTAGCTGCTTGGAGTCAGTCCAGGCACCTCACCCAAAGTTTATGCTGTCCACAAACGTGCAGATCCTACGGATTAGTGGGAACTACACGGCAGCATGGAGTGGAGTGGGGTAGACTGGGTAGCGTAGAATGAAGTGTGGTAGACTGGAGTAGAGTGAGGTAGATTGGGTGGATTGGAGTGGGTAGACTGGATAGAGTGGAGTGGGGTGGAATGAGGTTGCATAGATTGGAGTGGAGTGAGATTGATTGGGGAAGAGAGGGCAAGAGGGGAGTGTAGTGGGGTACATTAGGGTGGAGTGTAGTTCGGTAAATTTGGTGGATTAGAGTAGGATAGATTGGAATGGAGTGGGGTAGATTGGAGTGGGGTAGAGTGGGGTGGGGTAGATTGACGTGGGGTAGAGTGGGATAGGGTAGATTGCAGTAGGGTGGTGTGGGGTAGAGTGGGGTAGATTTGAGTGGAGTAGATTGAAGTGGAGTACATAAGAGTAGATTGGAGTTGGGTAGGTTGGGGTGGGATAGATTGGGGAGGGGTAGATTATAGTAGGGTAGATTGGAGTGCGGTGGATTGGGGTGAAGTGGGGTATATTTGAGTGGAGTAGGGTAGATTGGAGTGGGGTAGATTTGGGTACAGCGGAGTGCAGAGTAGTAGAGTGAAGTGGGGTAGATTGGAGTGGAATGAGGTAGACAGGGTGGACTGGAGTAGGGTAGATTGGAGTGGAGGGGTAGATTGAAGTGGAGTGGGATGGATTGGAGTGGAGAGGAGTTGGATACTTTGCATTGGAATTTGGATTGGAGTGGGGTAAATTAGAATGGAGTAGGGTAAATTGGAATGGGGTAGATTGTGTGGAGTGGGGTAGATTGGAGTGAAGTGGAGTTTGGTAGATTGTGTTAGAGTGGGGTAGAATGGATTCGAGTGGGGTAGATTGAGTTAAAGTGGGGGAGGTTAAAGTGGGGTACATTGGAGATGTGTGGGGTAGACAGCGGTGGGGTAGAGTGGAGTGGGTTAGACTGTAGTGAAGAGTGTTAGATTGGATTTTAGTGGAATTAAGTGAGGTAGATTGGAGTGGGGTAGATTGGGTTACATTGGGTTAAATTGAAGTGGGGTATATTGGAGTATGGTGGATTGGGGTGGGTAAATTGGGTTGGGGTAGATTGGAGTGGAGTAGGGTAGATTGGGTGGAGTGGGGTAGAGTGGAGTGAAGTAGATTGGGGTAGATTGTAGCAAAGTGGAGTGGGGTACATTGGGGGTACATTGGAGTGGAGTGGGATAGATTGGAGTGGGGTAGAGTGAAGTGAGTATCGTATATTGGAATGATGTGAAGTTGAGTGGCATGGTGTGTTGCTGAGGGTCTTGGATTGGAGGGGCGAACAGTGGAGTGGCATCAAGTGGAGTTGCGTAGTGTGGACTATGCATGATGTAGTAGCACGCTGCCATTATAGACAATACATTTTCAATTTAAATGACTATTACATTTGCACCGAAATACAGTTTTATTGCACACAAATAATATGTGCAAATGTCATCACCTAGAGTATTGATGTGTTTTGATCGTATTCAAATATTTGTTTCCACCTAACTTCAGAATTACAAAAAAAGTGCTTCACTTGTACTAATTCTGAAATATTCTTAAAACATCAGCACAGTTCATGTCTTTTTTGTTGTGTGCTACAAAAAAAACTACATGGGTAGTTAGCAGGATTGTCAGATAAATTCTATTACTTTGAAGTCCGAGAAAGAAAAATAAACACCAAGCTCCCTGAAAGAGAGAGCCTGACATTTGACCTCTATCTTTGAATGCACAGCAAACGTGACAAGATAAGAACAAGATTTAAAGGCCTGTTTACAGAAAGCAAGTTTGTGGAAGTGTACAGTAAGCAAGGTTTGGGAAAGGGAGGGACGAACTCAATCTGGACAGCCTAAAGAAAATAAAGCCAGCAAATAGAAAGCTAGAAAATGTGAGTTACAAACCACAAAGCCAATGGTAAGCAACAGGCAGAATGCATTCCTAGGTCAACTTTCTGAAAAGTTCCCAAGATGTCTTTAGCAAACTGGTAGGCTTTGACCTAAAAAGGAATGGATTGAATGTATCATATTGAAAAAATGAGAGGGACCCTTTGTGCACCAAAGGACTAGGGTTAAATCTAGAAAAATAGCAATATATAATGTTTTATATGCTTTTAATAAATTGATACATAACATTTCCAATATTTTTCTTGTGTACTGGCACACTGCTTTTTCAATTGGTACTATATCCCCCATGATTGAATGTGTGTGATTTAGATGCGTTCTCTCAGTATTTGCCAACCAAAGGATATATTGCTATTTTTCTGAATTTATCATAGCCGATGGTAATTACAAAGGACGCACCCAAGTCCATCGTTAATTTGCACATATTGCCACTTCAGTTTGGACCAAGCCATATGCAAAACAGTTTTGACCCTTTCCCTTGTTTGGAGTCAACAGGTATAGCTTGGTTCCAGTGACACAGTGATCATGGGACCAACTTCTGGGACTGATTTGCTTATGGCTGGGTCCAAACTGAAGTGGCATGGTGTGCAAAATAATGACGGACTGGGATAGGACCTCGAGTGACTGGGATAGAACCTCGAGTAACTGCAAGTGGCTGATATTAATTCAAGCATTTCATCCATCACTTTTTGTATACTTTCCCAAACAAGGCTTCGACACTGCAAAACCTCGAGAGCATCAGCAAAGTACTGACTGACACGATGTGCGCACACAATTGTGTACCTGATTTGGGTCTTATTAATTTCCGGTCATACTTTTTCGTACCTTACAGCGACTGTCAAAACGAGCTCTCCAACCTCAGATGAACTAAAAACGCTCTGGTACTGCGTTCTCCTCCCATTTTAAATTGGTAAGAGGACGGAGAAATGGAAGCAGGACTCAGGAGCCCATAATGTGCGTGAGAGAGAGCGGGCGCCATCTTAGAAATAAGGCAGGTGTACATTGGCAGCAAACTCAAGATTGCTACCCATGCAAGAGGAAAAACCCACTCAGTTTTGTAAACTATGACATGAGGGGGTAAATGTAGGTGATCAAAGCTGAAGATGTAAATCGTTGCACAACAGATAGTGTTTCCTTCTTAAAATACACGTATTTGTCGTTTTTGCAACAGAAAAAAAGTTAATGTCGTGGAGAACTGCCGCATCCTTAAAAACTGACTACTATTAAAATATTGGCTGCCTAAGTCCTGGTTGTGTCTTTTACGTCTATACCGGTATGCTTTGACCTGTCGCACGCTGACCCCGGAAGGACATAAACGAAAGTGGGCGTGTTCTTCTGCAGGAGGCGGCTGAAGGGTTTGTTGCCCAGGAGAACCCTGGCCTGACTGTTGCGCGCGCTCCGAGTGACTTGTGCTGTAGCTAAGGCGGCATTTCCATTTGCACGTGAGAGCACCAGACCCCAGCGGACCTCCTGAGAGCAGTGATCATGTCCCGTAGACGGCATGCCGAGGACAGTGACGGTGAGTAGCGGCACCGAGTTTAATAGGGATGGTCGCTGTCCCCAGTTAGACAAATTTCTCTCGCAGCGGACTTCTAACCACTTGAAGAACACCCCTTCCTAGGCGCTTGTTGCTTTTCTTGCGGTGCAGAGCCCTCGCTGTCACGTCAACCCCATACTACCCTTTCCAGCACAACCCTCTCACCTACCCCCATTTTTTGCAGAGCCCTCACCGTCCTCCTTCGTATACAAAGCCTTCGCTGCCCCTCGGTTGCTTGCAAAGCCCACACCATCTCCTCACCTTTTGCTTGCAGATCCCTCACTAGTCTGCACCCCATTTGCTTGCAGAGCTCTCACTGCCGCCCCGCCCCCTTGCTGTCCTTACTGACTGGCTCTGCATGACCCTAATTTGCCGCCCCCCCCCATCACTGATTTTTGTTTCAAATATCTCAGTTATGGCTCTTAACACTGAACGAGTGTCGCTCCGAGGCTGGGATTACATAGGGACCGGCGCCAGGGCCGGATGAAGACCTATAGAGGCCCTAAACACGTAAGATTATGGTGCCCCCATATTTTTCTAATTCAAAATATAAACAATAATTAACTGTAAACTAACACTTTATTTTTCAAAATGAAATAAAACTTCGAGTAAGATGGAAAATGTTTATTTTTGTATACTTCCACTTTATAGGTTCAGCTGCACAATTTGGAGCTTTGCATTATATGGTCCATGGTAAATCCGACAATGGAAAATGTCTGTGGTGTCCCTTGTCCCTTGATGCCCTAAGAACATGTTTATTTTGCTTAATCCCGCCCTGCCCGGCGCACACGCATTCAGAATATTTTTGAAGAGATGGGTGCATCTGTTCCTGTACTGAGCATATTGGGCTGTGCTGCTCCAAAATACAGTGATCTTATAGATAGTGCTACTTCTCAATCCATGGAAAACCCAAGAATCAACACAAACAGTAGGAAAGTTCCCTGTGTCAGCAGCAGGGCTTTCAGGATGCTGACATGGAATATCACCTAAGTGAGCATTTGTCAGAACTCAAATATTCCCTTATTCATCCACCTATACATTACTCTGAGACTTGAGCACCTGCTCCAGAGTTGTCTGTAATCTACTTGTCAGTCATTCCTTAACTGTACATATTCTGTGAGCGCTGAAAGCTTGATTTTGTTTACGCTTCTGGATATGTTCAGTAGGGAATGAAATATTGCACTTGCGACCTTCTGTGAGAAAAGAAAGCTTGCTTTCCTACTGCCATGCCTGTTCTGTGAGGAAGCAAAGCTTGCTTTGCTGCTGCCTGATTTTTACCTGTTCTGTAATTGCAAAAGGTTGTACTCTTTCTGCCCAAGGTGTACCTGCCCTTTGAAGGAATGTTCCCACTGCTGCTGCCCCAATTTATGAAAAAGCAAATTATGTTGTGAATGCACTTGCGTAAAATGCTCAGATCAGTCAGAAGCTTTCTTTTGTAGAACCGGAGGCAAAACGTAGCAGCGGTACCCTGACCCATAAACCTTGGTTTCACTCCTGGCTTTCCAGCTTTTCCAAACGTTGTCACTGTGAGCTATTCGTTTTCTTCACGGTTTTTCCTTTATCATTGTCCTCACATTTGAGAGCACCATGAAATAATACCTGTTAAGGATGTGCATTTTACAAAAACCTATCTTGTATATTGTTTGGTAGACCATAATCTTGTTCAGCATATAACAATATAGTTTTATAGAGGAGAAACAAGACCTCTGGCTTGCCTCCTTAGACATAAAATTGTCGGTAGGCTGTGTGGTTCGTTAATTCTAATAAGAATCACGGGATCTGACCTTTACTGCCTCACTCACACTACCCTTTTCCACTGTTAATTAGCCAGAAGATGATTGGGTGCGTGGCAGATGGTCTAAAGGCCTATGCACATCTTCTTTACAGCTGCAAATGTGGGTTGCCAGCGTAGTCAAGGCCTTTTTCAGTGGCCCACCCTTTGAAGCATGCTGTACATGCCGACAGCTTCACCAATGGTGCATTCTAGGACTTCTTTATGGAGTGGGGCCTTAGGAATTGTGCACCCCCTTCCCAAACCCCCGTATTTTTGACGCTGATTAAGATGCTCTGTGACCCACGGACTGTTTCCTAATATATGCTGTGAGAGACTTATAGTACCGAGGAAAAAGCCTGAGCCTTGGGGGCAATATTCAAACGTTGAAACATGTGGGAAAAGAGAAGCTGTGCCTTTTGCTATACCCTCATGTTTTTAATCATATGGTAGGGAGGCACAAGTAAAACCTTTTTAGTTAGCCACACACTCATTTCATTTAGGTCTGACAGTTTAACAAGGGGTGAACATACATTTTGACATAAGGAACATCACCTCACCCAAACTAGGGAACTCCTAACTAGGAGACCACAACAAGTAAGAACAGTACTCTCTGATGCTTCCGAGTGCTAGGTGTGCAACCCATTGATTAGGCATACCGCACTAGGTAGTTGAGGGTTCATCATGCTATAATAGTATATGAATATATGGTAATTCCATAGGAGGTTTGTCTGTTTCTTCTATTGGTTTTGTACTTTTTGTATAGTTTTTATCTGTATAGAAATCCTACAACAGTTCTTTAATGCCCCTCTGTCCCTCTTTAGTGTGTTAGCTCCCTTTGTTGCCCCTGTCTTGTATGTGTGAAAGAATAGTGTGATGTTCTTTCTGTGACTGCCACCTGTCCCTTACTTGTTTGTTTTAGGGAAAGTTGCACTGCTGCTTTTCATGTTTTACCTTCATTGTGTTGTGAAGCTCAGTATAAAACTTTACAAAGGAAAAATGATTTGCATTGCCGGTGCTTGCTATTATTATATGATTGAAAGCGTGAAGCCTCATACAATGTAAGCACATTTACTTTTGGTTTTATGTGTGAAACAGGCAGATTTTGAAATGGGCTGGACAACTTTGTAAAAATTTTAAACATGAGTGACAAGTGGTGCCCATCTCATGTATAACACCTTCAGTCACTTCTGGCATTTTAGCCAACAGCACTTTGAAAGGTGGGATTTTGAGTCCTTAATGAAAGTGTTGAAAGCTGAATTAAAACCCCACAATGAAGCATGCTGTTTGAAAAGCAATGATTGGCTGATGATATTATATGCTGTGGTGCCTTGCGAAATGCAAAATAATACTTAGCGCTTGACTTCTTGCCTTTTGTTTTCTAGGCAATTGTGAGTTAAACAGCCCAGTGGATGAAAGGGGAGAGCTAGCCTTTCAAATGTAAATAGGATCATATCACTGATAATGGGCTATCATTAACACTCCTTGGAAAACCAGCAGGCTAACATTTTTATTTACAAGAACAATGCAAGCAGCAGTTGTAGCTGGGCACCTCTGAAGAGAAACATAGAAGGGGAAACCAGTGTGCTGTTACCACTCTTCCTAAGGGGAGTTTGGTGCGATTTAGGTGGAGCATCTGCATCACTGCGGTGATGTGCCCTGCCTTGAACAGTTGCAGCACATACTGCACTGTGAGGGCACACAGTGGTGACACCCCCTGCAGAACCCTCGCTTAAGTCTTGTCTGCTGAGCTGTCCTTGGTTGACCACTTGCAGAGAAGGATGGCATATGGGTTGCAAGGTTTTAGTGTATTTGACACATGTATACCTTTCAGAGACAATTGTATTATAAACCACAGTGATAGTGGGGGGCATGGCTTAGCTGGCTGCAAGATGGCCGCACTTTAAGTGGGCTCTGCCGGCCAAGCCAAAATCCGTAATAATCCTGCAGTTGAGCTCTGCCCTGAACTCTGCTATCCTGACACATCTTACCCTGGGGCGTTCCCCTGCGCAACTTTCAGCCTCCGGCGACGCGGAGGAGCGGAGATCAGCCGCCCGATCCACGCGCCGGGCCCGGGCCGTGCCGACAGTGAGGCCCGGCCTTCCTGCCTCGTTGCTGCTGCGGCCCCTCGTGCCTGGAGGGCTGACCGGAGGACTGCGGGGGACCCCGGACTGCTGGAGCCGGTGAGTGCCGCTGCCGCCGGGCTTTGCATGGCGGGATTGGGGGAGCGTGTGCTGCACCGCCCGGCCCTTCCCGCGGCGCGGGCGCCATTTTTCCTGATCTCTGGCGCCCGCTATCTCGGCTCTCGGTGCCCGGGCAGGGCGACGGGGGTGGCGCGCTCCCTGCCGCGCTCTGCTCCCTGCTGGTGCGTCCTCTCGGCTCCCCCTGAAGTGCTGCCACGATCGCCAGGTGCCACCTGCCCTCCATGCGGCCGCCTCCTGCCTGATTTCCATTACACCGCCCTGGCCCCCACGTGGCCGCGCCGGCCTACACTCCACTGGGCTGTCTGGCTCTGGGCCCCACTCACCGCATCCACCTGCCAGAGGATCCACGCCTCGCGACGCGACCTGTGGTCACTCCGACCTCCCTGCTTGCAGTGAACTAGCTACTACGTCCTCCTGCACGGGTCCCTCGGCCCCTGGACTGCTGACTTGGGCCTCGGAGCTCTGCTGCCCACCTCATAGCCACAACTGCTTCTGGTGCCTTCCGGCCGTCTGGCCCTGCTCTCCTTCGGCGGGTGCAGTCTCTGCGGGGGTTTTGCGGCGGGGCTGGGGGTGTGCGTGCCGCACTGCGGGGCCTCCCTACTCATCAGTGCTGCGGGGTTCTCCCTACTACTTCTCCGTCGGCTGCTTGCGACGCTGGCCCCACGCTGGGGGCTGCCTGCCCCCCGCGGCTCCCCGCTGCATCGCCCCCGCGGTTGTGCCATCCTGCTATGCCGGCCGCACCCTGACGACTTTACCTGTGGCCCCTGCCGCGTTTGGTGCCAACTGGCTTCTGCACCTCCTACCCGCCTCTGCAGGCCTCGCGCTGTCATTGCGCCGCCTCTCCTGCTGCTTTTGGCTGGGCCCCCTGGATACTTTGGGCACTTGCTACCCCTCCGAGCTGGGAGCGACGCGGCCTCCCTGGGACTCTGCTGCGGCTGCAGTGGCGGCCTGTGTTCCTCCACTATTTTGCCAGCCTGCGAGAGCACACCCTGCGCGGGGCCCTGCTGACTCCCCGCTGCACCTGCGGACACAGTGAATATCTACACCTGCCCGCCTGCATTGTCGGCCTGCGACCCCCCCCCCCCGTAGCACCGCCTGTCGCCCTCTTCCTTTGCTGTTGCCTCCCACCTGCTCCTGCCGGCCATGGGGAGAACTGATCCTAAGCAGCCCAAGATCGCCTTCGACCAGCGCCGCCCGACGCGACAGGATGGCGCAAGCTCTGATGGGGGCGACCCCGCTGCCATCACGGAGGCAGCCCCCGCACGTGAAGATGATCTAAAGGCAATCGTGCTAGACGTTAAATCCACGGTCACAGGCATTGCGGCTCAACTCGATCAGTTGTCTGCCCGTCTGGACTCAGTCAAGGCCCGAGTTGACTCTCATGACGCCCGTCTTTTGCATGTCGAAACCAGGGTCTCTGATGCCGAGGATGCCGCCACTCAGGATCGCCAAAAATTGTTACAGATGGATAAAGTACTTGACCTCATTCGGAATAAAAATGAAGACTTGGAGGCGCGCTCCCGCAGGAGCAACCTTTGCATCACGGGAGTGCCTGAATCCACCAATATCTCCCGAATGGAGGATTCTGTAGAACAGCTCATCAGAGAAATCTTCGGCGACATCCTCTCCTCCGTCTTCATTGTCGAGCGGGCTCACCGCGCCCTCGTCCTGGCCTGCCGGCTCACCCCATCGTCGCCAAAATCCTGAACTTTAGAGACCGTGATGCCATTCTCCGGGCGGCCAGAGAAAAGGGCGAAATTCGCCACCAGGGCAACTCCCTTTCGTTTTATCCTGACTACACCATCGCGGTCCAGGCGGCTCGCCGCGAATTCCTCCCGGCGAAGCGGATCCTTCAAAAGCATGAGGTTTCCTATTCACTGGCATATCCTGCGAAACTTCGTGTCCGGCAGGGTGCAAAAACGCTCATCTTCCCGGATCCTAAAGAAGCTCTGGCCTTTGCAAAGAAACTGGACAGGTCGCATCGCTCTTCGCCTATTGACTCTCAGGCCCCCGCGGCCGACCACCTAAGTGACAATGACTGACTTGCTGAGTAATCATGTTTGATTGCTGATTGCGTTCCATGTGGTTTCAACGCCTACTCCATGTTGACTCTTTATAGCTGCAGCCCTCAGGGTGTGCCGTTCCCGGTCCATACATTGGGGCTTGTGTTTATTTGTCATTTGATATCTTTTGGTTGTTGTCTGCTATGCTTTAGGGCTTGGCCACCCTGCCTTCACGGCAGGGGTGTATGCTGAGCGACGCCATGCCTCCACGGGATAATTCCCTTTCTTGACATGGACTCTCCCTTTCCCAGTTTGGGGTTCCTGGGGTGGGTGTGGGTGGTATCTCAACCTGTTTGGGGGTTGGTGTGGGTGAGGGGGTGGTGGATCTTCTGGGGTTGTTTCATGAGGGGGGTGGGTTAGGTGGTTGGGTTGGGGGTATTTGGGGACTGTTGCTGCTTATTGGGGCTTTGTTGTTCATTCTTACACTGCTTCATGACATTGGCTCCTTCATGACACGCCATTTCTATTTTGTACGTCTCCCTTATGCACCCTATGGGCTCATTGTCACGCTCTCTCAATGCATCTTAGCTGTTCGACTCTCTTCCGAGGGCACTACGGTGATTGTACTGGCGCCCCCATGTGAGGCTCTGTTTGAGTTTTGGATCATGTTACCACTCTGCGCCCTCAAGCTTACTGCACTGATCTTACTCTCGCACCATTTGTTGCAGCACCACACGCGTCTGCATAAATCGTTTTTCTCCCCTTTCGTACCACTGCTTTACCTGTCATGGCATTATGACGGACACTGTCCTATGGACCTGGAACGTCCGGGGGCTTAACGACCACCGAAAGGCGCGACTGGTCCACGCCCACCTCATTCGACATGGGGTGGACGTCTGTTTTCTGCAGGAGGCCCATCTCATGCCCGCCACGTCCTCTAGGCTTCTCTCTCGACATTGGGGCGAAATTCACTCCTCTTACTACTGTAACTACTCTCGGGGGCTGTCCATCCTGTTACCTAAGGGGCTTCCTTGGCAGACTTCCCAGGTGATTGTCGACCCTGGGGGACGCTTTGTGCTCCTTCATGGCATTCTTCACGCCCAGCCCCTGATACTTGCTGCTCTGTACGGGCCCAATTGCGATGACCTTGATTTCTTCGCACAAGTTTGGCACCACATTTCAGCCCTCGGCCCTGCTGCGCTTCTCTGGGGGGGGGGGGGGATTTTAATATAACACTGTCTTCTACCCTTGATCGGTCCGGTCCCCGCATCTCTCACCCACGCGCCACTGCCCTCCTCCGCTCCATTCTTACTGACAACTCTTTGTTCGACGTATGGCGTCACTCTTGCCCCGACACGCGCGAGGGCACTTGTCGCTGGCTCCCGCGGCTGCTGGTCCCGCTTGGACCTCTGGATCACTACCCCGGACGCCCTAGCTTGGCTCCTCTCCGTCGACCACATGGCGCGTACCCTCTCCGACCACGCTCCTGTTCGTTTATGCCTGCGCCTTCCATACTCCCCATGTCGTGCTTTCTCCTGGCGGCTTCCCCCCAATGCTCTTCGTGACTCTGTATTTTGCGATGAAATACAGACTGCAATCACAAACTACTTCGAGCTTAATGAGGGTTCTGTAGATTCCCCTTCCATGCTCTGGGAGGGTTTCAAAATCGTTGTTCGTGGTGAAAGTATCTCTAAACAGTCCGGTGTCCTTCGCTCCATCCGCGGCACTCTGGACAAATTGGAAAAGGAGATCCAGGATCTCGACTCTTCTCGTGCTCGGGACCCCAACCCCGATAAGCTTGCTCAGATCTGGGGAAAACTCACCGAATTCGCTGATGAGGCCAACAGAGAACTTACATTTCTAGGTAGAGAGGCTCGGGCGCGCCGCTTTGGCGAGGGCGATCGCCCGGGGAAAACCCTGGCTAACCTTCTTCGCCCGCATCCTATATTAACGCCCTCCGGGATGGCGGTCCTGATCGGACAACTTCACCCGAAGAAATCAAAGCGCGCTTTATTTCATTTTATACTCAACTTTACATGGCCGGCTCAGTGCCTTCGCGTGAGGTCCTTGACCAATATTTTAACACCCTCCAGCTGTAATGGCTCGGTAATCCCCTCCGGGAGTTTCTTGACGAGCCTTTCTCCAAAGAAGAGATACTAGCTGCGATTAATGGCATGCCCGGTGACAAGGCCCCTGGCTTGGACGGCCTGCCGGCCGCCTTCTACAAGGCCTTTGCCCCTATTCTGGTTCCTCATTTAGCCGCCATGTATAATGAGTCCTTTGAAACTGGACAGCTCCCCCCATCGCTTCGCGAGGCCCTACTCACTTTGCTCTTAAAGCCGGACAAATCACCTGAGTTGCGAGACTCTTACAAGCCCCCTGTCACTCATAAATACAGACAATAATATTTTTGCTAAACTGCTCGCATCGCGCCTTCTTCCCCTCATGCTGCTCATTGCCCGCCCGGACCAGTCCGGTTTTATCCCTGGCCGTGCTACCTCCCACAATCTTCGGACCATTTTTTCCGTTCTCCATCAAATGAACCCAGCGCTCCCGGCAGTGGCGGCCTTGCTTGACGCTACGAAAGCCTTCGACACCTTAGAGTGGCCCTTCCTGTTTTATCTCCTCCCCCCGCTTGGGCTTCAGCCCGGTCTTTATACGAAAAGTGCTGCTCCTCTATACCCTTCCCACCGCCCGTCTTCGGCTCAACGGTCAAATTTCTGACCCCATCTCCATCGAGCGCGGCACTCAGCAAGGGTGTCGACTGTCACCAATGCTTTTCACCATCGCAATGGATCCTCTCGCGGCTCGACTGCGCCAACATCACAGTAGAGCATCGGCTTTGCGGCTCGTGCTATACTGGTTTCTATGTACGCGGACGATGTCACCCTCTACGTCCGCAACCCTCAAGAGAACCTCAGCCCTCTGGTCCGTGAGGTGATACGCTTTGGCAGCTACTCGGCATCCAGGTGAACTGGAACAAGTCTGTGCTATTTCCTCTCACCGATGCCACGATGCCCTTTGATCCGGACTATCCCTTTATGTGGGCGTCTGAGCCTACTAGGTATCTTGGGATCTGGCTCAGTAGAGACGTCGATTAACTCTGGAGGGCCAACTTTGGTCGCGCGGTGGACTGGTTGGAGTCCAAGATCCCCCTCTGGAGCCGGTTGCCACTCTCTTTAGCCGGTCGCATAGCCATTGCCAAGATGGTAGTGCTTCCGAAGTTTTTATATTTATTCGTCAATATCCCCATTCCTCTCACCGCTCACTTTTTTTGTAAAATCCGTTCTTTGGTGATCACTCTGATCTGGGCCGGCCGACAACCCAGGATCGCATACAATATTCTAACTCTCCCTGTGTCGCGCAGAGGACTTGGTGCCCCCGACTTCAAACTCTATGCCCTCAATTCCCAGGCCAGCTTCCTTCACTTTTGGCTTCATCCCACTCCGTTTCAGCCCCACGTCGCGGTGAAAGCTGACCTGGCCGTCCCGTGGCCGCTCACTACCGCTCTGTTTGCCCCGGCGAGGCCTCCACGTGCCGAGATCGACACGGTTGAGACCCTGCGCTGGGCATGGGAGGGGCTCCGGAAAACTTCAGGTTTGGACATGCTTTCTGCGGATGCGATGCCCATCGCCCATCACCTGGCTTTCCCCCCTCTTCAGTCTTCAGGGATGTTGAAGCACGCCACTCGTCTTGGGCTTTCTACTGTGTCCGATCTCTACCCTGGGAACACATTCTTTACACCTGCTGTTGACTCTGGCCCTATGGACACTTTGCTTTACTATCCGCTCAGGGCTGTCTGCAAGAAGCTCCACTCCTCGTTCCCCCAACCTCCTTCCTCGATGGCCACTCTCAATCTCCTTTACACGTCCCCCTCCCCAAAGAAATTAGTTACTAAAATCTACGCTCTCACGCTGGCGGCATCTTCCATCTCCACTGATAGGGCGCGCGTGGCGTGGGAGGAGGACCTAGGTGTCGAAATCTCCCAAGCCGATTGGCTGTATTGCTACACTCAGATTAAACGTATCTCCCCTAACTATCGTCTGCGCCTTATCCACTTTAAGTATCTACACAGGCTCTATCGGACCCCTGCGCAACTGCACAGGATAGGACTCATTGCCAATGATGGATGCCTGCGCTGCTCTGCGCCTGCGGCCGACTTCTCCCACCTCGCCTGGTTCTGCCCTCAGGTTTCCGCTTACTGGCGTGAGGTCTGCGTTGCAATTTCTGAGATCACCTCGTCTTTGGTCCAACCCGACCCTCTGCTTTGCCTTTTAGGCTTTGTCAAACTCTGTCCAGATGCCTCCCGTAGACTGATTGCCATGCTGCTTGTCCTCGCGCGGCGCAGGGTCTCCATGTGTTGGGGTCGTAGGCCTGCACCGAAGGTGGCCCTTTGGCTGGAGGATGCTTCCCGTTGCCAGACTCTCCTGTCCGAATTCTGGGACCTAATGCCTGCCAGATCCCGCCCACTTGATATTTGGGGACCGCTTGTATCCTACCTTTCGAGTCACAATCCCCGGCGACCTCTCCCGCGCTCCCTGCCGGCGCTCCGCCTGCGGCGGCCGCCGGTGAAGGTCAATGAGTCTCCTCCTCACTGTTCCCCCTTCCCCCCTGTCTCTCAATGTCTCCCCATTTCACACATGGTGCCTTTCACGGTGGTTCCCCCTTATTGTTTTGGTTTATCCACGACTTATTTCATTTATATTGTTTTTCAGTGGTGCATGTAAATGGTAACCTTCGCTATTCTTTGTCGTATAGCTGTGCAGATTATCTTGTCCTGGTGCAATTTTGTATTTTTGTTGTGCTCAATCCTCAAAGGTTTTTGAAAATGGAAAAAACCCAAAAAAAAACACTGATAGTGTGGTGTGAAAATGCTACTTTTTGAGATTCGACTCCTTTCTCAGGTCATTGCAAGCTGTTAAAACAAGCATTTGCAATGCAATGGGTCTCGCAATTACGATATTTTGAGCTATTGGCATTGTAAATGACCATGCCTTTTTTATTTGTTTAAAAAACAACACATAAATAATAGGCATTGTTATTTACAATACCAATAGGTTAAACTTTATATCCCCTCGCCCCTCCCCGCTCAGACCCACAGCCTCAGAGAGCCAAGGGGGGAGGGAGCCCCCCCGAGCTGGCCTTATTTTCATGCTTAAAATTCTCATTAGGGTCGTTAAACACCATACTTCCCTCTCAAGTAACACAGGCAGGGCATAAATTGTGTGCAAGAATAACAAACCATGCTCGCTCGAAGATACCCACACCGCAGACACTCCTCGAGCGGGAGAGTGGGGCATGGGGTGGGAACCAAGGGGAAAACGGGGCCAGGAGCCCTGCAGCACCACCACACGGTAGAAAAGACATGGCTGCTTCCTAACACAGCTTAACTTGTAAAAAAGTATATGCAGGTCGCAGGTTTTTCTAAAAAAAAAAAAAAAATAATAATAAACTCGCCAAATACTAAGGCTGTCTTGTTTTTCACCACTTCCAGTCTCCTTTTCTCGCTCTTTCTCATCTTTCCCATCCCAATTATTTTCACCTTTCAGCATCTCTTTTGCTGAGGGTCAAAGTCTGATGGCGAAACTAAGTCTTGGGCAATTACCGGCACACAACAAGCACTGGTCAAGTAACAAGCCAACACCGAACATCAATTACTACAAACTGAGTCGTAACAGCACACCGACTCAAACGAATCCATGCCACTACTCCGGAAATGGAAAATAACTTTGCAGTTCAGTACACTGATGGAGCAACTGGATCCTGAGAAACTCCTGAGGACCTGACTTTTTAACACTCTGTCGCTTCCTGGTTCTTCTCCTTCTATTCTTTTGGGCAACCTCCGATAACAATCTACTAGGCAGAGGAGTAAAATCTGATCCAATGAGGACTGCCGGATCTCATTGGGCAGAGTCCACAGAAGTGATGCTATGGTCGTGTACTTCGTTCTAGGTGAAGTAGTACCGAGTGATGGGCAACACTGTTAAGTCTGAGCATTTGGAACAGCTGGAGTGAGCAGGAGGGGACACTTATTGTACGTGTGCACACATGGTGGACGTGTGCACACATGATGGAAAGCGTTGGGTGGCGGTGTGCACTGTCAATCTTTCCATGTTGGACTTGTACAGAGGGTAGTGTTCGTGTACAGGCAACCGCTCTGTATGCACAAGTGCAGGGCGGTATACAAAGTCAGGATGACGGTTTGTGGAAAGTATTACAACCTGCGCGTGCATGGTTTTAACTGCCCAGCATAGACAGCTGTGGTATTGTTGGGGTGACTAGTGTTTAGTGTGCAATAAGTATGGAATCCAGCATGACCTATCAGGTATGCGCGCACACAGAGTGCAAGCCCTCACCTACTTCGCAGAACCAGTTGCAGGAGCCTCTCGTTAGAATTTTATTATGCACATATACACACCGTGTGCGCAATACTTGGTGTGCACGTAGTGACTGGGGTGATACATGCTGCTGGAGTTGGTGTCCCTCGTGCAGGAGGTTAGTGTGTACCACGGCATGCCACACGTGCACACGCCGCGCGCAGCCCCTCACCTAGCTCGCAGGACTTGTGACAGGGGTGCAGAGGGCGGCTGAGGTGGTGCATGCTGCTGGCGTTAGTGCCCCGTGTGCTGGAGGTTAGTGTGCAGGAAGCCACGCGTGCACACGCAGCGCGCAGCCCCTTATGTAGCTCGCAGGACTTGTTGCAGAGTGTGCAGTGGGCGGCTGGGGTGGTGCATGCCGCTGGTGTAAGTGCCCCGTGTGCAGGAGGAGAGTGTGGTGCACACGCCGCGCGCTGCCCCTTACCTAGCTCCCAGAGCCGGCTGAGATGGTGCGGGTTGCAGCACACCAGCTCGGGCTCAGCCTTGCCGTGCCTCTCGCAGCCGCTGAGCCGCTTCAGCTCGCAGGAATGCCTGAGGTCGGGCCATCGAAAGAGGCGGCAGAGTAAGAGCGGCAGGACTTGCGGCCGGGCCTCGGCGGGTAGCAGGAGGCAGGCGGTCCGGGTGCCCCCCCTCCCCCCCCGGGACTCCACGGCCTGCAGCAGCACCTCCAGCTGCTGCTCCTTCAGTGCCGAGTGGCCCAGCGCCTTCAGTTCCGCCTCAGAGGGGCCCTGCGCGGCCCGGGCGATCTTGGCCGCCTTGCCCATGCAGCAGCCCCCGGTGCCGCCGGGGTGCGTGTCCCGGGCCTCGGCCTCCGTGCCCTCCCTGCAGCTGCTTGCCTATATTTGCATCGCGCTTTCACTTTAACAATAGCTGCCGCCCCACACAGCACTCGCGGGGTTGGCCGGTAGCTATTGTTAAAGTGAAAGTGCGATGCAAAAATAAACACGCGGCCGCCCTTGCAAAAGCCGAATGGAAAAAAGAGTGCTTACCGACTAATGAAGGAGACAGTGTAACGTCGCAAGTAAAAGATCCAGTCCTGTTGGGCGGTCACAAAAGGAGACAGGGCGGTAACAAGGAGGGACTAAGAAGCCTCATTATCAATCGGAAGCCAGCGTTTACCATGGACAATGACACCAGCCAATGAAAAATATGGGCGGGGCTTCAACACCACTTCTAAAACATACCCTACTACAGCATGCCTCGCAGAGCGAGCAGCGCATGCACTGCAACGCTAGGCTCGACCTAAAAAAGGCAACTTGTAACGCTGACAGTGACGTAACATACCATCTATGTGTAGTAAATACCCCATTTACGCATTTGTGCATCTTGGTACTAAGTAACATATTTTTTATTAACCTGACTCGGTATTACTCATTTTATGGTCCTGAGGAGAATAAAAGGCTGATTCGCCTTGCTGGGATTTGAATCTGTGTAAGTTCAAACACAGATTCCTGGCATTGGCAGATTTACCTAAATAGGACATCTACACTTGGTCGTTTAAAAATCTCTCCACATATCTCTCCACATATCCCTCCATACAGGACAAATGTTGCACACATTTTAAAATCTAACTTATTAGTGGTGGTATAGGGGGTATATTAAATCTTTTTAAAAAAATGATACACAGTTCTGTCCCGTCCCTCTGGGATGCCGACCTCAGCTTTAACTCTCAATAATGGATGGAGCATTGGGTAGGCCAGCATTCCAGCCTCAAACTGTTAAAGACTCCCTTTCATTCCTGAATCACACCACACTGTTGTGGTAAGCTCTTTAACTCTTGCTTGGACTATTGAATTTCCCTGTACAACTGCCTACCCAATAAACAGACTCCAAAAAGCACAGCATGGCAGAGTCCGTCTGATACATGGAGTGAAAGAAAAAAAAAAAGCCCAACACACCACTGTAGATAATTTCCCATGCTTCCCTTCAAACCGGCTTGCTTTCAAGATCTTGTTTCTCCCATTTAAATGCATAAGTGGCGCAGCACCCACATACCTGTAAGGAAAAATGTAAAAGAAATATATGCCCCATACAGACCCTGCGTTCCACGAACTGCTACTTCCTCCACTTTCCCAAATCCACTGCCCGATGCTTATCAGTCTTGGGCCCCCCCATGGTCATCAGCCTCCACCCTGCACTTGCAGGACTCCAACAACCTCCTCTCCTTCAGGAAACAACTGAATATTGACATGCTCTGAGATGTCCGCCCCTTCTTTCTCCCCCAGCTCTTCTGCGTTTAGAAGCAATTCAATTTTGAACTGTGTGCAATACAAATACGTTTAAATAAAGAAGTTGGTGAATCTCCAGAAAGGTGGCTTGGGCCTGTTGAATAAATAAGGAACAGAATGCCGTGGCTTCCCTGCAACAGAAATGTAAGTTGGGCAATATAATGCCGCCAAACTTCAAGGGGAGTTGAAGGTCTAATGCTTGCTTCCTATGCCCTCAAATCTTTGGGGGATATGCACATCTTTGAAGAAGCTTTATACATTCCCTTATGGGACCACATATTCAGATTTTGGATCTTGACTAGGATAATCTGAGTGCATTTGGTAACCAGAGTATATACCAGACTTGATTGCAAGCTGCTCCATTTCACTCAAAACCGTGTTAGGGACACAGTTTATCAGCACATCATTGAAAAACACAGACTGTGGAACTAAATTAACATTGTACCAAGGGAATCATCGGTGAATAAAGAAGCACCATATAAGATTGTTTGGACCATGTGGTGTTGGGGAGACAAGGCAGCTCTGCTCTTCGCCACATTGGATGGAGACTGCAGTGTGTGTTGCTATAGAGAGATATAACTGCTTGTGATTGGTACAGTGCCTGTACCTAATTAAGTATTGCAACAGAAGTTCTTATATTATTTAAAGCTGCCAAAAGGAAGCTTTACCTATCCTGGTTGATGGCTTTCTTGGTGTACATTGTAATGAATAGAAAATGTTGGCGGGTCTCTGCTTTCCACTAAAGTACCCAGGCAGTGCTCATCTAAACTGCGGGTAACCTGTCCGTCTGCATTTTTGTTTCATAGGCAATTGGCCAGAAGGCACATGTAGGTTGGTGTCCTATGGTAAGAGTCAGGGATGTTTATGGGGGTGCAGAAAGCGCACCACAATGATGACAACACCTCTCCTGTGTTAGTTTGTCAAATCATTCAATAAATGCTCAAAAAGAAAATGTTAATCCTGAAAAGGTGTACTATTTCATTATATTAATTGAATTTCACTCTGCTAATCGTCAACTTGCTCGAATATATATTGTGAACCTTTTTAAATTGATTTACATTACATTGTGTATAAAAAATAAAAAAAATGCCTCTACATTTCGAGCTCTTCCTCGGGGCGCTTGTTTAAAGAGAAACTGTTCATTAAAAGAAGAAGGGTTTATCAACAATTCATTAGAAACTGCACGGTTGTCCAATGGTCAAAAAGAAAAAAAACATTGTCAAGAATTGAGAACCTATTCTAATGTCCAAAACATTTCTGAAGAATTAAATACTGAGCCCAAAAAATTACAATCAACATATGTGCATATTTTATGAGAAAAAGATGAGTAATTAATACAGTCCTATTGACTGCTCAAAAATGTTGTGGCCTAAGTTACCGACTGCTTTCAAATCCATATTATTCACTAAAGAAAAGGGCTGTCTTTCCAGTGTTCACAAGAGGTATTTGATTCCCTCCATATATCCTAGAAGATAAATCCAAAATGCTTATTCCATTTGTAATGTTCATTCATATATACAGTCAATTCTTAACTGTTTCTCTGATGGGTCGTTATCGGAGTCATTCAAAGGCTTGCAGCCTGGTGTAGCAAAGACGCCGCCCCCGGGAATTTAATTGACGTCCTCTTTTATGTAACTGTTAATTCATGGGGTTCTATAACCCAGAACTCTAACAGCGTGCATGCTTCATTCTGTAGAAGGCTATTCCATGTGTTTGGATCCCATTGGGTGCCATATCTGAAGAGGGGTATATCTGCGTAGTGACCTCATGTTTATAATACGTTAACATGCAGAGATTACGAAACAGTCGGAGCGTAAACTTCCTTTATTTGAAAAATATGAATGAATGCTGACAAGTTCTGCAGTGCAGATGGTCATGAACAACCATTGAATGGGAAAGACTTCTACATTATCTGTACATAATTTTTAAGATAAGTTTCATAATGTTGTTTTTAGTGTTTAATGGATGTCATGATTATTTAAACCATTGTGAGAAACTCGTAAAGGAAGCATGCCAATTCCAGTGTATGGTTGAGATCTGTTGGAAGCATAGTGTTGCGATTATTTATCCCTGACATTTCTCATTGAGACTGTCTTTTGGTCTCGCTTCTGTATTTCACTGGAGGAACAATTTCCGATACTTGAAATCTTAGTTGTCATGAGATGTCCTTTTTCTATAAATTGGTTAGCCATACCAGAATTGTTGTTTTTGGCTCCTATTGTACATTTGTTTTCTGTGGTTATTTCTTTGATCCTCCTTTGTCTTCCAAGAGGAGCATTTGAGGAGGTAAACACAGTACAAAGTATCTCATGTTGACTTGAGGATGAGTTACATTTTCTTTTCATCTGGTGTACCATTGGGCCTTTTATTATGTTGTAATTACTGCAATTTAGGCAAGGAACAGTTCCTTTCAAATTTTTTTTCCTTGGTAAAAATCATAGGTTGTATCGTTGTACAAATGTCCTTACTGTTTCTGCTCCTTTTGTTAGCCAACAAAGCGAGAATGGATGCAGCAAGAGGTTCATGAGCACATTATCCTCTTCTTTGATGCTCCAATGTTTTGTATTTTTTTGGATCAGTTTGCTTTGTTGATGGTATTTAAACACCAAACTAGTTGACATTTCTATTTTCTTGTCCTTAACATCTCACAGTACAATTTAACACAAGTCAAACATAGTCTTAGAAAGGCGGACGTCCTCTGTGCCTAAATGTACTTCCCAAATAGAATTTCATATCGGTGTTCTCTTGTTTAAATCTGTGACAATTTAGACTCAAATGTTTCTTCAACCCACTGGAGACACCCAGGATGGTTTCAAACTAGAAATCAAAATGTATACCTCCATGGAATCATGCCATTTTGGATGCTTTTGAGAACTTAGTCCTCAATGACGACAAGAAAACTGTTCATTATTCAAATTGGAAATATGATAATTTCCAGTGAGAAAAATTCATTAAAACGACTGACTTCCAACCCCAGCATTACTATTCTACTGGTTTCCTAGAGATTTTGGCCGCTGTGCCACTGCACCCTTCAAATCATTGCCCTAGTGCCTGCAAGGTGACTGCACTGGTGACTGCTTGTTTACTAGTAACATATAGCAACAATCTGTGTTCAGTGGGTTTCCTAGACCTTTTGGCCCTTGTTCCATTGCATCTGCTGCACCATTCATATCATGACCCTAGTGACTGCAAAGACAAATGACGAAATAGTTTCTATCCAGTAATGTATGTGTTCCGAAAAGGGCTCAGTTGGAGACTAAATACATAATTATTGTGTAGGTAAACAAACGCAAGAAAAATCCTGAAAAGTTCCTTTAAACTTATCCATCTCTCCAAAATGAGTTGCCACAGATGTCATAAATAAAGCATCTGCTTTACACATCAAAGTGCAAACTAAGTGTTAAATTGTGCAACAATGTGGCTGGCTCTTTCATGTAAAAAGACCTTATCCTGTGCTTGACAGTGAATGGGCTATAAACAGTGTACATTGCCCAAGATCACCATATGTTAGGCTGATGCTGAGACTTAAGTACGGTTTTCTACTTTGTTCCTAAAAAGGCAGTTTCACAAATTAAATGGACTCGCCAAAGAGAAATTTTGCAAAAACATGCAAATGTTTTGTGCAGATGAAGAACAATATACCTTCTGAGAAAGCTATATCAAAATAAATTAAAAAAAAGTTCAAAAGCAGGCTCCATGGAAAAAGTACGCTGCATTCCTCTTTCCTATAAACGCTCTCACTTTGAAATCAGCTGAGAGCAAAATAACCAGGCTCTCAGCAAAACACAGCTTGACATTTGATCTCTCTTTGAATGCCCAGCAAAAGTGACTAGATAAAATCAAGATTTAAAGGCCAGTTTATTACAGAAAACAAGATTGTGGAAGAATACTGTAAAAACGGCTTTAGCATGTGGAGGTATGCACTCAACCTGCACAGCCTAAAGCAAGAAAAGCAAGAAAATTTGAGTTACAAACCACAACGCCAATAGCAAGCCACGGGCGGAATGCATTCCTAGGTCAACTTTCTGAAAGTCCACAAGATGTCTTTCGCAAACCAGGTAGGTGACGACCTAAAAAGGTGCCACTATACCACCTTGCCCCTCCAAAAGATCTTGCTGATGAAGCAAGTGGCCCTGAAACCCATCTAGTTTCCACCTCTGCAGTCAAACGGGGCCAAAATTTCCAAGCTTGAACCGGAATGTCTAGTGGCCTCAAAAGACACCTACTGTAGATAAACAAATTTATTAAGGGAATTACTAGGATGTGCAATTATGCACAATGGAATCAAGCAATTGAACCGATGTAAATTCTACACTGCCTCAAAATTCACCAATTATATCAAGAAAGAATAAAAAACGATTGAAAAACAAAACTCAATAAAAAGCATAAAAGGGGGGCTTTATCCCAGCAAAACTTCTTTCCCATTTCCTCCAAGTCAGGATCATTGTGTAGAGACACTAGTCAAGTCAAGAAAAACGTTGTTCGGTTTCAGGCAAACCATAAAGCCAGGGGCCTTTCTATGTTGTAGGACTTTTTCGTCGGGGAGTCGTCCCCTGCTGCTCTTTAAATCTCCTCAGGCCCTCTTTGTGTGTGGAAACCATAAAAGCAGACATATAAATACACACAAAGGGGGCCTGAGGAGTAAAGGGGGACCGGTGAGGGCAAGCTCCCCAGTTAAAGACTCAATACACACAGAGCCCTTGGGTCCAAAGAGACTAAGTAACGTCAAAGACGGGAAACAAACTGACTTAAAGGGGGGGCGTTAATCTTTTTTTTTTTTTTATTTATTTTTTTTATTTATTTTTTTTTTACACACTTTTTTCACACAGCAGTAGCTATAATGGGGATCCTGATTAAAGCCACGACCTTCCTAGGTCTTAGGCTGAAACATGTCAATTACTACTCAGTACGACTACATCTAATGTCTACAGTCGTACTTTTTGCCTTCTGTTTTTAACCGTGGCACAGGGTAGCAAGAATAAAACTAATCAGGCTAACCCTGTACCTAGTTTTACTCACCCACTTACTTGCACTGCACATTTCCCATCACTCCATCTGCTCACATTGGGTTTTAGGAATACCCCTTACATCTTAAAACTTCCCTGAGCTCCTCCCTCGCAGCGAGGGGGTTGTATCCCGCATCATGACTAGGCTTCATGATGCGAGGAGGATTCCCCACGATGAAGCATGACACCTTTGGTGTGAGGGAAACCGTCCTTAAAAGGGAAACACCCCCTTTAAGTCAGTTAGTTTCCCGTGTTTGACGTTACTTAGTCTCTTTGGACCCAAGGGCTCTGTGTGTATTGGATATAAATACAGACCGCAGAAGAAGCAATCATTGACAAAAATGCTTTGTATAATCAAATATTAAAGTGATACAGTTCATTATGAAAAGTTTATTAAAAATACATGACATAAAATGCAGCGTTGTTGAGTATTAATAAGTAAAAACAATCAAGTGTAGCTCATCGAAAGAATACTCAGAATAAAAATGCAGTTATTTCCCAACAATTCTATGTCCGGACCGGAGGTTCAGATTATGCTCATCTCTTCCATTTATTTCTGCTCAGCAGCCTTAAACAACATAATTTTATGGAAAAGACAACATATCCCATAAGTCTATGTAACAAGAACAAATGACCATAGAGCCAGCCCCATATAAGCAACATCAAGGAACAGCACATCCTCTTTCTTCGCTGCTCAGCAGCAAGATGCGTGATTTTCTTTATTGTTGCCTGTATGGGCCTTCGTGGCCATAATAGCGGTAGTGCTGCATTTTGCTGTGTTGTGTGGGTGCTTAGACTGTGTACATTAGATGTTCTGTTCTCTGCATTGTATTGGTAGGCACTGTTTTGCCTTACGGCGCTGTGAAGGTTAATACCTTCAGCCCTTACGCGTACTGGCCTTCGCACGGTGGCAAGGAAGTTGGATTCTTCTTGTTCTAGCTGCTTCACTCCTGATACTCCTCACAGCGAGAGGGATTTGGGTCGGGCCTTTCTTCGAGGCTCTCCGCACGCGCACACACACACACACCACGTGGCAGCGCATCTTGCTTCATGACATGTGTGGTGTGCATTCTTACCCGGTAGGGGGGGTTTAGCGCGCGCTTCTTTGAAGAGGAGGCGGCACCCCTCCCTTACTTTCCTCGTCGGGCGTGTCTAATAGTTTCCCTTTCTGCCGTGAAACAGACAGTCATTTCTGAGCGTGCCGGAGGCAGTGAGGTACTTCCCTGCTATTTCACCTGCTCCAGATTAGCGGTTTACCCGCGGAGCATTTCCTCATTACCAGGCCAGTGTATCTGAAGGCTGTGGGTAGCCTGCAAACATTGGCTCCTACAAGTGTTTCTGGGCTCAATAGATAACGTTCTCTATACAGTACTAAGCTTGTCTTAATTTCTTTATAACACTTGAACTCTAATTTCACCTGAGCATTATGGCACGTGAGTTTGGTCCATATTGGTAGCCCGTGGAGGAGGAACATTCTTCACTCCCCATCCACGAAGAATTGGTTGATGCTATTGATGCATCATTGGAGAGGGCGGTCTCTTCGGCTCTAGAACCCCTGAGCCAGCGCATACTTTAGCTCACTGTGAGGTGCAGTGTTGTACCCTCATGTCGGGAAGGTTGGAGGGAATCCCTACTGGCGCATTGGGGACCTCTATGGGCAAGGCCAAATACCACCCCCGCACGACCGCCACCTCATCCGATTCCTTAGAGAGGCTGCGCCAGGCCTTTTTCAAACTACCCCTAGACAGACAGGAGGATTCCCAACTGGGTGGTACCCTGAAGACTATTCCTGCCCCCAGCAGGGGGTAGATGACAATACCGGGCACAATATTGATCACCCCGATGGGGTCTTGGGTGACTAACCAGGCCCGAGCAGACCCTGGTGACTGGAGGGTGGCGCCAAGAAGCCCAGTCTGGAAGTACCTCAGGACCAAGACTCCACAGATATACCGGGCATTCTCAACCGGAAGATATTTATCATCCCCGCTCTGCAGACTGGACCCAGCGCCAAATGTGGCGTGTTATGTGGCCTGCCTCATCAGGAAACCCATGAACCAAGAGGTCAAAGGTCGCCTGAAAGCAGAGTGTCCCCGGCCCTCCAGGGTGGATAAGGTAGCAATTACCCCAGAGATTGACACACGAATGGTGGCATTCATCACCACATTCATTAAAGACCCTAAGAAGTGTTTATACCTCTCATGGTGGTCCTGCCAAGATAAGGTCTTGGATGTTCTAGGTCTGCTGACTAAAATCTTAGACATGCCGGAAGATGCCAGGGAGTCAGGCCACATAATTGATCCAAATCCTATTGGGATGGGCAACAGAGGTTTCTTAGGAAATGCGAACTGCGCATTGTAGACGGAGCGTAGGCGTTCTTTGTTGATTAAAATAGATGTCCAACTAGGCGAACTAGCCACTACCGAAGCTGGCCCCTTGGCAAACGAGTGTCTCTTTGGTGAGCTGTTCATAAAGGAGTTGTCACGTTTCGTTAACACGTTCTCATCTCGGGACAAGGCCCAACAATCCATTAAGAAGATCTTTAGGCAGAAAATGTTTTTGGGGGGGCCGGGGAGAGGTAGAGGGCGCGCCTCCGGCTGCTCATACAACTCCAACCCTAATAAGCTCCAGAGGAAGTGTTCTCTTCAGTGGCAAGATGACAAAGTTTGGAGCGTTCTACCTCTTGAGAGGTTGTGGCAGAGGACTCTGCGGAAAAGGAAACTCCAGCGGAGCCAGAAATGCGTAAGGTGGAACCACTGGTGAGAAATACCCCTTTTTCCTACCAGGGGTGGGTGGGGGGGGCTGCAATGGTTAAGCCACAAGTGGGCATCCTTTACAGGGGACGCATGGGTGCTCCAAACAGTGAAAGGGTTTCATATAGAATTCCACGGGACATCTCGCCAACTTTTCCGACCCCGTCCTTTACTCTTGTCCCAAGAAGGGACACAAGTGGTACACAGACCTTCCCCTGACTCTTCGTCTTCTGGTGGACTCGCACGACAACTTGAACCAGCTGGTTCAGGAGGGGACTCTCCAGCTCATGGGTTGGAGGATTACAGGGAACGGTTTGAGATCCCAGGCCTTGCAGCAAGGACTTCCTCCCTTATCAGAAGAGCTTGGGCAGACTCTACGGTCAAGAGATAAAGATCCGCATGGAGGAGATGGTCACGCTGGTGTTGGCGATGGGGTTCGGATCCCGTGGGGGCAGATATAGTGCATGTGGTCAACTTCTTGTTGGAATTGGTAGACAATGGTCTGGCTTACCGCACGATAAATGCGAGCAGATAAGCGATCTCGGCGGGTCACGTTACCATACATGAGGTTCCGGTTGGAGAACATCTGTTAGTCTGTAGACTCTTAAGAGGTATTCGCTTGTCCTTTCCCCCTCAACCAAAGTATTCTTCCTTATGAGACGTGAATGTGGTTCTACAACTAATACAAGCATGACTGGGTAATTAATGCATATCCTTCCCGGAAGGAGTTGACAGGTAAGTTAGCTGTTCTACTAGGCCTCATCTCTTATAAGCGGGTTTCGGTTGTCCGGGCACTGGAGGTCGCAGCACGTTTGTTTACTCCGGAGTGGGTCTTTCACGATTGCATGTCGCACCGAATCAAACACCAGGGCGGTTCACTACCCGGCTTTTCCGGGTCATCCAAAATTGTGTGTGGTGCGTTGTCCCAGGACGTACGAAACCATGCCTGAGGAATATTGACCGCCTGGTGCATCACAACTATTTCTCTCTCTCTCAAGAAGTCTTTCAAGCCAGTATCGGCAGCAACTATTGTCTGTTGGGTGAGATGAGTACTGCAAGAAGCAGGCATCGATGCTTCCACCTTTGGAGCACATTCCACCAGGGGAGCCATGGCCTTTAAAGCCTTTTCCCTATGGAGCCGCCTCGGACATTCTCAGAGGAGCGGACTGGTCTTTGGACTCTACATATAAGGCATTTTACTTCAAACTAATCACGGGCATGGCTTCTCTGGTTGTCAACCAGCTTTAAACTGGCATAATCTGAGCCTCCGGTCCTGACATAGAATATCAATCAAGAAAGCTTTATTCGACTATATAGTCATAAAAGCATTGCAGATAAAAAATTTAAAACAATCAAAATTACAAGAAGTTAAAATACTAAGATAAAACATTTGTGCAAATAAGCAATCCGGGTCGTCCTTGTGTTACACATGGAATAATAAAACTGAGTTAAAAACAGTATTAAAGCAGCACGTATGAAACGGTCTCTAACACATTGGCAGATATAAAAGACCCCACGGGGCCAGATGAGCTCAGTCCTACACAATAGTGGGGAATTCCATCCTATACTTTATCCAGCCCTGATTTGTTTGGAACGTATAAGCCACATCCACCTCAGAAATTTAGCCACCGGAATTGCATACCTAAGAGATGGATCAGTGCAGAGGATATGCAGGGCTGTTATGTGATCTTGTACCCAGGTTCTTGCACAGCTGAACCAGCCAGGCTTTCTGTGGGCCAACATAAGCAGGGCAAACAAACACGTGTGCGAATGATTCTAATTGTGTGGCGCATATGTGACATTTGTTATCCCTAGTAGGGGACCATTTAGATGTAAAACACTTCAGGGGCAGGGATCCCGATCGAAATTGAAAATAAAGTTTACGGTCCAGGGGCTTCTCAATGATATCCCAGTATGGCTCAAAACTTGGGGCGTGGTTTAATCTGGAGAAAAAACCCCGAGAGGGAAGTCGGGTCGTGGCGCCTGAACTTATCTTGCGCAACCATTTCCCCGTAGGTTTCTTTAAGACTATTTTTTGTTGGGAACGTTTCAGTAGAGGGGGAGTCCCACAAATGTGATCGGCCCATTTTATTAAGCAAACTTCTCAGTTCGCGCAGCCAACTGATTTTATGAAAGCGGTCCAAATTTAAGATGTCCCTTAAGCCTTGTGTGAACACAGCCAGTTCCTGTGTGCACTAAATTCTACGCCAGAATAAAATTGGCCGTAGTCTGGCTAAGTCCAAGGCTTACCTACCTAGATCGTTCCTTAGAGGGAGCGTAGGTGTACTTTGTGGCGTACTATTGATTGCGTGCAGAAACGCGTTCTCTACTTTTGTTAGCTGGACCAAATTTTCAAGGCCCCACAGCTCTGCCCCATAAAGAACTGAACTCACCACTTTGGCGTTGTAGATTTGGAGTGCCGGTCTTAGGGGCCTTGTAAAAGAAGTTTAAGTTCTTTTCTGAGGGTTCCGGCTAACTGCCTGTGCTTTAGTGCCATGACTTCGATATGTGGCTTCCACCTCATGTCCTTTTGCAGTTTGATGCCTAGGTAGACTAAAGCATCCAGGGGTAACCCATCCATCATTCTCCCTTTAAACGATCTGTGATGATTGAATGCCATGAACTTGGTCTTGGCAGAATTGACTTTAAGACCCCTCAGGAGACAGAACTCTTCAAAGCGCTGGAGGGCACGCTGCAACCCACCCGGTGTTTTCGAGATTATCAGCGTGTCCTCCGCGAACATTAGAATGGGGATTTTTCTTCCAGCTAAGACAGGGGCATCAGTGTTGATGGCATCAAGGAAATTTGCAACTCCATTAATAAAAAGGGAAAACAATGTGGGAGCCAACACACACCCTTGGCGAACACCCTTTTGCACGGGAAAAGGATGTCTTGTTTCCAGCCACCCCCCAGTGTATTTGCGCATAATTATCCTCATGGAGGCGGGCAATCAGGGAAAGTAGATCAAGTGGCATCCCCATCTCCTTCAGGACCTCCCACAACTTATTCCTTGAGACCAGGTCAAAGGCGGATTTGAGGTCGACAAAGGCAGCATACATGCTGCCCTTGCTGAGAATAATAATTTGCCAGTATATGAGAACAAAATGAAAGACCTGGTCAATTGTACTGATATGGGCCCTGAAGCCTGCCTGGAGTGGGGTAAGGATGGAATTAGCCCCAATCCATGTCTGGACCGTGGCCAAAACAAGCCTAGCGATCACTTTCTACATAGAATCTGAGGCTTATTGGCCTATAGTTACCAGGTATGGATTTGTCACCCTTTTTATATATGGGGATTATCTCCGCCCCCGCCAGGTAGCCGGTAATGGTGCGCCTTGGGCTATAGCGTTGGCAAGCAATAATATATAGTTGGACCATTTTTGTCTATCATGCAGGAAAATATCTGCAGGGATACAATCTAGCCCGGGGGCTCTACCCCCTGTTAGGGCACTGAGTGCTCCACTAACATCTGCCTCATTGAATACCCTGCCAGCCGGGAAAGGATAGATCGGGAATGGTGATTTGTCATCTGCGTCATCATCAGCGTATTGGGTGGCAAAGTGGCTTACCCATGCGTCCGGTTCAACATGATTTTCCGGTTGCTGCGCCATTCCCCCCCCCCTTACCCCATTTTACCACATTCCAAAACCACTTGGGGTTATTACGATCACATGCGTGTTTTAATTCCTGCCATCTACTCTCATCCCAGGATTTTTGGGCGCAGTAAACGGCGTCCTTATAGGTGGTCCTGGCAGAACGTACTCTCTCCACCGCGCTGGTCTTAATTGCTTCCCCTAGCGCCTTACGAGCACGCCTGCATTCATGGTTGTACCAATGATGATGATTGGGCGTGGAAGCTTTCGCCCTGGACCTACTCTGTTTTAAAAAATGCCCTTGAATTTTTGAAAAAAGTGTGTTGTGCAACAGTGTAAGTTCATTTACCGATTCAGGGGAGGTGAGGCTTATCTCCATCTGGCTTACTGTGAACTCAAGCTCACTACTTATGATTGATAGTATTTCAGGGCAAGCTATAATCCTGGACCACTTAACTCGGCGCATATTGTTTGGAACTACGAGGTCACTATTGGTGGGTAAACTGGCTGGTTGAACTGGTTCACTAAGGTCCCTGAATGTGAACTGTGAGCAGAGGGGATCATGATCACTCTTTAGGTGCGCCTGAATGCCCATATCTTGGAGAGTGTGCCATAGGTTCAGACTGATTAACGGGTATATAGAATATAAAATTTCCTAGCTGTTAAGGAAAGTTTCACCCTTGTTTATTAATCTATTCCACAGCTTTGGCCTTATTACATTGTCAAATGCTGCCCTGAGGTCCATAAATGGTAGGTAGTGACATCCTTCTTTCACATAGACATATTTATTCATAGTTAAGTATGTTTAGGAACTGGTCAACTGTCCCTAGACCCTATCTAAAGCAATACTTTGCGATGATAGGATGCTCTTCTTGTTGCCCCTTATTTCGAGGTGGTCCAACAGCACTTTGCCCATTACCTTTGCCGTCGAGGCGATTGGAGATATTGGCTGGTAACAATGGGGGTAATTTCTATCTCACTTTTTAAAAATTGGGACAATAATTGCCCTCGACCAAGATTTAGGGGGACCTAGACAACCCGCGCTACACAGCACGTTTGCCAGGACAGGAGCCCAAAATGCGAGATTGTTCTTATAGAGGTCGACCGGGACTTGATCTGGCCCTAGTGCTTTGGTGCTCGGGCTTCTATTCATAGCCGATATAGCATCCTTAACAATAATTGACAGTTGTTCAGTACTTTCCTGACTGATCAAGTCCTTTCTGGAGCCACTCTCGTTACAGGCGGATTCCTGCAAGTCATACAGATTAGTAAAATGGCCGACCCAAATATGCTCAGGGATGTTCACGTCTGTACTAGTATTAGAACTGTTAGGGAAAATAAAGGAAGCATTAAATACCCTCCAAAATTGTGATGGATCTTTGCTAGTGCAACAGTAGTAAGCTATTCCCAGGCCTCTCTTCTGATATCCTCTTTTCTCTTTGTGATTGCCTCTTTGTAAATCTTTCTACTGATCCTAATTTCCGCAAAGTTCCTCGGGGTGGTTTTAAGTAATTTAATAAGGTTGCTATGGGCGTGCAAGCAGGATTTATAGAACCATTTGTTGGGCTTGGGAGGATGTTGCCGCTTGGGTGCCATTAGATGCTTGAACACCTTTTTACAAATTATGGTAAATGCGCCCAAAACTTCCGCTGGATCTGATTCCATGTTAAGACCAATCTCAAACTGGTCCTTTTAGCGTTGCCACAAGTTGACCTAAAAGCATTTGGTTCCACATCCTGCCATTTCCGCCTCACTCCCCCATTTGTTTGTGTATTCATTCTGGCCCACCACTTTGTGTGGTGCTACTAACAGCCCTAGACTAAGACTTAAAACCAGCAAATTGGGGTCACTCTGGGTTATATTCAAAATCTGGAACTCTCAGACCTTCCTTGCCCAAATCTTAGAAAGTACAATAAAATCAACCATGGACCCATTCCCTCAGCCCGTAAACGTTACCGGATTGAAAGCAGCTTTCAGTACTAGGTCAATACTAAGGGTTAGGTCATGGGTCTTCAACAAGCAATTCAATTTAACACCACTTGGATTGTGAGCAATGTGTGAGAGGTCACAAAAAGTATTATCCTCCCGCCACATACACGATTGTCAGCAATGGAACACAATCTTAAATTAAAGTCACCCCACCCCGCACAATATAACAAAATCTTGTTTGAGCTTTAGTAAACCAGCTCTTAAGCTAATGAATCTATAACCTGGACATTGTGGGTCAGAAAGTTGCTGTGATAAAAATTGAGTACTACTAGAGGTACCCCTGCCATTGACAAACAGATGTTCTGAAAGTAGGCAGATTCCACAATGGTTCTCAATTTTAGCTTCCATTGTAGTACTTATTAAAAGCCCACCACTATTTTGCAGAGAAGGAGACAATACCGCAGGAGTGTGAACACGGAGTAAAAACCAGTAATAAGAATACTTGTCTGTGACCAGGTCTCCTGCAGACAAACAATTTTTTGCGTATTGATTAATGAATCTCATCTTTCATCTGTTAATTTGTTGCTTAAGCCAGCAATGTTCCAACAAAGAAGGCTCCAATCAGCAGCTGGGAAACTGATGTTATCTTGAGGGGACTCAGCTACACCATTTAAAGAGTGGGTAGATCTGAAGGGAGCACTAAAACTCAGCAGGGCTTTATCAGTTGTAGTACCAGTCAGAGGTGAATGGGTAAAAGTGTCCTACACTTGGTTCCCCAGCTCAAGTGATGATGGTCGATAGGAGCAACCAGGTAACAGTATACGGTCTTTAGAACAAACCGTAGACTTGCACAGGGCAACTATACTATCTGTTGATCCGCCTCGAACATGACTATCACTAATGACCCCTGTGGGAGAAACAGCTTCCATGTCAGTCTACCTCTTCCAGGGTGTCAAAACGATTAAATGTCAGGATGCTGAGGTTCCTAGTGTTTCCTTACTGGCCACCTGAACTATGAAGGGGATCAACCGTTCTGGGCTGTAGAAAAAGCCCAGGGGAACCTGGAGCATCCCTTGTGAAAGCCCATGAGAGTTGGAGAGTCTATTCAGTATAAATCCCACAAGTTTAGTATCGCGAACATTTGCAACCATACAGTCCCCAGCATCCTTCTTTCTGCCAACCCACTGAACCCCGCGCACTCCAATCATATTGTGTGACCGAACACAGCTGCTAATATATTCAAGAGTGGAACCAAGCCAATAGATCACCTTGTTGCTCCGCTGGGCTTCTGATTTGTATTGGGTAGTTCGCACTGGTGGAACTTTTTTAGTACTACAAAGTATGGAGTGCACTCCGGGGGGGGAAATGTAAAATCTGGATGTTCTTTCTATCGATCATTCCTGCGGGGGCTAAATCACTCTTTGTGCACGAGGTAGTTGTTCTGTTTGGGCTCCATGTCAAACCACCTGAGCCATACTGTGATGGCGAACCATGATTGACCCGATTTATCTGGTTGAATCCCCTGTTATCCACCACAGCCCTTTCCAGGACAATAGGCCATGCTGGCGACTCTGCAACTACGTTGTTGGGGTACAGGCTTTACCAGGCTGGAAGACTCATTTTGGGCTTGTACAGTCAATTTGTTTCAGGGACTTGTCTATGCTCTGTAAAGTAGACACCACAGGGATCAAGTTTAACAAGAACTCCTTCAAGAAGCCCAAGTTTCCTTGCAACATTTACATCCCCTGATACCTCAGATAAGACTTGATTTAATTTTTTGTAGACAGTCTGGCCACCCCTAGTCTCTGTCGACCCCCAGGACCTGGCATTGTTTACTTCCACACTTGGACGCATGCACCGGGCACGCATTGCCTTGCTTGCTTTTATTAGGCGGGGAGCCTATTGCTTTGGTAGTTAAATGACTATCGGAACCCGAATGGTGCTCCTGGATTACTACAGGAGTGATTAGGTCCCCCACCGATTTTTGGGAGCTGCTTATGCCTGGAGGGGCAATGCTGGTTCCCACCCCCCCACATCGTGTCAAGTGTTTCTGTTTGCAGATATTTCTGAGGGGATGATGATTTGATCATTGTTAGTTATGGATAGCAAAGATCTCCTAGTTGCCCCCAGCCTCTCGTTCACAAATTCAGTTTCAGAATTGATGGCCGTCATTGCGGTGGTAATTAGTAATTGTCCCTGCCCCCCTTTGATCAATTGCTGAAGTTAGGAAATTGTTTGTTTGCTTTTTTTCTTACCCGTAATTCAGGGTGGCTCACTGGCAATGGTGATGAATAACTATGCATTTCAAATGACCACACCATGAGGCGAGGCCCAGCCTCAAGCCGTTGACGGGCCTTACCTTGGCCGGCTGCGCACGTCCTGTGCTGCGGGGACAACACTGCCCTTAAGAGTGCTACCGGGGCCAGTCGGTGCTGCCTCTTGGCGGGATCCTGCAGCAGTAAGTGCTGGTTAGTATAGCCTTCTCACATAGGCAAAAACAATCACTAGGGCGTCCCGCGCTGCGGGAAGAACACTGCCCTTAAGAGTGCTACCGGGGCCAGTCAGTGCTGCCTCCTGGCGGTAATCTGCAGCCTTATTTGCTGGTTAGTGTAGTCCCCCCTCTTACGTAGGCAGAAACAGTCTCTAGTGCGTCCTGCGGTGGTACACCAATATTACCTCCACTTCCAAATCTAACATAATTTCTAATCTCGGCAAGAGCCCCACCAATGCCTCAACTGCATCGTTTAAGCCCTTAGGAGTTGGAGTCATAACCATCTCAGCTAGAGTACAAGGTTGCAGAGTCTGCTATATCTTCAAATCCTGGAAACAATCGGATCATTCCCAATAGCAAATGCCAGCCTTCTCCGGCCTCACAAACTGAGCAAAGTGTAAATACTAATTTAATAAAGCATGTGGATGCAGCCACTCGGGAAGGCGATACAGTAATTGCAGTATCAAACAGGGGAAAACCTGTCATGTCAGTCCTCCAGTGGATCTCGCTCTTTTATTCATGTCCTTTCTACTCGTGACTTACATCAGCCCAAAATGACAGTAAGCTATGCTGCTGAGGGCAAATGTGCCCCGCAAGAGGCCTGGCTGCCCAAAAGTTCAATTTCTCTGCCTGCCCCCTCTAATAGCAACTGGCCTCAGACTTAGGCAAAAACTTGTGCCCATAGAGACACCCAGAAATTTAATTTGATGGCCAGATCATCAGACCATAATGAAAATAGCACAGGCACTTTAATACTGTACCCTAAATATGTATTAAGTGGCAAAGAAAGAATCCATATTTGTAAAGCGCAAACATATTACCCCTTAAGGTATCCAGGGCCTGGGATCCGTCGGGGGAGATTAAGTGAGCTATTGCCCAGAGTCGCATGATTCTGAGCTGCCGCCGGGGATTGAGCCGTGATCCCAGCGCTCCGCAGGCAGCCGCTCTGGCTGCTGCTTCACACCTCTCCCATTAGAAGACATATTGAACAGAGGAAACCTATTCAAATTGTCGGCTATGCCAAACTTGGTGAACATATTCTTATGATGTTGATTTTATAGCTTTCCACCCAGGATCAAAAAAGGAAATCAATGAAAGAATGGAGACAGGTTTTCTTAACAAAAACGTCATTCCCCTTATCCTAGCAGAAAAAAATATATTCGAACAATGGGACATTAGAATTATTTTTGTTTCTGATTCGCAGTATCTCTTTAAATAGGCTTCCTGAGGAAGAGAGACTTACTCAAAATGCATAGGGACTTTTTAAATTGTGTTTTTGATAAACAGTGGAAATGGCCTCAGTGGGTTCCCAATATAAATAGGATTAAGTTGACTAAAATTCAGTTAATAAAAATAAAAAAGTACACATTTTAGGACTGACATTTTTGTTTGTCTTTATTGAAGGATTTGACAAACATTTAATATGAGTGCGTCACGTCACAGCGGTGCCTGACTTGCAGTACCTCATAGGATGGTGTATTTTCTGAACAATTGTCAAAAGGCACACCTTTAACCAAAATGTAGCTATCTTTTAGCTCTCCTCCTAGCCCCCTATGTACCATTTTGTTCACTAGGCCCTTTTGGTTGCGGGGATATATACAGATTATAGGTTCTCAAAGAATCCGGGGTATGCAGAGCCAAAAACTGACCTGCACAGTACCTTGTTTTTTTATTGTGTACTCAGTATAGACCAATTCATATGGTGAAATATGTAGAGTGGAAAATAGGTATCAAGGTAACCTATGCAACTCTGAAATGGGCACAAGATATGGAATATAGGAGCAGTGCTTATTAGTACATCTCTGAATTTGTGGGTACCCGTACGAGCATATGATTTAGAGTATTTTTCAAAATGTCTTCTTTCTTACACACTGGCTTACATTTGGAAGGCACAAATGCAGCGAAATCCAATTGGTAATAATAAATATCCTACTATTCTATGCTCCTAAATGTCTTCTGATAAAATTGGTACCTCACTTGTTCGGGTAGGACTGTTTTTTGCACAGTGAGTAGCTGTTGATTTTGGGCTCTAGCTCAGCCAGCACCTAGGAAAGCCTAGCAAACTAGTACATTTTTTAAATCTAGACACCTGGGGGAATCCAGGATGGAGTGACATGCGTGGCTCTCGCCAAGTTGTTTTACCCAGAACCCATTGCAAACCTCAAGCTTGTACTAAAAAAATAAACCCACATTTTCTTCAAATTTCTGTGATTGAAAATTTTGGAATCTGCGGGAAGCCACAAACATCCTTTCCTCCAGCATTACCGCAAGTCTTTTGATAAAAGTGGCAACTCACTTTTGTGGGTAGGCCGAGTTCTCGCAGCAAGAAAGGCTCCAAAATACAATATGGAGACATCAATATTTCCTGTCACAAAATGTATCTGATTTGGCAATGGGGGTAGCAGCGTTTATTTTGGCCGGGTTTCGAGAGCCACCCAGGGAAACCTTCCAAACAGACATTTCTGAAAACTAGACCCCCAGAGGAGTCCAGGCTGGTAACCCACAAATGTTTCTTACCCACAATGCCCTGCAAACCATGCCTAAACTTGCACATTTGCTGTGCATTTCTGTGATGTAAACATCCGGAATCAGCAGGAAGCCAAAACATTCCTACCACCCAGAGTTCTCCCACTTGTCCTGATTAAAATGCTACCTCACTTGTGTGGTTGGGCCTAGTTCATGCCACAAGCCAAGGACAATGGGAGTCTTGCGTAGCGACTCTCATTGACCCTGGTTTGATTTGTGCTTGTCAGGGTCACTAGGCCAAGTCACACAAGTGGGATAGCATGTATATCAGGACAACTGGGGAAACACATTTTGTGGATTCCTGCTGATTCTGGAATTTTAGGCAAGGTTTGAGGTTTGCAGGGCATTGTGGGTCAAAAAACCGGTGTCTAGTGGGCTTTCTGCTCTCCTCTCTCCCCCCCCTCCCCCCTGGGGGTTGGAGGGGGAGCACTAGCCCATTGCGCGTGCCCCCCCAAACCCCCCCCCCACCCAACCATTCCCTGTGGTCTAAAGGGCTTTCTACCGCCTATCGAGGGTAGATTGGAAGAAAACACTTGTAATCTCCTCACGATGTTGAGCAGAAAGTACTGGTATTTTTTATCCCTGGTAGGTCTGTGGGCTAGTCCCGATGCCTGGGAAGGCCACCTACATCAATTTAACAAACTAAGAGCAATCCTTCGTGTCTAGTGGGCTTTTTGCCCTCCTCCAGCCTGCCCCCCCCACCACCTCCCCCATGTGGGGGCAGAAATACTTTTTGGGCCTGGGGGAGGCTGTAACAGCCCATTGCAAGGGGGCAGTTCTCCCCTCAAAAAATAGTCCATGGTGATCTAGTGGGTAGATCATTGCTTGGGCATCACCATCCTGCGCAGATTCCCAAGCGGGAATCCACTAGGGAAAGGTTCCACTGGGAATGGGAGATTCTCCCCTTTCCAATGATACCTCTCTTGTCTGAATCTGTGCTCGGGGGCTGAGATATCACCGATAAAGTGAAATGAGCCGATCAGCTCCTTTCACTTTCATTTTCTCTAAATGATGTCCACGCGCCATTTCAAAGGGGGGAAAAAAACAGCCTCGGATGCTGTGGATTTCCTGCCTCGGTTTCAAGGACGGCCTTGAGCTGTCCTTAGCACATTACTGGTGAGGAGGCCGGCACAGAGCCTTCTTCCGCACCGAACTGGTTAAGTACCCAATTAATGATTGACAACGAGACAGGGGAGCCAGTACTCCTAGCTGCATTTTATTCAGTTGTTTGAAGTCATTTCTGGCTGTCTTATTGTTGGGATGCTCCTAATGCACTCAGTGAGCTCACATGTTGTCTTAGGGGGGTGACCAGTCCCATGTGAGTAGGTCACAGTTTGGTGAGAGGACCTAGAATTTAAAGGACCAAGTTATGTAATGCTTATACTTATTAATAAAATAAAATATCAAGGAGACCACTCAACCTTCCCTCTGTATTATTGATACTGCTCACTAGGAACACCTTCCATAATGGTGCTTAGAAGTAACCAAAAGTAAACATGCCACTTGTAATGAAACTGCTAAATGAATCAGCAGTGGCTATTAACAAGGCCCCAATCTTTTCTTCCAATTTAAAATCTTTATAATGTACTGTGGTGCTTTGATCCTAGTCAGAAATCTGAGAACGCAAGTAGGCCGTCTATGACAGAAGTAGCTTTGAGGTGGATCCTATTTCTGTGTTTACTATGCACATCAAAGGCTCATCCTGTTTCTCCTTGTGCTATTTAATATGCGTGCTATGTCTGGCCCCCTTAAAATCCTTCAGTCTTCTTTATTTCACCTTCGATGGATCATGAGGATGATCCAAAGTTGCTTACATAGAATTTTATGATTGTTTCCTAAAAGGAAGCAATCCGTTCCTTTGAGGGTGGTAATGACCTATCAAAAGTCCAGTGCAAAGGTCTTGGTACCACCCCTTCATCTTTCAAATTAAGCATTATGATGGCACTGTTGGAATCAACAATATTATAATTCTCAATCTCCGACTATTAGGCTAATTTGGATGCCACCAGGAAGTAGCATACAGTTTGGGGGGGGGGGTGGAGGAGAACGAAATGAGGAGGCACATCTATTTGGTTTCATTACCTGCTAAAGATCTGTGAAACCAGGATATCTATTTGCCTGATAATAGCTGACAAAGCCTATGCTATCATTCCTTGTAAAGTATTGGTTCTCAGTTGTGTGCTGTAGTGATAGTTTTTTTTATTGGCATTACCAACATCTAATTTAAAGAGGAATGTAAATGTTTCTATTGTTCCTGCTCCTCTATCCCCAACTTGTGGCTACCTGTTTAGGTAGGTAGTTGAACGAGAAATGCAGTCCTGCATGCTAAAACTGAGGAAATGTATCAAAACTAGGATGTATTTGCTTGATAAGTTGGCAAAACCTCTTCACTTCACTCAAGTCTCATTCACTTGCTCTTTTGGGAAGTTCTGTCCAAATAATTCGATCACAAATGATCTAATGCCAAAGACTTTTTTTTTTCTCCTTACTTGACCTCAACTAGACACAGGGTACATCCACAATGGCATTTTTTTGAGGACCTTGATTTTAGTAGATATATTATCAGCAGTATATGTAACTCTCCCAAGGATGTGGCAATCCATGTGGATATGTCAATCATTTCAGCAGAATGTTTCTTCAGATCTTTCATTTGCTTCTTGTTTGCTGTATAATGATCAGGTGTAGTCATTCATTCTCTTTTGCGTATTTGCTAAACCCTTGGCTTGGAAGTTAGCCCATGTTTGCTGTTGATTCAGTAGTAGCAGGCTGAAGATAGCCTGTAAGGAAGGGCCACCCTTGTAGGACTAGGGCCATCCTTGTAGGACTCCAGAGTGCCTGGGACTGAGTTTGTGGTGTTAAGGTGTCTGGATAAATAGCGTAACTCTACACGTTGTTCCATAGTCCCCTTTGAGCCCCAGCTCGATTACTCACATTTGGGACTGTTTGTAAAAAGTATTTGGATTTGCCTGCCCGGGAATGGTGTCCTCTGCTCCCAGATAGAGGCAAAACAAAATTCCTAGTGTGTTGTTAAAAATCTGACTTTTTCCCAGTGAACTAATGATAAACTATGTAGGCTCATTAAAATTCAGCTTTTTATTCAAACCATGCTTTGTTTGTCATTGCCGGGCTGTAGTTTTGTGATGGTGTCACGCTATAAAAGTGTGGGATGGTCTTGATATTTGGTGTTACTTTTTTCGCTACCCAGTCACTTTTTGTGTTGTGCACAATTCTAGGCGTTTATTTTTTTGGGGGGGTGGGGTGGGGAAGTTTGAAGACTACCAGAAAGTGCAGCTGTCTGGTTGCAAAGACCTCTTGGGGGTGGGGGGGTGGGGGTGGATGTGGGGGGGGTTAGACTTGCCTAGATTCCACCCATTGCTTGCCATTGGCTTTTTGGTTTGCAACTCATATTTGCGTGCATTCTTTTCACTGTCTTTGTTTTAGGCCATCCAGCCAATCGCAGCACCCGTGCTTTACTTTAACATGGTTAAAGGTAAAGCGCGATTGTTGAATAAGTAAACAAATAGAAAAACATCTATTTCTTTGCTTTTTCAACAATCGTGGCACCCGCGCTTAACTAAAGTAAAGCGCGGTTGCTGCGATTGTTGAAATAGTAAAGAAATATATTTTTTTCAATTTGTTGCTTGCGCTGTCGGTCCCACCGCATCTTCCTTTGGGTGTCAAGAGGCTAAGGGTCTTTGAAGCTGCAGAGCCGTTACTGCAGGCACCTGGGCATGCCATGGAG
This sequence comes from Calotriton arnoldi, assembly GCA_963921515.1. Lineage (NCBI taxonomy): Eukaryota > Metazoa > Chordata > Amphibia > Caudata > Salamandridae > Calotriton > Calotriton arnoldi. The sequence continues at coordinate 2,151,816 of CAWUFW010001823.1, read as the reverse complement.
TCTGCATCCCCTCTCCCACCATTTGTTCAGAGCTCGGCGAAGGTAACTCAAGTACAGGTCTTTTCTAAGGTATAGCCCTGAATGCTTGTGAATTAAACTACTCTTGTACAGTTACTGTGTTATTTTTAGTTACACTTTGATTAAAGCTATATATAAAGCATGCTGCTCACGCTTCAATGCCTCATCATAGGTAGTAAGCGCTATATAAATACAAGTACAAAGTGCTGCATGCATAGTAGGTACTTGTGCACGTTTGTTGTATCTGGAGGTGGCTCTTTCCTCAGTTACGACGCAATCACATTTATTTTCAACACAACGTGCTTTGTTTATTCCTGAGTTTTCTAGTGTTGTACTTGTATTTTATGCGGTTCCTTCGCCGCTCAAAGTGAGGAACGCAGCAGTGTCCAATGGAAGAAAAAAAAACACAAAAGAGGGGGAAATATAGTTGAGCTATATATAAAGCATGCTGCTCGCGCTTCACTGCCTCATCATGGGTAGTAAGCGCTACATAAAAATGGAATTACAAACAAAGTGCTGCATTCATTGTAGGTAGTCTTGCACGTTTACAATGCCAATAGCTTTAACTCGAAGAAATGCGAGACCTATTGCATTTCCAATGCTTGTATTTCTAGCACACAACATTTAAATACCTGTAAGTGTACTGTACAAATATTTCAGTATATATTAGCAGTGAAGAAAACACAAATGAAGCACATATTTTGCTATTCTGAAGGGTGATGAACAGATTTTAATAGAAACAAAACAAATTCATACCGTTAGTGATGCGCAAATGAAATATTCACAGACTTTGTTTGTGCGCTGCATAGTTTTATCAAAACTGCATGTCTCTGCAAATTTAGTGGTCATTTCATTGGAATATGTTATCTGGAAATGATGGTGCACTACAACACCATGTTTTATAATATATTTGCACCAGTGTGGTCAAACATATACCACCAACTACATACTACACTCTTAGTTCCCTCTTGCTACACTGTTCCTTGTGGGACTAATGTATTTATTACAATCGCTTTGATTTGAGTAATGTAACACTAATTGTAGCCCCCCCCCCACCCTATGAAAATTGTTCTGGCGGCACCACTGGCGCATACCAATTGCGAAATGTCATTTGCACGTGAGCACTGTTGATACACTTTTTAACAAGCTTGTTTCTCTGCACATTTTGAGGAAGCAGCGTACATTAACTTTAATAGTATTTGCCCAAATATCTGCCGCACAGTTCTCAGCTTTTACATCAGTATTAAGTGTTAACTAACCTACACAAAAAGAGACTTCCATCAGTAAAGCATATATGAAAATTACTGTATCTCTAATTCACATCTCAACAAAACATTATACCTGATGTTAATAGGATACACACAAAACAGAGCAGGGACACATTCAGAGGACTTTTCACAAAAATGAATATAAAGAGTGATAATCAAAAGCAGTAATGTAAGTGTGCGCACGAATATATCAACAATTAAATGAACCACCCAATATGCTGCTTTTATCAGCAACACTTATTGTGCAAGTCTTGACAAAGCAGGCAGTCTTTGTCAGAATGTTTGTAGCACATGCTAGCTTAATTGAGCCGGTTTCTAACCATTCCTAATTCTTTACAGATAAGAGAATAAAGGAACAAGGAAATTGTGAGGCCTAAGATTCTATTTAATTCCGGTTCAATAATCAAGTTGCTTTCTTCACACTTTCCTCGCTAAACGTAGAAATAGCAAGCAAACCAGGCTTACGCAAGGGTACGATAGCTGGATAGCGACTAAGATGCAGCATAACAAAGTGTTGTCAAAACTGTCTCTTCTAGAAACTAGGAGAATCATTTCATGGGTAGTATAGAATTAAACTCTCAAAGTATCTCCTTATAATCTATACCTTGTAGCTTCTTTGCACCAGCTACACCCATGTTCCATCCACCTCTCCAATGACACCCACCCAGCTAGTATCAATGAGGTCCTTGGCCACACCAGACTACTGTTTTGCCACTGGGAAAATGTTTGCGATTACCCATAGTGTACAACATCACTAAAAACCATTGGCAAGGCAAACCGGTGCCAAAGGTGAGACCTATTGGCTTTGCCAATACTTGTTTAAATGTGCAGTGCCATAGTCTAAATACATTTTGAACAGCTTGCTTAACCTAATTAAACCTTGTTTGTTCCTTTTCTAAGGTGGTGGGCAGCCACACAAAAGGAGAAGAACATCTGAACCAGTTGAAATTGAAGATAGACTTGAATCGTTGATATGCAGAGTAGGAGAGAAGGTAACGTTCTTTTTTTTTTTTTTTTATTTATCCCGCACTATCCAGCAAATTGTAGACCTATTGGAAATGTAAACCATACGAGAAAAATTATAGATGGTGAGCGGAGAACCAAAAGGGTGTTGACAAAGTATTTAAAGAATGTGTTGCTTATCTAAATATCCACTTGTAGGAAAGTGCCCCTTTTTGCATGGTTACCCCCTAACATTTTTTGCCAGATACCTGATGCCAGCTTAACTGAGTGTGTGCTGGGACCCTGCTAACCAGCCCTCTGCACCAGTGTTCTTTCACAAAACTGTCCCTTTGTCTCCACAATTGACACACCTCTGGGCCACATGTAAGTCCCTTGTAAAATGTACCCCTGGTACCAAGGGCCCTGTGACCAGAGAGGGCTACTAAAGGGCTGCAGCATGAATTATCCCACCCTCTGAGATCCCTCACTTTAACACCCCCACATTGTCATTTCGTGCTGCATGTTTTGGTGCAAACCAAACTGAAGATTTGACATGGCACACAGTGAGGTGTGCCATGCCCACCAACACTGCCTGTGGCATGGGTAAGTCACCCCTCTAGCAGGCCTTACAGCCCTAAGGCAGGGTGCACCATACCACAGATGAGGGCATAGCTGGATGAGCAATGTGCCCCTACAGTGTCTGTGCTATTTACAGACATCGTAAGTGTAGTGAAGCCATTTTGAGTACATAGGCTTGGAGTTTGTCATTGGGAAACCCACAACTCCATGATGGCTTTACTGAAAACTGGAGTTTTTTTACCAAACGGCTCAGTAGAATAAACCCACACTGATGCAGTGTTGGACTTATTATAAAATGCATTCAGAAGGCAGCTTAGAGAAGCCCCCTTAAAAACAACCAGCTTCTAGTGTATTGGCTGACTGATCCCTGCCAGCCAGCTACCACCAGACAGGATTCTGACCTCATGCGGTGAGAGCTTTTGTGCTCTCGGAGGTCGGGAACAAAGCCTGCTCTGGGTGGAGGTGCTTCACACCTCCCACTGGCAGGAACAGCAACACTTAGCGGTGAGCCTCAAAGGCTCTCACCTTGTTGTGTGCTGATTTGGGCAGCTCCTACTAGTGGAGATGCCCATCCCCCTGTCCAGGCCCACTTTTGGTGGCAGGACAGGTGGGAAAATTAGTAAGCAGAGTAGGAGTGTCCACCTCAGCCTGGCACACCGCTAGTGTCGCCAGGAGCTGAGGTGAACCCCTCTCTTAGAAATTCTCCATCTTGAATCGAAGAATTGGGCCCAATAAGAACAGGGATGTGCGCCTCTCCCCAAAGGGAGGGGGCACCCAAAGGGTGTAGTCACCCTAGGGGACAGTAGCCATTGGCTACTGCCCTCCGACCTCATTAACGCCCTTAAATTTAGAGAACTGCCCTGAACCTTGTCCCTCCGATTCGATGACCTACGAAGAAGGATCAAAGAGCCGTTCAGCAGTGGAGAAGACGACAACTGATATAAACCCAGCCCTACCGGCCTGTTTCCTCCTCCAGCGACCCTGCCCTCAGAAATCAGCGTGGCCTACAGCCAGCAACCTCAAGAACCCTGAAGGACCTGTGCTGTCTTCAACAAAGACTCCTGTCTCCCATGGACACCGGATTTGTCCAGCCAAGAAACCAACACAAAGACTCCGGATCCGCAGCACTTGCACCACTCTGCACTCCATGCCCACGGCCTAAGTCCAGGTGGCCCATCTACCCAGCAAGGTCTCCCTGGCGATCCTGACCTGCAATCCAGCGTTCGAGGACCTCTCCTGACCCTCCCCTCGACGCCGGCTGCCTCAACCTGAAGGTCCCCCGCGACTGGATCTGGTGAGAGAACCAGACCTTGAAAGATGCACCTGCATCCCCCCCACCCCCCAGACTTGGTGTGCCCAACAGACAGTGTCCCGACATCCCCCCCACTATCCAACTTACCTCTCCAGTCATGGGAATCCTTCCACCGATCTCCGAAACTGAGCCTGCAGCCGTTCTCCCCAACCAAGGCTTTCCATTGATTCTAACGGGGCCCGACGCCTGCTTTGTGCACTCCACCCGACTGCCCCTGCACCGCTAGTCGTGCAGTCTCTGTGCTCTTTGGTGGCCCCTCCAGTGCTGATCTTAATCCCCAGGGCCTATGTCCCTGAACCGCAGGTACTCTCCTGTAACCGGTACCTCCGTAGGATAACATTGGGCCCAGTGACCTCTGCACCTGGCCGTCCCATTACCGCTGGTTGTGCAGTACCTACCTTGGTCAGACCCTGGCCCAGTGTTGACCTGAACCCCGGAGACTGAACTTGAGAACCGCTTACTTGCCTGCAAGTTACTCACCTGTCTTTTCCCATAGGATTGCATTGGTCTCTCAGTGTATTGTACTAAGTGTGATCCTACATACAAAGTATCTTTCTGTATTGAAATGCCTTTCATGCACATGCAAAGTATTGTTTGGTACTATACAAAACCAACTGCCAGTAATTGAAAGTATTGCACAAAAGTCTACTTGCCTTTAACAGAGTTCAACTTGGATACTTTCCTAAAAATAAAAAGTAACAAAGTAATATTTTTCTACTAACATTGGCCTGGGGTCGTCCTTGAGTGTTTCTGCCTTGTATAACTGCTCAGTCCAGCTACCACTAAATTGAGAGCAAGGTATTATCTACTTTAACCTCTGCCATACCTTTTGGGGCTCACTGGACTCAATGCACAATATGGTATAGTATATACTGAGCCAGCTTCCTACATTGGTGGATCAGCGGTGGGGTCTACATCTTTGCATTTGTTGGACTACTCAGCCAACACCTGATCACATGACAGAACTCCTAAAATGTCTTTAGATTCAGATTTTTGTTTTTAATTGACAATTTTTCTAAGTTTTTAAAAGTCTTGTTAGGACCTTGGTTTAGTCCCTTTTAGTATTTTTAGAAATGTAAAACTTAGTATAGCTAGGGGTAAAAGTATTTGACGTTTTTAAGCTCTTTAAAAAAGATCCCTACTATTAGTGAAATAATGAATGATACACAGGTCAGGGTTGAGAAGCTCGACCTCAACCCCTACCTCCATCTAGAGATGAGATATTTAAGGCCTCTGTGTAAACTTAAAGATTTCCATGGGGTCCCATACTTCCAAGGTCAAGCTCCAGGCTTTGCAGAGTATGCAAGGGATCACCCTTCTGAGGGGGGAGATCTAAACTAAGAAGATGATGAAGTTAGTGATGTGCCGGACAACCCCCCTACCTCCCACACTAGTTTGGGATAACAGGGTCTCTGTGCCCCTCATTCCAAGGGCAGTACTCGCAGCACCTATATCCCACACAGGTGGGTCAGGTCTGGATGAGATCATTGATGACCACCTCAATGAAGAGGACATCCTTCTAGCAAGGCTGACCAAAAGACTAGACCTAGAGTCCAGACTCCTTGCTCTAGAAAGAGAGCGCAGAAATGGGCTTAGCTCCCATCAATGGTGGCAGCAACTTAAAATCTAGGGAAAAAGAGTTTTATGACCTTAAAATCCCCAAAGGGATTGTCCCCAAATGTGAGGAAGGGGATGATATCACCAAATGGTTTACAGCCTTTGAGAGCGCTTGTGGAATGAGGAAAGTGACAGTCATACTGGGGAGCCTTACTTTGGGAACTATTCTCTGGTAACCTCTGAGACAGACTTCTGACCCTCACTGGGGCAGATGCTGAGTCCTATGACCTCATGAAGGGCACCCTGATTGAGGGCTTTAGACTCACAACTGAGTAGTATAGGATTAGATTCAGGGGGCTCACAAAACCCCAAGCCTGTCCTGGGTTGACTTTATAGACTAATCAGTCAAAACACTAGATGGTTGGTTAACTGGAAGTGAGGTACATGACTATTTTGGGCTTTATAATCTCATGGTAAAAGAACACATGTTAAGTAATTGCAAAAACGAAACTTTGCATCAGTATCTGGTGGACCTAGGTCTAATGTCTCCCCAAGAATTGGGAAAGAATGCAGACCATTGGGTCAAGGCTAGGATGACCAAAACTTCCACTGGGGTTGACCAAAAGAAAGGGGTTACAAAACCTCCCCAGGGGAAAGGGTGTGATGTCCTCTTTCCCCCCCCCCCCCCCTCACCAAAAGATAAAAACCAAGAGTCTTCTAAAGGCCCCAAAAACCTGTTCAGAAGGGTGGGCCCCAGAATTCGTCCCAGCCCACTGATGGGTATGAGGGTAAAAAGTTTGATCCCCTAAAGGCCTGGTGTCGCACCTGTAAGAAGGTAGGACACCATACTGGAGATTCTGCTTGTCCTAACAAGAATGCACCTAGTCCACCTCCAGTTAGCACTGGTGTGGCAAATCTCCAGATGGGATCAGCAGTGTGCCCAGAGCAAATCAGGGTTCACACTAAAGCTGTTTTAGTCTTTAAACTGGAGGGAGAGTTGGCCACTTTGGTTCTGACCCCCTAACTAAAAGAGCTTACAGTATCCCTTAGTGAATGGGACTAGAATAGAAGCCCTGAGGGATACCGGTGCCAGTGTCACTCTGGTAAAAGATAAACTGGTTTCCCCAGAACAGTGCCTGACTGGAAAAACCTATCCAGTCACCAACGCTGACACTGTCACCATAGACCATTCCATGGCTATGGTGAGATTAGACTGGGAGGGGTCCGGTCGAGGGATTGTGGGGTTATTGGCCTGAAACAGTGGTCTCCAAAACTTCCAGCTGCCTGTCTGCTTGGAAACGACCTGGAGACCTCTGCATGGACTGAAGTAGGGCTGAAAAGCCATGCTGCAAATCCCTGAGAGTTTGTGTGAAGACAAGAGCACAAACACACACAGGGTGAGAAGTGTTGGAGCTGGGAAAAATGGCCCAACCTTCTGAAAGGTAAGAATACTGGGGTACCAGCTTCTGAACAGCAAAAAACTCACGACCCCTCCTCAGGGAGAGGACTTCTCACCCAAAGATGGAACTCAGTCCATGGGACTTGAACGTTACCATGTTGAGCTCCTGGGCCAAGGGGACCCTCTAGGGAACAGATGTGCCTTGAACAGCAGGTCTGTCCAACTCTTGAAGGCCTGCGACAGCAAGCTGATGCACAGTAAAAGAGATGTTAGTGGCTCCCACAGGAACTATTGGGAGGAGGGATTCCTGTATACTGAGACCAGAGACCCCAAACTTGGGGTCACTAGGAGAGTGGTAGTGCCTCAGCTGTACAGAGTTTCTACTCACATTGGCCCATGACATCCCACCTATCTGGGCCAGACTAAGACGTGAGAAAGGCTTGTCAGTCATTTCTACTGGCCCCAGATGTCCTTAAAAGTAAAGGAGCATGTCCGCTCCTGTGTCGCCTGTCAAGCCAGTGGCAAAACAGGTGAACACACAAAGGCCCCCCTTAATTCCACTACCAGTGGTTGGCGTGGGTGAAAGGGTTGGCGTGGACATAGTGTGTCCACTAGAACGACCCACAGCATCAGAAAACCAATCCATACTGGTAGTAGTGGATCTTGCTACCAGGTATCCCGAGGCAATTCCCCCTTAGGTCTACTACATCCCCTGCAGTAGCCAAAGCCCTCATTGGGGTCTTTACCAGGGTAAGGTTCCTGAAGGAAGTGGTGTTAGACAGAGGTACCAACTTCATGTCTGCATACCTGAAACACATGTGGGATGAGTGTGGAGTGAACTACAATTTCCCTACCCCTTACCACCCACAAACCAATGGCGTTGTTGCGAGATTCAGCAAGACATTGTAAGGCATTATCATGGGGCTCCCTGAAAAACTCAAAAGGAGATGGGATGTCCTCTTACCATGCCTGCTTTGTGCTTACAGAGAGATGGCTCGGAAGGGAGTAGGGTTTTCCCCCCCTATGAACGTCTGTTTGGCCGTCTTGTAAGGGGACCACTTGTTCTTGTAAAAGAAGGTTAGGAGAGGCCTCTCCATGAACCTAAACAAGATGTGATGGACTATGTACTAGGCCTCCGTTCCAGGAGGGCAGAGTACATAGAAAAGGCATCCAAAAACCTTGACGCCAACCAACAGCTCCAGAAGCTGTGGTATGACCAAAAAGCTGCACTGGTGGAGTTCCAACCAGGGCAGAAGGTGTGTGTTTTGGAACCTGTGGCACCAAGGGCCTCCTAGGATAGATTGAGTGACCCTTACCCTATACCTGAGAAGAAAAGTGAGTTCACGTACATGGTAGACCTGGGCACTAAACAGGCACCCTAAGAGGGTGATCCATGTGAACCGCCTGAAACCTTTCTGTGACAGGGCTGATGTTTCCATGCTGTTGGTCACTGATTAGGATCAGGAGACTGAGAGTGATCCTCTCCCTGACCTCCTCTCTTACATTTCAAAAGATGGGTCAGTTGATGGAGTTAATTATTCAGAAATCCTTACTGCCCAGTAGCAGACTGACTGTAGGCATTTCCTGCAACAGTATGCTGAGCGCTTCTCTTTAACCCCTGGCCAGACACATTGGTGTACCCATGATGTAAACACTGGGGACAGCTTGCCTGTCAAAACAAAGATCTATCTGCAGCGTGACCAAGTTAAGGAGAGCATCAAAGCTGAAGTAAGCAAGATGGTGGAGTTGGGGGTTATTGAGCCCTCTGAAAGTCCCTGGGCCAGCCCAGTGGTCTTAGTCCCCAAACCTCACCCCCAGGGTGGGAAAAGAGATGAGGTTCTGTGTTGACTATAGAGGACTCAGTGCTGTCACTAAGACAGATGCTCACCCATACCTAGGGCTGATGAGCTGATAGACAGATTACGGGCAGCCAAATTTCTCAGCACCTTTGACTTGACTGCAGGGTACTGGCAGATTGGCATGGCCCCCGGAGCCAAAGAAAACAGCATTCGTCACACCTGATGGGCATTATCAGTTAACTGTTATTCCCTTTGGTTTAAGGAATTCCCCTGCCGCATTCGTAGGGTTGGTTAATCAAGTCCGTGATGGGTTGGAGACCTTTAGTGCACCACATCTTGATGATATTGCTGTCCTTAGCTCCTCCTGGCAGGGTTACCTAGTCCACCTGGGGAAGGTTTTACAGGCCTAACTATAAAGGCATCCAAGTGCCAGATAGGGCAGGGAACAGTTGTATACTAGGGCCACTTCGTACGTGAAGGCCAAGTGCAAACTTTGCAACTCAAGATCCAGACAGTTCTGGACTAGGGGGCTCCAATAAGCCAGACCAAAGTCTGGGCATTCCTTGGCTTGACTGGGTATTACAAGAGGTTTGTGACAGGGTATGGATCCATTGTGAAACCCCTCACAGAACTTCCCGCCAAGAAAGTGTAAAAGAAAGTGAATTGAACAGTTAGTTGTCAAAAGGCTTTTCAAACCCTGAAAGAGGCAATGTGCTCAGCACCTGTTCTCAAAGTTCCAGACTACTCCAAGCAGTTAATTGTGCAGGCTGATGTCTCTGAGCTAGGGAAAGGAGCGGTCCTATCACAGACCAATGAGGATGACCAAGACCAACCTGTTGCTTTTATAAGCAGGAGGCTTCTCCCCAGGGAACAGCGTTTGAGTGCCATTGAGAAGGAGGCCTTTGCTGTGGTTAGGTCCCGGAAGAAGCTGAGGCCTTACCTGTTAGGGACTCCCTTCCTAATCCAAATTGACCACAGACCTCTCAGATAGCTAATGCAAATGAAAGGTGAAAATCCCAAACTGTTGAGGTGGTCCATCTCCCTACAGGGAATGGTCTTTACAGTGGACCACAGACCTGGGACTTCCCATGCCAATGCAAATGGACTTTCCAGGTTCTTCCACTTAGATTAAGGTTAGTCTCCCCCTCTTTCGTTTGGGGGGTGGGGGGTTTGTAGGAAGCTGGCTCTGTATATACTATCCCAAAGTGAGGTATAGTGTGCAGAGTCCAGTGGAACCCCAAAGGTAGGCAGAGGTAAAGTTAGATAGCACCTCCCTCTCTATTTGTGGTAGTGTGGTCGAGCAGTAAGGCAGTATCAGAGGACAGTGTTAAGCATTTGTTGTACACACTCAGTCAGCAAATGAATTCACACACTCAAAGACTGAACTTCAGACCAATTGTGTTTGTATAAAAATATTCTTTTAGTTATTTTATTTTCTAGAACCAAGCAAGCCTGGCACAGGTAAGCAATAAATACTTTGCAGTAGTAATGCAGTTTGTAAACAGTTGGAATTGTAATTGTATATGCACTTTGTTTTGACTTACAGTATGGTTGCAGAGAAATGCAATACTTTGTAAATACAGTACATAGACTTGAATGGGCTTTTCAGTAAAATACCAGGTAAGTTACTTTTTTAGATTACTTTTCTTACTCCGAGTAGTATACCTGGATACTACTCCGGGACATTTCCTGTAAACAGGTAAGTAAAATCGTTTTGGTTAAATAGTACAATTTTTAAAGAATTTCTTTAGGTTTTCAAACTCCACACTTAGAAACTTTTCTAAGAAAAACCGTCAACACTATTTTCCTCCATAGGATAACATTGACTGTTTTGAGTTAAGTATTTGGTAGTGGGAGTTGAGGTTCTAGGGGTAGACTCAGGGGTCCCCCAGGATCAAGGATGCACTCAAGTTACACCCTCAGCGGCACTAGAGCGGCCGGGTGCAGAGTGCTGAGGCCCAATGTTATCCAATGGGGGATAGGGGGCCTCCGGTTAGTGGCTGCTGGGAAGCAGGCCACTTGGTTGTTGGAGCAAAGCTCCTGGACTTTAGCTCATTGCAAATGGGGAAACAAAGTAACACCAAAGGTGCACCCTCAGCGGCACTAGGGCGACCGGGTGCAGGGTGCTGAGGCCCAATGTTATCCAATGGGTGATAGGGGGGGCCTCCGGTTAGTGGCTGCTGGCAAGCAGGCCACTTGGTTGTTGGAGCAAAGCTCCTGGACTTTAGCTCATGGGGAAACAAAGTAGCACCAAAGGTGCACCCTCAGCGGCACTAGGGCGGCCGGGTGCAGGGTGCTGTTTCGACGTCGGGCGCCCTGTTTTCAATGGGGAACCTCCGGTTTGCAAAGGCACTGCAGGCTTGGGGACAAAGGTCTTCTGGGTGCGACCACCTCTTCGAGAGGTAAGTTGGGAAGTTAGGGGTTGGTTAGGCACCGTCTGTTTGGGCACCCAAGGCCATGGGGCGTCGGGTGCAGGGGTGCCTTTTGGGGTCGGATCTTCTTACCAGCTCCTGGTCGCGGTTGGGGGGACCTTCTGGATTTAGGCTGCAGGCATCGGCTTGAGGCATGTCGGGGGTTGCCGGATCTCGGGTCAGGATTGCCGGTTTGACCGCCTCGTGGTGTTTGCCCACTCGAGCTCGGGCCGTGGACAGTGAGTGCAGAGTGGGGCGGATCCGCAGTGTCCGGCCGGAACCAGAGGTTGCAGATGAACAAATCCGGTGTTCACGGGAGACAGTCTTTGTAGTTGAAAGCAGGCAGGTCCTCTGGGGTTTTCGAGGTTACTGGCTGCAGGACACACCGGAATTTCGCAGGAACAGGTTCGAGGTGGAGACAGGCCGGTAGGGCTGGGGCCAAGTCAGTGGGCATCTTCCTCTTGTTAGCTGCTGCATGGCTGTTCGGTCCTTCTTCTCCTTGTAGTTTCTTCTTGTCTGAGGAAGCAAGGTTCAGGGGTGTCCCTAAATACTAGATTTAGGGGTGTTACAGGTAGGTAAAAGGCAGCGACCAATGGGTCCCTTCCCTGGGGTGGGTACACCCCCTATTATGCCACCCTCCAGTGGGAGGGGGGCATGAGCCTGTCCCTGGTTGGCTGAGTTCCCCCCCCCCCCCCCATCTGCAAGATGGCGGGGACTGAGTTGTGCTTTACCTCGCCTCCCCCACCCGAGGGGTGGAGTTGGCAGAGGTGGGCACACCTCTCTTCCTCACTTGTTTTTCCCACCGGTTCTCCTGCCCAAAGTGGGGTCAGAACCAGTGGGGACCAGTTGCTGAAAGCAGCAAGTGGCCTGGGGAAGCTCACAAAGGCGGCAAGCCTTTGAAGCTTCCCCTTCGTGAACCCTGCCCATCCTGGGGGAGGAGGCTTGGTACCTAGTCCCAGGATGTGCATTGTTTCAGGCCCCAGAGAGCAGCAGGCTCTCGACCCAGTGGTCCAGAAACATGTTTGCTGGTGGCAGTTGAAAGCAGCCACTCAGCCTGGACACTAGTGGTAGGTTAGTTTTCAGGGGGCATCTCTAAGATGCCCTCTATGTGCATTTTTAATTAAATCCCACTCTGACATCATTGTGGGTTTAATGTGCTGAGAAGTTTGATACCAAACTTCTCAGTTTTCAGTGTAGCCATTATGGTGCTGTGGAGTTCGTAATGACAAGCACCCAGCACCATATACTCCTAATGGCAGCACTGCACTTACAATGTCTAAGAATGGACTTGGACACTGTAGGGGTACAGGGCTCATGCACCTGTACCCTCACCACTGGTATAGTGCAGCACCCAGCTAGAGGGGGTGACTGATCTATGCCAGGGCAGTAGGCATGGCACACAGGAATGTGTGCCATGTCGACGTGTGTGTGTGTGTGTGTGTGTGTGTGTACACATACAGTGTCTCCAAGGGTGGCACAATAAGTGCTGCAGCCCTTAGAGGTCTTCCCTGGTCACAGTGCCCTGGGTACCTGTTGTACCATATACCAGGGGCTGACCTGTGGCCAGAGATGCCAATTGGGTTAGTTTTGGGGAAAGAACACAGGGCCTGGGAGCCTGGTTGGCAGGGACCCAGGGCACATCAAGTCAAAAGTGCATCAGTAGTCTGGCAAAAAGTGTTTGTGGGGGGGGGGGGGGTTACTGCAACAGACACCCACTTTCCTACAGGGTTGTGTAGGAAATTGACACTTTTTGCATGGTTACCCCCTAACATTTTGCCGGATGCCGGCTTGACTGAGTGTGTGCTGGGACCCTGATAACCAGGCCCCAGCACCAGTGTTCTTTCCCAAAACTTTACATTTGTCTCCACAATTTGCACACCTCTGGGCCACATGCAAGTCCCTTGTAAAAGGTACCCCTGGTACCAAGGGCGCTGTGACCAGAGAGGGCCTCTGAAGGGCTGCAGCATGTATTATGCCACCCTCCGTGACCCCTCACCTTAACACCCACGCCCTGCCATTGCAGGCTGTGTGTTTTGGTGCAGACCAAACTGAAGAGTTGACTTGGCACACATCCCTGTGTGCCATGCCCACCAATACTGCCTGTGGCATGGGTAAGTCACCCCTCTAGCAGGCCCCACAGCCCCACAGGGTAATGCAAAACTACATGAGAAATGTGCCCCTACAGTGTCTGTGCCATTCACAGACCATGCAAGTGCAATGAAGCCATTTTGAGTACATGGGCTGGGAGTTTGTCATTACGAACCCCACAACTCCATGATGGCTTTACTGAAAACTGGGAAGTTTGGTACCAAACTTCTCAGCATAATAAACCCACGCTGATGCCAGTGTTGTATTGATTATAAAATGCATTCAGAGGGCGTCTTAGAGATGCCCCCTAAAAAACAACCAACTTCTAGTGTATTGGCTGACTGGTCCCCGCCAGCCACCACCAGACAGGTTTCTGACCTCATGGGGTGAGAGCCTTTGTACTCTCGGAGGCCAGGAACAAAGCCTGCTCTGGGTGAAGGTGCTTCACACCTCCCCCTAGCAGGAACAGCAACACTTGGCGGTGAGCCTGAAAGGCTCTCACCTTGTTGTGTGCTAATTTGGGCAGCTCCAACTAGTGGAGATGCCCCCCCCCCTGTCCAGGCCCTACTTCTGGAGGCAGGACAGGTGGGAAAATTAGTAAGCAGAGTACAGGTGTCTACTTAAGCCTGACACATCCCTAGGAGCTGAGGTGAGTCCATCTGTAAGAAATTCTCCATCCTCAATTGGAGAATAGACACAATAGGAACAGGGATGTGCCCCTCTCCCCAAAGGAGGGGGCATCTGAAGTGTGTGGTCTCCCTAGGGGACAGTAGCCATTGGCTACTGCTCCCTGACCTCAGTAACTTCCTTAAATTTAGTATTCAAGGGCTCCCTTGAACCTTGTCCCTCAGATTCTACGACCTACAAAGGATCGAAGAGCTGTACAGCAGTAGAGAAGACAACAACTGAGAAATCGGCGTGGCCCGCAGCCAGCAACATCAAGAACCCCAGAGGACCTGTGCTGTATTCAGCTGTCTCCCTTGGACACCGGATATGTCCAGCTGAGAAACCAACACAGACTCCGGATCCAGGTGGATCCGCGGCACTTGCACCACTCTGCACCTGACGCCCACGGCCCGAGTCCAAGTGGCCCATCGACCCAGTGAGGTCTCCCCGGGAATCCTAACCTGGAATCCAGCGTTGGACGACCTCTCCTGACCTCCACCTCGACGCCTGCAGCCTCAACCTGAAGGATCCCTGATTTCGAATAGCCCCCCCCCCCCCCCCAACACACACACACTGTCCAACGTAGCTCACCAGTTGTGGGATTCCTTCAGCCAACCTCCGGAACTGAGCCTGCAGCCTTTCTTCCGAACCGAGGATCTCTGTTGATGTCAGCGGGGCTTGAGAACCCCTTACTTAGCTGTAAGTTACTCACCTGTCTTTTTCCCATAGGTTTGCATTGGTCTCTCACTGTATTGTACTAAGTATGATCCTGCATACAAAGTATCTTTCTCTATTTAAAAGCCTTACATGCACATGCAAAGTATAGTTTGATACTATACAAAACCAATTGCCAGTAATTGAAAGTATTGCACACAATTCTGCTTACCTGTAACCGAGTTCAACTTGGTTCCTAGAAATAAAAAGTAAGAAAGTAATATTTTTCTACAAACATTGGCCTGGAGTTAGTCCTTGAGTGTGTTTCTGCCTTCTATGAGTATGTACACCAAATGCATTCACACTACCCTCTGATAAGCCTAACTGCTCAGCCCAGCTACAGCTAAATTGAGAGTAAAGTATTATCCGCTTTAACCTCTGCCTTACCTTTGGGGACTCGCTGGACTCTGTATATACTATACCAAAAAGTGGTATAGTGTGCACAGAGCCAGCTTCCTACACCACTTGATTAAATATTTTATAAAATAAGTTGCACAATTTTAGAATGGGCTTTTTAATTGACAAGTTTTTATAAACTACGTTCTTATTTTGAATTTAACTGCATATTCTATAAATATCCACCTGAACCAGCCCTGCACATTTGAATGTATGCGGCAGAGCAAAACAAGAATTAGTTGCATGTTATCACATTTTGCGTATTCTCCTTCATTTGTAGGCTTCCCTCCGTATGGGTTGGCCACTTGTCATAAATGATTCTGCCCACTTCACTGGGCATGCCTTTTGTTTTCGCCAGTGCCATCCTTCTAAGCCTCTTTTGTGGTTCAAATCTTTTATTGAGAGTTTTAAAATCAATAAACAATGCCAACAGTAGACCTTGCACAATTCTGGGCTACACAGAGCCCGGCGTTGACTAGCTTACAAGTAAGTGTCTTATAGGCAAACAAACTTTTACCCCTCCCAACCTCCATTCACCAATGCGCTAGCTTTGAGATACTGGATAATGCCATTGTAAATTGTTACTGCTCTGGGGATGATGGCGCAGCAGTCTCGGGTAGACGTAGCAATCGCAAATACCTGGGGCAAGTGAGTTCTCGGAATTCCTGCGATAGTTGGGACAGGAAGGGTCGCCAAATCTCACTGAAGGCCGAGCCCTGCCCGGCAAGCGTAAGTGTTATCTTTTCCATTCCCAGTATTTGCCATAGCCGGGTTAACCAACCTGTGTGTGGGGGAATTGGGGGGGGGGGGTCCCCAGTGCCCCAGTGTGCGAGTATGTTCTGCATGGCTGTTCCTAAGGCTAGACCGATCAGTCGCCCTCTCCTAGATTTTAATGGATAAGTCAGTGGGTCGGGAACCCCCAGTAGTATGTGTGCGGGAAATCTGACTAGTTGCGTATCTAGATGTGTCAATCTCGTCTAACACTTGGGTCCAATAGTGTTGTAGCTGGGGGCTCTCCCACAATACGAGGACCAGTGTACCTCATGCGCCGCAGTTCCTCCAGCAGTCTGCACTCTGTGAGGGGTTGATCTTGTGTACTCTCGCTGGCGTGTAATACCAGTAAGTGGCCACCTTTGTGAGTGTGTCAGTTAGGGCAATATTACAGGCCGTATGTCTAGCCCTGTGACATATTCTGTCCCACTCTTTGTTGCTTAGAGATCTCCCTATGTCTTTTTCCCTTCTGGTGCGCCCAGCATTGAACATGTTTGTTCAGCGTATTCAGTAGCCCATATATTTCAGAAATTAGTTTCTTGTCCGAGGTCTTGGACAGTAGCCACCTCTCATAGTGAGTAAGGTGACGTTGCGCGGCGGCCTCGTTTTGTGGCTGTACTATCCAGTGTCTAAGCTGCAGATATCGAAGTTGCTCTGTCTCTGGGATGCCATAATCTGCTTTAATCAGTTGAAAGGAAAGTACCCCCTCGACATCAAAGAAGTGACCCATGGTGTGGCACTCAGAGCGGCGCCACTGCGTAAACTGGGCCTCGCCCACCCCTGGTTCAAAATCTGGGTTGTCGAACAATGGAGTCATAGGAGAGGGAAACTCCGTTAAATTATATTTGCTACTAGTCTGGTCCCATGCCACCATTGTCGTCTGCGTGATGGGGGACAGATGCAAGCTTTGCGGTCGATGTGCTTTCTTTAAAAAGGGGATTTTCATCAATGATGTTTCAGCTACTGCCCTATCCTGAAATAACCAGTGCTTTTCTGATTCGGAGCGGCTCCATTCCACTAAGTATCTTAATTGCGCCGCTTGATAATACAGTTGGAGGTTAGGTATTCCCAATCTACCCTCACTAGGAGGAAGAAAGCTAAGGGACTTTTTCATCCGGGGCTTCCGGCCCTGCCATATGAAGTGCATGATCTCCACCTGTAATTTATGAATCGTTCCCTTGGGTGGCTGTAAAGGGAGTGTTTGAAACAAGTACAGAATTTTGAGGAGGGCGATCATTTTAATAGCTGCGACCCTGCCCAATCGTGAGATCTGGTGTTGTTTCCACCTATGCATGTCATTGCGAATTTGTCTATGTAGATTATTATAGTTAATGGTGGCAGTAGCTTGTGTAGTTGGTGCTATTTGAACCCCCTAATAAGGAATGGTGTAGTGAGACCATTGGATCGGGTACTGTTTCTTAAATCGCTCTACCATTTGCGGTGGGGGGAGAGGCGAAGTGCTACGATTTCCCTATGTTCACTTTAAACCCAGAAGCCCTGTCAAAGGCTTCTAGTACCGCAAGGAAGGCCCCCAAAGATGTGTCCGGATTGTTGAGTCACTAAGACTTCATCTGCATAGAGGCTAATGATGTGTTCGTCCCACCAAATGGTACTCCAGAGATCTGTGGGTGTGTTCGTACTCTCTGCAACAGCGGCTCCATATATAACGCGAATAGCAAGGCTGACAGGGGACATCTCTGCCTTGTGCCTTAAGCTATTCGCAGTGTGGCAGATGTATGGCCATTCACTCACTGTTGCTGTAGGGAAGCGGTAATAGTTTAAAATCTGAGTCTTCATCTTCTCCCCCAGACCAAAATGAGTCGGAACTTGGACAAGATAAGGCCAATGTACCCTGTCAAAGGCCTTTTCAGCATCTATGGCCATCGGCATATAGTTGCTCGGGAATCTGGAAGCCTTGTCTAGGATGTGCAGGACCCTTTTGGTGTTGTCACTGGTCTGTCTCTGAGGGATGAAGCCTGCCTGGTCTGAGTCTACTAGGGCTGGCATGAACGTGCTCAGTCTGTGAGCTAATATTCCTGTGAATAATTTTAAGTCTAAGTTGGGAAGTGAGATGGGCCGGTATGAGCTGCATTGTGTTTTGTACTTCCCGGGTTTGGGAATATTATTGCGGCCTCCAGCATAGAGGCTGGGATTGCACCCGGTCTAGAGAAGGTATTGAAGAGCAGTGTCAGTAGAGGTACCACCTCTGGGCAAAAAGTTTTGTAAAAAAGTTGCCGTAAAGCCATTTGGACCTGGGGATTTAGCCAACTTTAGCCGGGAGATTGCAGAGATTACTTCCTCTATTCGAATCTCCCCCTCCAAGATTGCGGTTTGGTCCGGGGTCAGTCTTAATTGTTTGCACGTCTTGTAGGTATCTACTGCTCTCTGTATTGTTTAGCGTTTGGCCCGTGTAAAGGTGTTCGAAGAATCCTCGGAATGTCTCAGCAATTGCAATATCGTCCGTCACTAAGTTTCCCTCCCGGTCAGTTATTGCATGGGTGCCTTGCTGCTGTCTGCTCTCGCGGAGCTTATGTGCTAGGCGATGGCCACACTTGTCCCCTCCCACATAGAAGGAATGGCGTAAACGGAGGGCTGCATACTCTGCCCTGTCTAAGTCTAACGCTGCAAGTTGTGAGCGTAGTGTCGTGAGCTGGCGCCAGACCCTGGGGGCCCCCGTCCGCTGGTGTATGTGCTCTAATTCCCAGATCTGCAGGGAAAGGCCCTCTCTCTTCTCCTTCCGCAGTTTGTTGTCTGCAGCGGATATCGCTATGAATTCGCCCCGTATAACCGTTTTGAGTGCTTCCCACAGTGTGGCTGTGCTAATCTCTGGAGTGTCGTTGTATGTAAGGTAATTCCCCAATGCTCGTTTAATTTGCTCCACTACTTCCATGCGCTGTAGGAGTGTGTCTCTTAGTCGCAACTGTCTATAGGGGCGGGTCTGAGGGGGAAGCGACAATGTAGTCACTACCGCTGCGTGATCTGAGAGTGTCGCCGTGAGTATCTCCGTATCTACTGCAAGTAAATGTCTCTAGTGCCAAGGAGGTAGTCCAGTCTGGCATATGTTTTATGGGCATTAGAATAAAAGGAAAATTCCCTGGTCTGGGAAAGGGCTGCCCTCCAGAGATCCACTAGTCCCAGTTCCCTCAACCTGGCGTGCCCCTCCTTGGATAGCGCTCCTGCCTGGCCATGTTGTTCGGCTGACCTATCTGCGTTATTGTCAAACACTAGGTTGAGGTTCCCCCCTCCCCCCAGTAATATGTTGCGTTCGTCCGTGGCCAACACCTCCGACAATGCTCTGTGCAGGAACCCCTCCTGCCCCTCGGCGTAAATCGATCCTACAATCAACCCCTGGCCCCCCACTGTAAAGCGATAAGTGAGTAGTCTCCCATTGATTTCAGCCTCTTTCTGTACCACCTTTCCCTGAAGTGTTCGAGATACCAAGATAACCACCCCCGCAGTTTTGGTAGGGCTTGAAGAAAACAGCTGGGTGGGGAACGCGCGCGCTTTGAGCCTATGACAATCCCTGGCCAGTAGATGGGTTTCCTGTAGTAGGCAGATGTCTGCCTTCGTATGTTCTAGGTATGATAAAATCGCTTGTCGTTTAATCGGGTTGTTAAGTTCCCTCACATTGAGGGTGAGGATTTTGAGACTAGTGGGCTGCATTATGGATACTCCAACTTACATTTATCGTATACCTTCCTGTGTCTAAGCGCCCTTGCGGTTCTGTAGTCTTGCCCTGGGTAGACTCAAGTACGTTTGAAATGTGTCCTATCGCGAAATTGCACGGTGAATGGAGGCCGAAAAAAGGAAGAAGAAAAGGGAAAACCCTATGAAAACATAAACTAGATTAACCAGCGAAAAATTCGAGGTCAGTCCTTCGGCCATTCTTGGCCACCAGGGAATATGTATGGGGTCCATGTTGTGGCCAAGCTCCCATCATCACCCCCGCCCGCCGACCAAGTCTCTGTGACAGCTGCCCACTTGATGTGCTTAGTTATCCTCAGTCTTTGCCAATGCAGCAGCGATAGACTCCAGTGCCTCTTGCTGGCCTTTCGCTATTTTCGCTTGATCTGATTTACTTGGAATTCGCCAGCGGCCTTTTCGCCAGCGTGGGCGTTGTTCTCCTCAGACAGGACACCCCGGCTCTCTACTACAGTTCTCTCCAGGGGGCTCCAAACCCAGCAAGCGGCAGGCCTCTGATAGGGAGCGCAACTGTTGGATCCTGCCTCCCCAGCGGAAAATTAGTCTGAAGGGATGACCCCACGAGTACTGGATTTCCTGGTTGCGTAAGTGAGTGGTAACTGGGGGAAATTCCCTTCGCTTTTGTAGCGTTAGCGAGGCAATGTCCTGAAACAGTGTAGGGGTCTGATCTCGAAATGTGATTGGGTGCATTGCCTGTGCTTTACGTATTATCTCCTCTTTGGTCTGAAAGTCATGTACACAGACCAAAATGTCCGCTGGAGGAGCCTTGTCGGAGCGGGGCGCGCCCACTCTGTTGCTCTGTCTAGTTTGAGTTCTGTGTCTTAGGGATTGCCGAGCACATGATTGAACAAGTCCCGTACAAAGTCAAAAATATCGCTGCCCTCTGCTTTCGACGCCACACCACGGATCCGAACGTTGTTCCTTCGGGATCAATTCTCGAGGTCTTCCAGGTGCGATTGTAAATCTATATTATCCCACTGGAGGGTGGCATAATAGGGGATGTACTGCCCCCAAGGAAGGGACCCATTGGTCCCAACCTTTACCTACCTGTAACGCCCCTAAATCTAGTATTTTGGGGCACCCCTGAACCTTACCTCCTCAGACAAGAATCAACAAGAAGAAGAGAAGGACTGAAGAACCCGTGCTGAACTAATAAGAGGAGGACGCCCACT
This sequence comes from Calotriton arnoldi, assembly GCA_963921515.1. Taxonomy (NCBI): domain Eukaryota; kingdom Metazoa; phylum Chordata; class Amphibia; order Caudata; family Salamandridae; genus Calotriton; species Calotriton arnoldi. The sequence continues at coordinate 2,131,022 of CAWUFW010001823.1, read as the reverse complement.
GACTTGGCACCAGCCCTACCGGCCTGTCCCCACCTCGAACCTGCTCCAACGAAATCCCGGTGTGTCCTGCAGCCTCAAGAACCCGAAGGACCTGCCCTGCCTTCCAAGCCAAATCCGTGAGTCTGCACCACTCTGCACCTGGTGCCTACGGCCCAAGTTCGAGTGGCCTAACACCACGAGGAGGTCTCCCCGGCGATTCTGACCTGAGATCTGGTGATCTCTGACCTGCCTCAAATCTCCAAGCGAAGCCTGCAGCATCTTTCTGGAGGATCCCCCGACCGCGACTAGAGCTGGTAAGAAAAACCAGACGCCTAAAGACACCCCTGCACCCGACGTCCCACGGCCTTGGGTGGCCCTACCGTCGGTGTCCCAGCATCCCCAGGCATCCCAACTTACCTCTCCAACCGGTGTTCACATCCAGAAGATATTCGTCCCGAGCCTGCAACCGGAGAATCTCCATTGAAATCAACAGGGCACCTGACGCCAAACCAGCACCCTGTCGTCCCTGCGCCGCTGTGGGTATACTTTGGGTGCCAACTCGGATCCCCCTTTGCCCTGAGCCTAACACCAGGAGCTTTGCTCCCACAACCTCGTGGCCTGCTCTTTAGCAGCCACCAACCCTAGGCCCCCTATCCCCCATTGGATAACGTTGGGCCTCAACACCCGGCCGCCCTAGTGCCGCTGAGGGTGCTTTGAGAGCGCATCCTTGACCCTGGGGGAACCCTGGTTCTTACCACTCCGGGGCCCCCACGGACCCCTGCCCCCACCACATCTTCAACAGAGCAGCCGACACCATCGCACCCATGCTCCGCCACACCATCAACCGCTCCCTGGCGACCGCCTCGTTCCCTGACGACTGGAAACACGCAGAGGTCAACCCCCTCCTGAAGAAACCCTCGGCGGACCCCACTGACCTCAAAAACTACAGACCCATCTCCCTGCTCCCGTTCCCAGCGAAAGTCATCGAGAAAGCCATCAACAGCCAACTCGCCACATTCATCAAAGAGCACAACATCCTCAACTCCTCCCAATCCGGCTTCAGAAAAAACCACAGTACGGAAACCGCCCTCCTCGCCGCAACAGACAACATCCGCACCCTACTGGACAAAGGAGAAACAGCCCTCATCCTCCTCGACCTCTCAGCGGCATTCGACACACACTCTCACTGCACCCTAATACGCAGACTCCACGACGCAGGTATCCAGGACAAGGCCCTGGACTGGATCCGCTCCCTCTCCGGCAGAACGCAGGTCAGGTCCCCCCCCCCCCCTTTCCTCTCGGACCCTACATCAACCACCTGCAGAGTCCCCCAGGGGTCCTCCCTCAGCCCTAAGCTCTTCAACGTCTACATGGCTCCGCTCGCCCCCATTGTCAGAACCTACGGACTCAACATTGTCATACGCAGACGACACCCAACTCATCCTCTCCCTGTCCAACGAACTCAACACCGCCAGACACAACTTTCGAGAAGGCATGGAAGCCGTCGCCAAATGGATGAAAAACAGCTGCCTACAACTAAACACCAACAAATCAGAAGTACTCATCATGGGCCCAAACCCCGATGCCTGGAACGACACCTGGTGGCCCCCCCGCCCTCGGAAGCCCGCCCACCCCCACGGACCACGCACGCAACCTGGGAATCATCCTGGACTCCGAGCTCAAAATGGACCGCCAGATCAACTCTATCTCGTCCTCCTGCTTCCACACCCTCCGCCTCCTACGTAAGACCTTCAAATGGATCCTCCTCGAACAGACCGTCACTCACGCCCTGGTCACCAGCAGACTCGACTACGGCAACGCACTCTACGCCGGAATAAACAAAAACCTCACCCGCAAGCTACAGAACATCCAGAACGCCGCCGCAAGACTGGTCCTCAACCTGTCAAGACACTGCCACATCTCCCAGCACCTGCGCACACTCCACTGGCTCCCCATCGAGGCTAGAGTCACTTTCAAGATGCTCACCCACGCACACAAGGCCCTCCACGACACCGGACCAGCATACCTGAACAGCCGACTCAAATTCCACGCACCCCAAAGGACCCTACGATCAGCCCAGCTCTCCTACGCCGTGGTCCCCCCGCACCAGAAAGACCAGATCGGGTGGCCGCTCCTTCTCCTTCCTCGCGGCCAGAGCCTGGAACGCCCTTCCGCTCCACCTCAGACAGACATCGCTCCCCATCTTCGCAAGAAACCTCAAAACCTGGCTCTTTGACAGACCCCCCCTCCTTGATGGACTGGAACCTGCACCCCCCCACCGCCTTGAGACCCTTACGGGTGAGTAGTCGCGCTCAACAAACGCCTGATTGATTGATTGACCCCAGAATACTAACTCACACAACCAAGTACTTACCTGTTAACCAATAACCACATTTTCTCCATAGGAATAGATTGACTGTTTTTCCTTATTGTTCTGTGTAGTTGGTTTTGTATGAGAACTTGAAAAACTGCAAATAACTAAAAACTGCTTTACTTACCTTTTCTCTAGGAAATGTCAGTGTGATATCTAGGCATATCACACTGAGTAAAAAAAGTAATCCACAAATAATCTGAAAAGTAATCAAAAGTAATCTAGCAGTAATTTCCACTGTATTGAAAATATTTGCAAACCTGTAACAAAGGCAATTCATTCAGCTTGCTTGTGTTGTTCAACCTGCCTTGAAAAGTACCATTTACACTTACCTGTACCAGGCTTGCTTGGTTTTTAGAAAATAAATATACCTAAATAATATTTTTATACAAACAAATTGGTCTGAGTTCAGTTTGAGTGTGTGACATCATTTGCTGCCTGAGTGTGTACAACAAATGCTTAACACTACCCTCTGCTAAAGCCTTACTGCTCGCCCACACTACCACAAATAAAGAGTAAGGTGCTATTTACTTTTACCTCTGCCTACCTTTGGGGTTCCACTGGACTCTGTGCACACTACCTCATTTTGGTATAGTATATACAGAACCAGCTTCCTACAAAGACCTCACTCCAGAATTGAGAAATATCTGGACGAAGCCATGCAATATGTAAAAACCCTGCTTCCTGTTCCGTACAGCGATCACAACGGGCAGAATCACGCAGCCCATAGCAAAACAGTCTGTCGGGGGTATAAAACTCTATTTATGTACTTCAAATGTATTCAGCGCGTGTCTTATCGTTTAAGGATATGTGCTTTGTGACTTCTCAGCAATACCTCCAGCATTTATCATCTATGAGCAAATCCAAATCTCTCTGCCAGTCTTGACGGGCCTTAATGCATTGTGTGGTCTTGGGTTCTAATGAAAGCGAGCAAAGTATAGTTTATTAACTTTCTGGGGGAATCTGCGCGTATAATATGCGTAAGTGTGGGCATTTCAGAAGGCTCCTGCAGATCGTCCCCCAGTAGCTCTCGCCATGCATGCCTAGCTCTGATGTACTGGAATTGGTCTATTGGCGTATGTACCGGCCCATCTTTGGACAAGTCGTCCCAGCTACGTATAACACCATCATGGAAGAAGTCTCCTATCTTTAGTATACCCAGTGTTTTGAGCGATCGGTAAACATCCTTCTCCATCCCCGTTTGCAACCAGGAGCACCACTCCAATGGAATCAATGGTGAATATATGAGGGCACCCGCTTGGTACTCTTATAACCTATGCCAGGCATGCGTGGTAGAGTTTATAGAGTCCAAGACTCCATGCCACTGTAACTGGAGGTTTAAAGAGGGTCTGTGGTAGAGCATCGGGGCAGCCGCATCCCTTTCTATGTATAGGTGTAGTAATTCCCGTGAGCTGTGTATCCAGCCATGTGTGTGAGAAGCCGCAGAGTAAGGTAAGGTCAACGTATCCCACTTAACCCTCGGCTGCTTACCAGCCCAAGCTAATTTTGTCATAAGTGTATGTAAGGTGGCGAATATGTGACATGGCAGCAACATAGGGATGTTTAAAAATAAAAACAAAAATCTAGGGAGGACAACCATTTTCATGATAGAAATGCGTCCCATCAAGGAAAGAGGTAGTCTGATCCATCTGGTGATATCATCCTCAAGTTTGGAGATTGCTTTCCCATAATTTTCCGCGAGTACTATATCTGGGTCGGTGTGAATTTGTATCCCAAGGTATCGAATAGGATCTGTGGGCCACTGCATAGGATAATCTAATCTTCTTGGAGTAGTGGTGGGAGGCAGAGGAAAAATCACCGATTTTTGTCCAGTTAATTTTCAGGCCAGACAATTGCCCAAACAGTACGGCCTCCAAGAGAATAGGATTAAGATTCGTAATCTGCTTCCGTACATAGAGCAGTGTATCATCTGCGTAAGCTGCGAGGACCAAACGATATCCCGGGAACCGCAATCCCCTCTGGCTATGGTCCTCCCGAAGTGCACACGCCAAGGGTTCAGCTACAATAGCATAGAGAAGTGGGGACAGTGGACAGCCCTTTCGGGTGCCTCTCGAAATGGCAATAGTTGCCGTAACCATATTGTCCAAACGTATCCTAGCAGTAGGCAGGGTATACAACACAGTAACCAATTTAAAAAATATCTCGCCGACTCCAATTCGCCTCAATACTCCCTTCATGAACGCCCATTCCACAGAGTCAAACGCCTTTTCGGCGTCCAAAAAGACGGCCACCGCTTCGACTTCCGTATTAAGTTGTTGGATGGTACCAAATTTTTAGGTTGAGTCAAATTGCGGCCAGGGACAAAGCCTGCCTGCTCCGGGCGAACCACTAGGGGAATCAATGGGGTTAGACAATTCGCCAAGATGTTGGCAAATATCTTGGTGTCCACATTTAATAGCGATAGGGGTCTGTATGAGGCGCAGTCTACTGGAGACTTCCCAGGTTTCAGCAGCATTATGATCAAGGCCTCACGCATAGAAGGGGGCATAACCTCAGATTTGGCCATGTCTTCATATAGGGATATCAGGTGAGGCACTAATTGTTCCTGGTAGGTTTTATAAAAGGTGACTGTGAGCCCATCTGTACCCGGGGCGCTGCTGCCCGCATAGTTTTAAGCGCTGCCTTGATTTCACAGGGAGTGAGATGGGCCATAAGGTGCTCTCTAGTTGCGTCCTTGAGCCATGTCATTTGGATAGGTTCAAGGTAGTCTTGGATAGCGTTATCGTCAGGGGGTACCTGCGTTATGTAGAATTCCGTGTAGTATCTGCTAAACCTATCTGCACGTTCGTGAAGAGGGAGTCCCTGTTCATCGTGAATTTCTATTATCGTGTCTGCTTCTCTCTTGGGTCGCAGCAGTGCCGCCAACAAGGCCCCAGGCCGTCCCCCCCCCCCCCCTCCCCATAAACTCTAGCCGTGGTGTATTTGCTAAGATGTTTCACTTCACTGTCTGCGGCCTCCTGGAATTCTTCCAGAGCTACCTTTATATCACCCAATAATTTTTTTATGTCCGGTTTTCTGGAAAGTGTGTTCGGGTTGACATTTCTCGTTCAAGTTTCGTTAACCTATCCCTCAGGGCCCGGAGCACTCCTGCATGCTTGGAAATGGCAATACCTCTAATGTAGACTTTAAAAGCCTCCCTGACAGTGGCGAAACTATCTACTGAACTGATATTCTTTTCAAAGAAGTCCTCTATCGATGTCGCCATTTCGGCAGCGAACACTGGATCCAACAGTGAATAAGGGGGAAATCTCCAGAGAAATGGCGCAGCTTGTCTAGTGGGCACCTTAATATCTAGTTGTACAGGCGAGTGGTCTGAATATGTATGTGCAAGTGGGGTGCGATTAGTAACACTCGGAAGCAAGCTCCTTGAGATCAGCAAATAATCAATGCGAGTATGAGGGTCATGGGGAGCATAGTAGTGGGTAAATCCCCCCCCCGTGTCGGGCGAACGCTGCCTCCATACATCAAGCAGGCCTAAATCTTCCATCAAATCAATAATGGCACTGGCTGCAGCTGGGGGGCGACGAGGGGGCACCTTGGAGCGGTCTCTGTCAGGGTCTAAGATACAATTAAAGTCTCCACCTAATAGTAGAGTTGCATTCACATCCTGCATTAGTCAGGTGCCTAACAAACTATAAAACTGTGGGTCATCATAACTAGGACCGTACACATTAACTAGCTTTAGCACTAGACTCTTTTTGGCATTTCGCTATGATGTATCTCCCGTTAGGATCTGCCTCGGTTTCAAGTAGTGTGAAACCTGACTTAGGGTTAACCCATATTAAAACGCCTCTAGCATGGGTGGTAAAACCTGCTGCGCAAGTCTTGCCTTCGAAGTATTTATGCATAAGCATGCTGCTATTAAGCGGCAGGTGCGTCTCCTGGAGCAAAGCAACATCTACACAGTGCTGCTTCAGGTACGCTACAACTTTCCGAACCTTTCTGTGTTCGTTTAACCCCCTGACATTCCATGTTACAAATCGAAACCTTCTTGTCCCCACTAGGGACCGACACCGGGTCTGCCATATCGTTCATGGACCATATCTGAAATGATGTACATGTATATTAAAATAAATCCAGCAATCAACACAGGAGCTTCGCCAATGTATGTACCCGTCTTACAGCTCAAACATCCCTGACCCCTCCCACGCTATGCCAACCCCAACTGTGCATAGGCGATATAACCCCCCTCCCCCCTGCATAATGCACTCTAAGAGCGAGAGAAAAACAATCTCTTAATGGAGAAAGCAAAAAAAAACTCTAGGCGCACCCCTTGTGGTACACACCACGGGGCAGATGTCGCCTGACTTAAGGTTCACCCCATCCTGGCATTATGGACTGTATAAGCAACAACATTACTAACATGACGTATAAAGTTCCATGCTTAATGTCTCCCAATTCGCCCGCCCATCGTGCTGTATCTCCCCCAGGAAGGACCCCGCCTATGCTATACACATCTTTCAGCAGATTACTGACCGCTATTCATGACAGACCTAGGGGGGGGTTGGTTGACTGAATGGTACGCATTAACATAGGTTACAACAATTTAATCAAACTGAAATGTTGAGGAATGCAATATAGTCTCCTGCATGCCATCACCAGGCCTAGTAGTCTCAACAATACAAATGAGAATCGGGGCTGGATCCGGCCCACCCCTACAGCAAGTCCCGCCCGGATCCCCCCTAGAAGCATGTTGAAGGAACTTCATTCCTCTTGTGTCGCAGTATCTTTCACACTACCCACCGGCACCTGCGGGCCAGCAGAGCCTTTCTTTGATTTTGCACCGTCTCTGCACTTAAGGAACTGCACTGCTTGCTCAGGGTCTGTGAACACATGTGACTTCCCGTCTGCATGAACTCTCAGCTTAGCAGGATACATCCTGTTGTGTTCTAACTGCAGATCACGGAGCTTTCTCTTGACTGGCACGAATAGCCGCTGAGCGTCCTGCACTTGCTGGGTAAAATCTGGATATAGGGAGACAGCTGTACCTTCGTATAGAAGTTCCTAGAACTCCCGGGCTCTCCGGAGCGCGCTGTCTCGATCCCTATAATTCAAGAGCCTCGCTATAATTGGACGTGGTGGCGCTCTGGGCACAGGTCTAGGACCCAGCGAACGGTGTGCCCTCTCCACTACAAATATATTGGGAAAACAGTCTCTTCACAGTAGTGTTAACAAGTTCCACAAAAAGCTCCATGTTGGGGATACCAGTGGATTCTGCAATTCCCACAATTCTTATATTGTTCCGCCTCAAGCGGGCTTTCAAGTCCTCCGCTTTAGCCTGCAGACTCCTAAGTTGTTTGGCCAACACAGTGTGGGAGAGTGATGCAGAGTTCAAGGTGTCCTCCGCGTCGGAGACCCTTTTTTCCACGATGTCTAAACGCTCAGTATGCTTCTCTAGCCTTTCATTCATCCTATCCATACGGAAGGAAAGGGAGTCAATTTTTCCATCTATTTTATTCAGACTACTTTGCATAGCTGCCAGTATTTGTTTTATGTGGGAGTCCGAGGGAGAATCACCCGCCTCAGAGCCCGATCTCCGCCTCAGAGCCCGATTCTGAGGCGTTTTTATCATGTTCCATCTGGTTGCTTGATTTGCGTGGCTCGAAGTGCAGCTTAGTTTGGGATTTTTCAGGCTTACCCATGTTGGTGTCCCTCAGGCCCCTGCAACAATGCGGCGAGCCCTGCTAGCGCCAGAGAACAGCCTCCCCAAACAGACGCAGGGCTCACAAAATATCCGCAGATGAAGAGACCGTCGCGCTACACCTGCGCACCGAACTCCGTCTTTGGGGATCTATGCTCCCTTTCAGCACCCAGTGCAGCGCCGGCATCCTAACCCCTTCGGCCCAGCCACAGCGCTCAGTTCCGTGGGAGAATGGCCACTGTTATGCTCGTTCACTCCCAAGGCATTCGGAGCGTGCAGCGACCGCCCCAGGCCCTTCCCACGAGCCCAGCGCGGCTCCCACCACAAGCTGGCCCAGGTGCGCACACACTCGGCAGCTTACTGTCAGGGGGGAGGCCGCAGGCCCCGGCAGCTATGGCCAAGATGGAACCGGCATCTGGAGCCACGGCACCAGCCTCCACACGACCCGAGCCCTCCGCCGTCGGCCCTGCCAGAACGAAAGTCCGGAGTGAAGGCAGGCCTACGGTATCCCTGGCAACAACAGTCTAGCAGGCAAGGCAAACACCGCAGCTCGCCACGCGGCTGGGGAGGCGCCGGCGAGGCAGATCCAGCCACCGTTCCCACAGCAGTCCCTGGGCAATATCTGCAGACCCCTCACCGTAGCACAGCGTCACACGGTCTATTGCAAGCTCCTATCTCTGGGCCGTCCCCGCACCGCGTATGGCATCGCTGGATTGCCGCCCGCAGGCCGCTCCAGGGATAAAGTGCTGCAGGCTCTCGGGGGACCGATTTTGAAGGATCTTTAGTGACAGGAAGGCACCGGGAGACAGTGGTCAGAAGATCACGGTGCTTTACAGTCTGTAACAGTTAAGATTCTGAAGGATAGTGTGCCAGGATGGCAGAGAGGATTTATCTTGCGGCCATCATGAAGCCAGGCAAGCTCCGCCTCCGCTGTTTCCAGTTAATTTCTGTAAGTTGCTCCTCTGTCATGCCTGGGTGGACTCTAGAGCATTTGGAGCAAATACTGAAATCAGCCTACCGCTGTTAATTATTTGTGGTAAAGTGTGGAACATTAATTTAAAGAGCTGGCCACTAGGCTAAAGCGTTTTTGATTTGTGACTTGTTAAATTTTGTTTGTTGCCTTCCCTCACATGCTTAATTTGTGTGTGGAGCTGCTCACCAAATCATTAACTTTGGGCCCTGGGTGATTGTACCCAGGCCATGTCATTGGGTTAATCTTCTATTGGTTATTGGTAGTTTTTAAGAAGCGTTTTCCATAGCTGCATTTCTCGTGTGCTACTGCTTCATTCCAAGTGGCCTCTTCAGATCATTACCATGTCTTCCTGTATCTAGTGCATATCTGCGGGTTGCTTTCCTTCTAAGCCTGGGTCGACTCTTCAAGTCATTCACAATGACTTTTAATAACCAGTGCATGCTAGGAGATTATTCCTTGTCGCTTCTGCGTGCAATGTAAACCGCATTTATCATGTCTACCAGTGGATTCCTGTATGTTGCTTGTATGTGACATTTGGATGGACTCTGCAGAGTGTTTACCTGGCTGCCTGTTATCTGTGCAAATTCCTGTAGGTTCCTCCTCTGCTACTCAAAACAAATCAAGATGTGAAACTTACTCCCATCTCAAGAATGGTAGGCTATTTCACATCTTCAGGTATCTCACTCAGTTTCATTCCTTTCCATGCACAAATGCAATGAAATGATTGCAGTTGTACGCTTGGATTCCTCTACCAATTACACCAAACCACTTTGTATTTAGGCTACACTCTTAACCTACACCCTTTCAACCAGACAACAGTAAGTTAAAATAAAGCACAAATGCTCTGTCCCTAAATCCTCTTCCTGCTACATTTGCTATTTATTACGTGCTTGGGGTCAGTGAATGACGTCTGTATAAAAACTCCAATTCTCATTAATCATAGAAGTGCCAAAGTGGTTACTGCATGGGTCGCACTGCATTTTGACACTCTCCCATCCAAGCAACGCCCATGATGTAGCAAACTACCTGTCAGCTAATTTTGCATCAGTGTCCCGTCAGTGGGGTAGCGCTATTTATAGGCAATTGAAGTACAATGCTGCAACATTCCTAGTGATTGACATGACCCTGAAGATTTTCCACCTCTAATTCCATTTGACTTTAAAGAGGGCCTGTATTGAGGTGGAAGTGCTATTACTGTGTACCTTGGTACTTCTGCGAAGAACCTTTTAAAGTGCTGTTTTATGTCTCCTTAAAAGAGAAGTATGCCTAGGAAGATCTGATGAGGAAGCACAACTCTATAAAAATGATTTAATCAAACTCTACTTTAACAGTCTTTTGTGAGAAATCATCACAATGCTAGTATTATATGTCCATTCATAGGGATTTTGTGTTGCTCTTTTCCCTTAGAGTACCTCTTCATTAGAGAGCAACCTGGAAGGTCTTGCTGGTGTTCTGGAAGCTGATCTACCAAACTTCAAGAGCAAGATCTTGAGGATCCTTTGCTCAGTGTATGTAAAACACTCAACAGTTTGATGAATGCTCAAAATGTGAAACATCTGCAATGGAGAGGGGCACGATATTTCTCGCTTATTTAAAATAAGTTGACTATCGACCTTTCCTAAATATTATTTGATTGATAGCTCTGCAGTTTTGTAAAGGAAATATGTATTCATCATTGAAGCAAGTAAGTGTTTGAAGTTTAAACAAGTTTTGAACATTTTGCGAACTAACTCTCCACCTGTCCAAGATGTGTGTTTATGAAACTGAGTTTTCAAGGCAGTGCAAGAAACTGCCTTCTGCCTCATTTTTAATAGTCTTATCGGCTGTCCACCAACAGTGAAGTTCATACAATTTTTACCAATACTGTGTCATTAACTCATATTTGTGAAATGGATTGCAGAATGTGTATACACTAATGATAGTGGTACTATGTATACTAACCTACAGGTGAAATTCGGAATCAATTTGATTGATGTGGGCAAACTATTCACTTGGGGTTAACCTGTGAACTTCACTGCTAATTAAGACGTATTCTAAATATGCGTTTATTTCTTAAAAACAGTGGTCGGATTTTGCCTGAGAAGATGACTGTTTATACAACGTTGGTTGGGTTGCTCAATGCCAGAAACTACAACTTTGGAGGCGAATTCGTTGAAGCCATGATTCGGCAGTTGAAAGAGTCTTTAAAAGCCAATCATTACCATGATGCTGTATTTTTAGTAAGTAATACTGGTTTCTTTGCACACCCCTCCCAAGAACACTTAACATTTGAACATTGGCATTTCCTCATTGTTATTTCAGACAGGATTTTAATACTGTTTACAGTGCCAGCCCATAGGAAACATTAATGAAGCCCTGTGAAGAGCGAAAAGAGTTTGATAAAATACACTAAAGATTTTATGTCCATAGATTTTAAAGCATGAAGTAATTGTCTTTGTGCAGTATATGCAGCATGCAAATTTAAGTTGGAAGCAACGATGTTTCATTTTGGAATTGCTTGAAGAAAATGATAAACCTACTTTACCTTCAGTTTTGTGAAATTTAAAATTCAATAGTCACCTTTTATGGATAATTTTTTTAAATCTACTGTAATAAAAGTAGGGGTTTGTATGTTCAAACCTCATCCCATTAGAGATGGGCAGCATGAAACCAGTTGTGAGCAAGAAGAAAACGTAATGGATGCGGAGTACATGCTTGTATTTTGCTTTTTAATTGAGTTGCCTAATCTCATTAAATTTGAAAGCAAAGCATGAAAACTGAAACGCTATATTTTGGTCCATACAAATATTGTCATAATGGCACACCACAGTGGTGTTGCCAGCGTACTCCATGTACTCCAGGCACCATGGCTATGGTATTTCACTTAAGGTGGCGCATTCCGGGATTTGTAGTCTGTTTGCTTATTAACCAATGCTAATGATTTGTAACGGGAACGCCCGTACTGCATGCATGGTGTTAGGTGTGCAAGGAACAATTTGGCAAACCTGAGTGTCATAATTTAGTATAAGACGAATAAAGATACTGATTTGTATTTCCGTTGGCGTATGATTGTAGCAAGGTGGCCAGGGATAAAATTGGCTGTGGATAGCGTTGTATTGTCATCTACAGGAGACTAAAGTATTGCATCACCCAGTAAGTGGTCTTTGCAAAGAGACCAAGGATTGAATTCCTATTCGCATCATCCTCTTTTAACTTTACAAATTTTATTTGCTCAGTAAAGGGGCTAAAGATTATGTGGACATCAAGCAGATACCCATTCACCCAACATCCTTAACCTGCGTTCTGTCTATTTTTGTTTGTATGCGGTCTCCCTGAATCTTTGTTGTGTGGGGCAGTCTATGTATGAATATCTGGATTTACTGTGGTTACCTGGAATCTCTTGCACTATGATTTTTCTGATGGTTCCCGATTCATCACACTGTTTGCCACTTGCCTCATTGATTTCTACTTCCGTCTGTTATGACCTCCTTTATCTACTCCTTGCCAACCAAATGCATAATGTTGACTAACAAGATCTGTCCCTCCCAGAAGATAGAAACTTTTAAGAAAGATCATTCTATTCACTTGGCTCCTTCCTTCTTCCCTTTACTTGTTTCCGCTGTCCCACTTTCCTATTAACACTTTCACTTTGAAGCAGCTTTAGAGCGACGTACTGTTCTCTAGAGGCAACCATTACATTTGCTCTCTGTTTATTAGTGTAACTACAAATTGAGTATTTGCATCAGTTTGTCTAAATATTGTGTCTGCATATTCAGGGTGATCCAAAGAGCTGAAATCCACTTTCTCCCATAGTCCCACAAAATATTTGAAAAATTATTTATACCTTTTTATTTCATTTGAAAACAGGTTCGTTTCCTATCGGATCTTGTGAATTGTCACGTAATTGCTGCACCTTCCTTGGTGGCCATGTTTGAAAACTTCATTAACGTGACGCAAGAAGAAGACATACCTCAGGTAACCAGTCTTTTGTACCATCTTGCCAAGCAGTGAAGTTGGAATACTTATTTTTAAATAAAGAAATATCTGAATTGCAGGAGTTTTTCTCCGAAATTGATTCCATGCTTTTTGATTGTACTTTGCTTTTCAGTAGTCCAGCACCAAATTATGTTCTTGCTCTTAAAACATTTTATCTTGACCATAGGTGCGGTGTGACTGGTATGTGTTTGCGGTTCTTTCTTCTTTGCCCTGGGTCGGTAAGGAATTGTATGAGAAGAAAGATGTGGAAATGGATCGTATGTTCACCCTAATTGAAAGCTATCTCAAGTAAGAATTCATGCTCTGTTTTGATAGAGGTGCATCCTTGTTGGTATTTTTAGTAAAACCATTTGTGCTGCTGTCCTAAATTTTACCCAAGATAAACAGTGGTAGAGTATGTTCTGATTTGTTTAAATGTTCTAGAGTACCTCTGATCTATTCAACTCAATGTAAGATGGGATGAGAGCTTCTCCAAAGCAATCCCCTTATACAGGCTACTCTTGCTATTTTTATCCATTCCACCTGTAGTCTTTAAGGCATTTTTTTTGATAATCTGTATGTTTTTTATTAAACAAGTGAATGGTCAATGGTACGTTTTTGAGTTTTTGTGCTGAACTTCAAATTGCAATACACCTACAGAATTAATTACTGCAGGTTTTAGAAACATGAAGTTGAGAAGAAATAACCTCAGTGCTTTTCTATGCCAAGCCAAACAAGCACAAATGGTGTGAAAGGAATTTGGGAGAGCAGTCAAAAGGAGAAAGAAATAAAGCTGCCATTTCATACAATTCTGCTAATGAGTGGAAGGTTTTTTGAATAGTGTAAGGAACACTAGTGATTTGGTTCCTAAATGTTTGATGTCATTCGTGAGCAGTCCTAAAGTGCCAGGAAGAGTTGTAAAGAAAATAAAAAATATATGGTAAGGTGTAGAGCTATATAGATGTGAAGTAATAATCAACAACAGATTAGTAAGCATTTATTAACACTTGACTAAATATCAGGAGAGCCTATTGAAGGTTGTCAAACCCAGTGTTGTCCGTTTAAGCTTTAACATCCTGTTTTTGCCTTGAGGGTAAGGTAAACCATCACCTCCCCCTTCCTATTCACCCTATACCCCTGGAGAAGTTTTCATTGGAAGCAGCTGGTCTCCCTAAACACAGAACTGGTGTAATAATTGTCGCATGACATTTGGGTCTCAAGATGTTACAGTTTAAATGCGCAGTTGCATTGTAACTAATTTAAAGTGCCCTGTGCAAGTCCTGTGTGGTGTACCTACAGCTAAATATTTCCCAGTTAAAAAAAATAATGTGGTCTTTACTTACAAAAAATTATTTGAGCTACTTTGGCATCCTGCCAAGACCCACTTGTAACCAGACCCCTGATCACCACGGACTTATTTTATTTAAATTTTATGTAGCATTTATAGAGCGACTGACCAGGCTGGTGTCTTGGCACTAAGAGCTTTAATTATCTGGAAGGAAGATGATGGCAGAGAATGGTGCACCCGCAAATTTATTTGGGGAACAACCAGGTCTTTAAGGGTTTTCCTGAATTTCAACAGGTCAGGGAGCAATCTCAAAGCAGTTCCACAACTGAGAGGCCTTAACTGAAAAGGCTGGCCCGCCTTGTCGAACCTTGCAGAACCTATTTACCTGGATGAGATTGGCAGTTGCCGAACGTAGAAGTTTCCCCGTTGCGTATCTTTTCAGCACAGGAGACTAATGCCCACCGATGTCAGGAGATGCTGGAGAGTTGACCTTTTGAGCTGCAGCTGTGTAGACCAGGCGACGCTGTGGCAGACCAGGAGCCATTCACGAGCTATCCAACGCCAGATGATTAGAGCTGAAGGGTCGGTGTCTGTCGGGAGCACCAACAAGCCTTGGCAACTGCAAACATGGCAAGCGAAAAAGGTGCAGAGTTAGGACCAGCAAGGTCCAAGGGACTCACCACAAGCAGGGCAGTCGAAGTAGCCCCCGAGCAATCAGGGGAGCCCACTGGAATCAAAGAAGACCCTCCAGAGGACCCACAGACTGGAGGCACAGGAATCGCAAGAGGACCTCGAGCAGCTCACCAAAGATGCAGCCCCACGATGCAAGAGATGCGGTGAGGGCGAAGATCTTGGTCGTAGGAGATGCTTGAGGCTAAAGCTTCTTGGAGCCCAAAGATCTCTGTTGAAGAGGGCCAACAAGCCTTGGCAACGGCAAGTTGACGCAGTGCTCTGGTGTTTGGTTCTGGCGGCTCCGACGAGGGATACTGGCCTCGAACTTGGTGTGAAGACAGTGCAGGTCTAGAGGGAGTTGTTGAACCACCATCTGTGTTGCTGAGCCTTTCGCAGTCCGTAGGAGCCCAGGAGCAGCAGACCAGTCCGCTTTGTTGCGGTGCCTGCAGATGCAGGAAAGTGACTCCTTCACTTCAAGGGAGATTCCTTCAGGTGTCTTGGATGTTCATAGGCTTTGGAAGGATCCTGTATGGAGCACCATGCACAGACATTGCAGCAGACTTGCAGGATGATGAGACCAGGAGCAGCTGAAGTCTTTCCAGTTGCAGTCTCTGTGCCCAGTCGAAGTCCAGCGTAGTCCAGAGTGTCCAGACTGATGAAGATGAAGTGGTGTCTTGATCTGAATCTTGTCCCACGACAAATCTAGGGACCCACCCACAGGTAAGCCCTTAAGTACCCTAAGGAAAGGGTTGGGACGATTATGGGGTCCCTCCCAGAGGAGGGGCTGGACTGTGGAGAGGATACTCCCATGTCCTTTCTCCAGTTTTGCTCCAGAGCGGGAGCCAACGGCTCCCTGAACTGGTTTGAAGTGGAGTATGGAAGGAGGGCACCAAATGTACCCTTCAAGCAGTCTCCGTGGTGCCGGCAAGCGCCCCCACCCTGCCCCAATACACTAAACCCTGTCTGGGAAGTGATCACACCTCCGTCTGACAGGATATCTATTGTTCTGCCTTCCCCTGCTCGAGCTTGGCTCAGCAGCAGGAGGGCAGAAACATGTCTCTGGTCGGCAGCAGCCCTAGCTTTCTGTCCGGTTCTGGCAGACTGGTACCGGGAGCACTTAGGGCATACCGGAGGAGCTTTCCAGTGCATGGAATCTTACCTTTCCACACCGTAAACGGTGTGAGAGTACGATTCCAACATGTTTGATAGCAAACATGACGGGGTTCGTTACAGCCAGTTTAGAGATGGTCGTCACGTAATGACGCATGGCCACTCTGTCTTAATGGCTGATGGACTTACAACCTGGGAGAATGGACTCCGAAGGTTGTAGGGGTTCCCTGCTCATGCAGGGTCACCCTTACAACCGAGCACCCTGCCTACAGGATTGAAAGGCCTGCCTTAGGAGTGAATTGTAGGTTTTAAGTGTAGTGACCTCGGATATAGGGAAACTTATATCTGTCGTAAGTGGTGCTAGCACCAGCTTACACAGGCTGCAATGGCAGGCCTGGAGTCACAATTTGAGTGGTCTCTCATGGGTGACATAATACATGCTTCAGCCCATTAGAGACCCCTGGTGTACCTGTGCCCCGAGTACCTTGGTACCGTATACTATGGACTTATAAGAGTACACCAGTAGCCAATCTGGGGGTGTACCCAAGTACGTATCATAGTCCATTTAGTGGGCAAAGCACAGAGACTGGGGTCCTGATTAGCAGGATCCCAGTCAGACTAGTCAAACAGCAGAACACCAGGTAAAAAGTGGGGGTAACCATAAAAGCAGATCCTACTTTCCTACACACATGAACTAGTTCAGACACGCATGCGGCCCGACACAAACACGCCTCACCACTTTACTGTCCACAACCCCCCCTTTTTTCGGTACAACGCCACTTTGCGTTTGTTCTACTTGTTACCATTGGCCAAAAGCACATAACTGTGAAATACCTCTTTGACTTTGAATGGGCCCCAAAATGTAGACAACCCTTTGCACAGTCTCCCATGCCTTATTGTGACCCTGTCCCCCGCACACACCCCTTTGCCACAACCATTACCTCCTCTCCACCATTCTTCTTGTGACAAAAACTTGTTAGCCACGCTGGAGTCTACTTAGTGCCTGTCTTACTCCCGCACATTTTCTCAAAAGGAGAAACCCCGGTCACACATCGTGCTGTGGTGATATGGGCCCTCACCATATCATCCACCATTACCCTGACATCTTTCCCGCACTGGAGGGCCAAGGAAATGGTACCCATCACTAAGCGATTGGCCTGCTCCACCATGCCATTGGCTTGGGGGTTGTTGAGTGCTGTGCGATGGTGGGTGATATCACACTTATCCAGAAAAGATTTAATTTCATGTTGGATGAGTTGAGTTAGGTTCCATTATTAGTGACAACGACACAAGGCAATCCTTCCTCCAGAAACGCACCCTGCTCCACCGTCCTTCTGGTGGTTACATCGGGCATAAATTTGACAACCAACCATTTGGAATCTACGTCCATCCACACAATGGCATTCCTCATTCCATCCAGCATGTGCATAGGTCCGATAAAATCCAAGCATATCGTACTGCATGGTGTGCCAGGGTCCTCGGTGGCCTTGTGCTGCGAGGACATCAGTCTTAAGCCTTTTTTGACTCTCCCTACACACCTCACAATCCACCACCCATGACGTGATCTGATCATCCATACTTGGCCACCAAAAATTCTCCCTCACCCGTTTCTTAGTCATGGTTTGCCCTAAGTGACCCTCGTGGGCTAACTTAATGACCTTGAGCCTCAAACTCTCAGGTGGTACCAGTTTGTAATTTCTCATGAACTTTTGAGTCCCTGTCAACTCATCCAGAATTTTCACCAAAGGTCTCACCGCAGGAGCTACTGTGCCCTCCTTACGCTCACCATGCACCACCATACGCTCAACACCTTTAAAGACTGAATCCAGATCCATGCACTTATGCCACTCATCAGCCGAAAACGAACCACCAATGCACTCTTCCACATCGCACAATGAAGCCACAGCCCCTTCCTGTTCCCAAGCAGAAACACCATGCCCATTTACCCCGAACACTCCAAAGACTTGTGAAAGGCAGTCCGCCTGTGCGTTCCTCCAACCGGGTATGTAAGCAACCCGGTACTGATGCTGCTGAAGTCTAGAAGCCAGTCTTGCCAGCCTTGCGGAGCCCTTACCAGTTCCACCAGGACTCAAAACTTTTACCAAGGGTTTATGGTCTGCGCGAATGCAAAAGTTAAAACCCCCCCTTAAAAAGGTCCTAACCTGTTCGAAAGACCACGTTGCTGCTAGAGCTCCACTCTCTCTGACAGAATATTTGCTCTCACATTCCGTCGGAGAGCGTGAGGTGAAAGCTACGTTTTTTTCAGTACCCGCATGTACCTGGGATAAAACTGCCCCCAACCCACATGAACTGGCATTCACTGTTAAAAATGTTTTGAGTTGTGTCAAACAGAGCAGGAATACATGCCTTACAAATTTCTTTCCTTACCACATCAAATGCCCTCTGCTGATAATCACTTAAAACAAACGTACACCCCTTCTGCAGCAACATTCTGAATTCTTCAGTCTTTCCTGCAAAATTGTAAACAAATTTTGCATAATACTCTATCAAGCCCATAAGACCATAGGTGGTCTTTATCATGAGGAAAAGATGCAGACCTGATGGACTCCAACAAGTCATTTTTGGCTCAGACACCCTGCCCTGAAATCGTATGACCAAGGTATTAGATTTCTTCCACAAGGAACCTATATTTGTCCTTCCCTGTGCCAGTGCTCTTTCCCTAAAACAAACCCCAATTGGTACTTATGCCTCCTGGGTACCTAGGGCCTGGGAGATAACCCCCTAACACCTCCTCACTGGGACCATGCCACTGCCCTTGCAGCCTGCATGCGCTTGTGAGGGAGAAAACAGTCAACATGGCACCCTGCCTTGGTGCTATGCCAGCTAGCACTGCTTAACAGCATAGGTAAGTCACCCCTCTAGCAGGCCTCTCAGCCCTAAGACAGGGGGCACTATACTACAGGTGAGAGTATATCTGCATGAGCAGATATTCCTTTACAATATTGGGCACCATTGTAGGAAGCTGGCTCAGTATATACCATACCAATGTAACGTATAGTGTGCAGAGTCCAGTGGATTCCCACGGGGTAGGTAGAGGTAAAAGTAGATAATACCTTACTCTCAGTTTGTGGTAGTGTGGGCGAGCAGTAAGGCTGAAATGGAGTGCAAAGTGGGGACGCTATTCTTCTCAGAATAATGGGGTGTGTCTGTGCCTCTCGGTCTGTGCCTCTCGGTCTGTGCGTCCCTCGGTCTGTGCGTCCCTCGGTCTGTGCGTCCCTCGGTCTGTGCGTCCCTCGGTCTGTGCGTCCCTCGGTCTGTGCGTCCCTCGGTCTGTGCGTCCCTCGGTCTGTGCGTCCCTCGGTCTGTGCGTCCCTCGGTCTGTGCGTCCCTCGGTCTGTCTGTCCCTCGGTCTGTCTGTCCCTCGGTCTGTCTGTCCCTCGGTCTGTCTGTCCCTCGGTCTGTCTGTCCCTCGGTCTGTCTGTCCCTCGGTCTGTCTGTCCCTCGGTCTGTCTGTCCCTCGGTCTGTCTGTCCCTCGGTCTGTCTGTCCCTCGGTCTGTCTGTCCCTCGGTCTGTCTGTCCCTCGGTCTGTCTGTCCCTCGGTCTGTCTGTCCCTCGGTCTGTCTGTCCCTCGGTCTGTCTGTCCCTCGGTCTGTCTGTCCCTCGGTCTGTCTGTCCCTCGGTCTGTCTGTCCCTCGGTCTGTCTGTCCCTCGGTCTGTCTGTCCCTCGGTCTGTCTGTCCCTCGGTCTGTCTGTCCCTCGGTCTGTGTCTGTCCCTCGGTCTGTGTCTGTCCCTCGGTCTGTGTCTGTCCCTCGGTCTGTGTCTGTCCCTCGGTCTGTGTCTGTCCCTCGGTCTGTGTCTGTCCCTCGGTCTGTGTCTGTCCCTCGGTCTGTGTCTGTCCCTCGGTCTGTGTCTGTCCCTCGGTCTGTGTCTGTCCCTCGGTCTGTGTCTGTCCCTCGGTCTGTGTCTGTCCCTCGGTCTGTGTCTGTCCCTCGGTCTGTGTCTGTCCCTCGGTCTGTGTCTGTCCCTCGGTCTGTGTCTGTCCCTCGGTCTGTGTCTGTCCCTCGGTCTGTGTCTGTCCCTCGGTCTGTGTCTGTCCCTCGGTCTGTGTCTGTCCCTCGGTCTGTGTCTGTCCCTCGGTCTGTGTCTGTCCCTCGGTCTGTGTCTGTCCCTCGGTCTGTGTCTGTCCCTCGGTCTGTGTCTGTCCCTCGGTCTGTGTCTGTCCCTCGGTCTGTGTCTGTCCCTCGGTCTGTGTCTGTCCCTCGGTCTGTGTCTGTCCCTCGGTCTGTGTCTGTCCCTCGGTCTGTGTCTGTCCCTCGGTCTGTGTCTGTCCCTCGGTCTGTGTCTGTCCCTCGGTCTGTGTCTGTCCCTCGGTCTGTGTCTGTCCCTCGGTCTGTGTCTGTCCCTCGGTCTGTGTCTGTCCCTCGGTCTGTGTCTGTCCCTCGGTCTGTGTCTGTCCCTCGGTCTGTGTCTGTCCCTCGGTCTGTGTCTGTCCCTCGGTCTGTGTCTGTCCCTCGGTCTGTGTCTGTCCCTCGGTCTGTGTCTGTCCCTCGGTCTGTGTCTGTCCCTCGGTCTGTGTCTGTCCCTCGGTCTGTGTCTGTCCCTCGGTCTGTGTCTGTCCCTCGGTCTGTGTCTGTCCCTCGGTCTGTGTCTGTCCCTCGGTCTGTGTCTGTCCCTCGGTCTGTGTCTGTCCCTCGGTCGGTGTCTGTCCCTCGGTCGGTGTCTGTCCCTCGGTCGGTGTCTGTCCCTCGGTCGGTGTCTGTCCCTCGGTCGGTGTCTGTCCCTCGGTCGGTGTCTGTCCCTCGGTCGGTGTCTGTCCCTCGGTCGGTGTCTGTCCCTCGGTCGGTGTCTGTCCCTCGGTCGGTGTCTGTCCCTCGGTCGGTGTCTGTCCCTCTCGGTCTGTGTCTGTCCCTCTCGGTCTGTGTCTGTCCCTCTCGGTCTGTGTCTGTCCCTCTCGGTCTGTGTGTCCCTCTCGGGTAGCACAGTCTGCTGCAGCACTTGTAGGCCTTCCCTGGTCACATTCCCCTTGGTACCCATGGTACCTTTTATAAGGGACATACATGTGGCCAGAGAGTTGCCAATTGGGTGTGCAATAGTAAAGATTTGGGGAAAGAACGTAGGCCCTGGTTAGTCAAAGAGCATCAACATCTGGCAAAAATTGTTTGGGGGGGGCGGCAACCATTCACAAAGGGGCATTTTTCTACAACCATTTCCCAATATTGTAAGTGCCAGTGAAGCCATAGAGTATATGGGCTGGGAACTCGAGTTCCGTAGCACCATGATGGCTTTACTGAATATAGGAGTGTTTGCTACTCCTTTCAATAAATCCACACTGATGCCAGTGTGGGATTTATTGTACCATGTACCCAGAGGGCATCACGGAAGTGCCCCCTGAATCCCTGCCAACCCTGGTGTGGCCTCTGACTGGCTGTCTGCAGCCAGCCTCCACCAGACATGTTCCTGGACCTCTGGGTAGAGAAATCCTGCTCTCTGGGACCAGAAACAATTCACATCCTGGGCAGAGGTACCATGCCACCTCCCCCAGGATGGGCCTGTGCTTGAAGAGGGAAGCTTCAAAGGCCTGCCGCCTTTGTAATGCGACCCCCGACTTCTGCTGCTAGAAGAAAATGACAGCCCCCAGTTTACACCCCTACTTTGGGCTGGAAAACCGGCTGGAAAATTTAAAAAGATAGGTCTGCCAACCCCACCCCTAAGATGGGGTAAGCGAGGTGAAGCACAACTCTCAGCCCCCGCCGTCTTGAAGATGGGGGGACCCCTCCAATCAGGGCTAGGTCTGTCCTCTCCCACAGGAGGCTGGCATAAGAGGGTGTAGACACCCCAGGTAAGGTGCCCTTTGGCCCTACCTGCTACTCCCCTGAAACTCCTACTAAATTTAGTGTTTAGGTGGCTCCCCCAGACCTGGATCTCAGATCTGCGAAGCCAGAAGACAACAACTGCCTTGGCCCCAGCCATACCGTCCTGTCTCCAGCTTAGACGACCCTGCGACCTGTCTTGCAACAGTGACCTCCGAAGCCCCTGGGAGGGCTGCTGCCTTCAATGAAGAGTCCAATCTCCTGTGGACCTGTCCAGAAGAAATCAACTCCAAAGACTCAGGAGCCAGGCTGATCCACGTCCCTAGCCCACTCTGAACCAGACACCCACGGCCCGAGTCTGAGTGGGTAACCTGTTAAGTGAAGTCTCCCTGGCGAGCCTGACCTAGTGTCCATCGTTGGCTGACCTCTCCTGCCCTTCAAGACAGCGCCTGCAGTGTGAATCCAGAGGCTCCCCCTACGATTCCGGTAAGAAGACTCCGACTTCCAAAGGCACCCCTGCACCCAAACCCCCTGGGCCTTGGTGAGCTGAATTGGCGATGCCCCTATGACTCTCTACATCTCAACTTACCTCTGCTGTTGTTGGTCTTCCTCCTACAACCTCCGGTGCCACTCCTGCAGCCTCTTTACCGTCAAGAAGATCCTTATTGAAAAGCATTGGGCGCCCAACGTCGAATTTGCACCCTGCACCTGGCCGCCCCTGTGCCGCTGGTGGTGTATGTTTGGTGCTGCTTTGTGGCCTGCCCTCCCGTGCTTGTGCCTCTGAAGACTGAGATTGTAAGTTGAATACTTACCTGTTTAACCGCGATATTGTTTTCCCAATAGGATAACATTGAACAGTGTGAAAGTATTTTTAATTAAAAACGTACTTAGCGGATTAGTAAGACCTGGGTCTTAAAATAATGTACAAACAATGTATAATTTTTTTTAATTGGTCTGGATCTCCTTAAGTCATGTGTCCATTATTGATCACTGTTGTACAATAAATGTCTTGCACTCCTCCGTGTTAGGCCTAAGGCTGCTCGCCCACACTACCACTAATAGAGCACTTTGGGTTTTACATTGACCGTGTACACTTTTGGGGAACCCCTGGACTTTACCACCTAGTGATTATATATCATATACAGAGCCAACTTCATACAAGCGCATTTGGGGGTTATAATTTTTGCCTCTAAACCAATAAGTCTTGCCTGGACTCTCTGCACAGTATACCTCATTTTGGTGTGCTGTATAGAGCCAGCTTCCTACATATGTTTACCGAGCATTAACCCAAGCTTGATTTTTAATTTTCCTACCCCTTTCATGTCCTAAGGCAAAACTTTTACTTTTCTCCAAGTGTATACTATCAAATACACTATTTGATGTAACCTGGGCAGAAGTTAGACAGTGCAGTCATAAGTACGAAGCCACACATTTAAAGCCTTTCACTAGGTACTTCACCAAATTCCTCAAAAGAAGTCAAAGGTGCTGAACAATATAAATCAAATTTGGCTATGCCTAAAATATTGGATGCCAAGGGAAAAAGTACTTAGTTGAAAGAAAAAGGTTGTGTGGCAAAAAATGCAGACTGCATTCTCGTAATGCCAGAATGATTAATCCACTTATACTATACAGATTACTATGGCCATAAATTCGGTTTGTATGTAGAGTTTTTGTATAGTGCGCTATTCAAGGTGACCGGTCATTCATTTGAAAAAAATCTATTTCCATTGTGTTTGTTTCTTGTAAGTGTACTCTAGGCTAATACGTGCTTTTTCAGCAGTGACATTGAACATCTTTATTCAGTTAAGTATGGGATGATAGTAACTCCATGGCAAAACGTTTTTCCTGTTGGTTTATATTATCAGTCATGAAAGTCACTAATTTCATTAATATCCCTGTTTATCATGCGCCTTACATTTCTTGCCTATTCTAGTGTGACCTTGGTTAGGTGTACATTTTATTTTGTTTGTAGCTCTGGCTTGACAGTGGAGCTATTTTCTGACCTTTTGTTACCAATTATTTAAAGTACACTTCTAGTGGACTTTGGTCTGCTCAGTGGAGTCTTACTCCTATATCATACTATTGGCTGATTTTCATTTACGCCGTCTATGTACTATTTTCATTGCATGTTAAATTGTTTTACATCGCAAAAGTGCTCTCCATTTTCACATTAAATTGTTTCTCTCATAGATGCATTGTATACAGAAAGCAATTTTTTGTTTATTTTATACATTAGTCAAGACTCAAAAGGCATGCCAGATGTATTGGCTTAGCTAGTGCATTTTACACTTATTGTTTACATCTCTAGGAGGCGTCAGAAGATACATTTATCGATGTTGCAAGTTTGGACAGCAGATAAACCCCATCCACAAGAAGAGGTAACGCTTAGACCTGTTAAGTAATGTTTAATTAAATCTCGATACTGAAATGTTTAATTTCTCATGTGGATTTGAACTTAATTTCCTGAACTTGAATGCAATTGATTGTATACATGTAGCCCTGGAGAGACTTTAAAACATATGC
Organism: Calotriton arnoldi; assembly: GCA_963921515.1. Taxonomy (NCBI): domain Eukaryota; kingdom Metazoa; phylum Chordata; class Amphibia; order Caudata; family Salamandridae; genus Calotriton; species Calotriton arnoldi. Next base: position 2,106,717 of record CAWUFW010001823.1, on the reverse strand, counting down.
CGTATGAAGTGGCTGTCTATGACTTGATCTTTCTTTCACAGTTGTACCTACCCTCTTCTCTGGAATGTGGTGATTGTCTCTGGTGAAGGTACTAGCAGTGGTTCTTTTCATGTAAAGATTTGAGTTAAAACGAACATTGACATAGGCAATAAGTCTGGTGTTGGCTTTGACAAGACTGGTCTTATTTGCAAATAGTTTTTTTAAAGCTATATTGCAAAAGAAACTTGAAGTCTGTGTCCCTAGGTGCACAACATTGCATGCGTTTTCGTGGGTGGCCATTTTAAATTATTTGTGTGGGGAAAAACGACTCCCACAATTGCCCATATGAAGACAGGAGGAGCTGCACCTTTGCTAAAGTAAACAAGCATTGGCATAGCCAATAGGTCTCGCCTTTTGGATCTTAAGTGTTTAGTCCGAGCTATTAGCTTTGCCAGTGTATTTAAGCTATGTTGTAGAGTAGTGTGGCTGTTGTGCAGCATGTTGCAAAGTTACCCCGCTAGGGTAAGTAATCCTGCTAGCGAGAGGACTACATCATGTGTGATTAATAAAATCATTAAGACTTACGATATGAAAGTTGGGCGTTCCGTGAATGGATTAGGTCATTAGAAATGCAGCGGTTGGTAAGTAACCTAAAGGTATAAGGAACGAGAAAAACTCAGTGTGCACTAATGTTATGTTATTAGCACTTATAGCGCGCACGGATACTAGAGTGTCCCGGCGCGGAAGCCAACTGCCAATAGGACGTAGCGGAGAGCGGTTGTGGATTAGTTAAAGAGCAGGGTACTTTAGCTGCTTCTTAAACAGCCTGGGGTCTTGTGTATTCCGCAGTTCATATGGAAGGGAATTCCAGGCCTCAGCTGCCTTAAAAGATAACGAACTGCCGCCCATTCGAGCAAGGCGAAAGCGGGGTATTACTGCAAGCTGATGTGCGGCAGAACGCAATTGTCTTCGGGGGACGTAAAAACCAAAGCGTCTCCTAAGATAGGGCGGCCCAGATCCGTGGAGAGCTCCATGTGCAAGAATAAGGGCTTTAAACTGGACCCGTTGAGCCACAGGAAGCCAATGTAGGTCCCGAAGATGTTGTTTTGTGCTAGTTCTTCCTGAGATGCCGACCAGAGCTCTCGCTGCGGCATTCTGTATAGTTTGCAATTTTTTCAGCTGGTAGTCAGGCAAGCCAATATACAGTGCGTTGGCATAGTCGATGCGAGACAAAATAAGGGCACGAGTCACTATTTCCTTGGCTGGTTTGGGTAGCAGTGGAAGGAACTTCCTGAGCGATTTCAATGTGCCAAAGCGCACACCTGCAAGTTTTTTTTATCTGCGTGGAAAATCGGAGGTCCTCACTGAACCAGACCCCCAGATTCTTAACCGGGTTGCCAATAGAATTCGGCATAGGGTACTATGTAGGCCAAAGAGCCACCCTAAATTGTGGGGGAAAAGACCCATACAGATGTACCTCCGACTTGTCCTCATTGCACTTGAGCTGAGCCAGTGCAAGCCATTTAAAAACGGCTGAAAGACAGTTATTAGCTCGATCCGGGGACAAATCGTTTTCCGTCCACGTGAAGAGGAGCTGTTTATCATCTGCATAAGCTATAATCTTAGCTCCCAGCTCCTCTGCTAGGTAGATCAGGGGGGTAACCTATAAATTAAAAAGAAGGGGACTCGGAGTGGAGCCCTGCGGCACTCCCGTGGTCACCTTTCTTGGGGCCGAGGAGAACGGAAGGAGCCATACCTGCTGTGTTCTATCCTCTAGAAATGATTTGAGCCAATTCCAAGCCAGACCCAATACGCCAATGCTTGACAGCCGGGCAAGTAGTTGGCGGTGGGGCACCGTATCAAAGGCGGCAGAGAGATCCAATAAGATCAGAGCCGCTCTGCCGCCTGCATCCAAGCATTCCCTTATAGCCTCCGACACCTCAACCAGGGCCGTCTCTGTGCTATAAGAGGCCCTGAATCCCGATTGGGCAGGGTGGAGAGCGCCAGATGTCTCAAAGTTGGCGCGTTGTTTATAGACCGCTTTCTCACATACTTTTGCCACCGCCGGGAGAAGGGAGATAGGTCGGTAGCTAGCTAGCGTAGAAGGGTCTAAAGACGTTTTTTTCAATAGTGGTAGCAGTTTGGCCTGTTTCCACTCCAGGGGGACTGTGGCAGTCTGAATGGACAAATTAATGATGGTATTAACCTCCGGGTTGACCACCTCAGCAGCCGCCGCTAGCAGCCTAGCCAGACAAGGGTCGGCTGGAGAACCTGATTTCAATGATTTAAGGATGGACAGTGAGTCAGACGGGGCAATGGGCGAAAATCCCATCAGAGAAGAGATGGATGAATCCGAGACTGGGGTAATCTGAATGGGGGACCCCACCTGCCCAGGTGTGCTAATCCCAAAACTGTCCTGGATTGCCTGGATCTTATCAATGAAGAAACAAGACAGCTTCTCACACCATGTGTCCGAGGCAGGGAGGGCAATGCTCTCTGCGCCGGGAGTTAAAAAGCTCTGGACGATTGAAAAAATGTCCTTAGAGTTGTTTTTAGACATGGCGATGCGATCTGCATAACAGCTGCTTTTATCTTGTCGGATAGCAGCATAATATTCTCTCTGAGCCTTCCTTAATGCTGCTTTGGCTCGGGGGCAGTAGGCCTGTCTCCAGCTACGCTCCAGTTTTTTACAGATCTTTTTTAGCTCCTTAAGCTCACTAGAATACCAAGGTTTAGAGGGGGCATTTCTTACTCTCTTATTAGAGAGAGGCGGGGATAGATATTCCACGGCCTGTGAAATCCAGTTAGTGAAGCTCTCTAAGGCGTCGCCCAAATCCTTGGCAACAGTGGGGCGTGTGTCTGACAGGACTATACTCCACGCAGAAGGGTCAATTCTTTGAGAGGGTCTGCCATGGTGATGTCCCTTAGAAGAGTAAGGCATCTGAACGGTCCATGAGAAATGGATCAAAAAGTGATCCGACCATGAAACTTGAAGGGGTTCCTTGACACATAAAGGGAAATTGGAGCAGACCGGGTCTAAAGTGTGCCCCCCACTATGTGACGGGGAGCTAACCCATTGGGTGAGTTGAGCCAGGTTGAGTGAATCACAAAAATCCCTAGTGTCACTCGCCTCTACGCAATCCAAATGAATGTTGAAGTCCCCAAGAAGTAGGAAATTCGAGAAGCGCAAAGCCCTGGGAACAATGACCTCATCTAGAGCTTTCAAAAAAGCTCCAGTAGGGCCGGGGGGGTCTATACACCAATGTGCCACCCAATGTGAAGTGGGGGATATGGTGATGGAGAAATCAAGTGCCTCCCCGTCCCAAATATCCTGAGTCTCCCCACGGGTAAGAACCCATGTGTCCCTAAACACCACCGCTATACCTCCACCTCTTCCCACTTTTCGGTCAGCCCTGGCTATTTTGTACCCCACCGGGATGGCTAATTCAATAACTGGGGTAGAAAATTCATTGAGCCACGTCTCGGTTATAAATAATAGATTGAGCGGCTCATCCGAGAGGAGCTCAAAAATATCCAGGGCGTGTTTTACTAATGAACGGGAATTGATTAAGGCCGCCCGAATGCAAAGCCCTTTCGGAGCGGCAAGAGGGGAAGGGGCGGGAGGGACACGAGCTGCCAGTTCGGTGCAAAAACGGAAGTTACAATTTTCGCAACTCCTATTGGGGTTATCTAAAACCATCCAGTGTCTCCCACACTTATCATGGTGTGCACCTATTGCAAACAGTTCAGCACGACTGTAGGACAAGCAACTGAACTATAGCGTTGTGGTACATGTTGTGCTAAGTCATAATGAGCGGAGTGCAACCTCAGGTTGATACGGAGCAGAATGAGTTAAATATATGGAGGTGTGCAGATTGCAAGACCCACGTCGTACGCGGGGTAAATTGTGTAAACCACAAACATTCATAACAATGAGGCTCTATGACAAATCCGTGCTTTAAAATCAGGGAAGGTTGTCATGTTAGAGAATGATCCGCAAGTAAGAATTGTGATGCGGTTGAATAGCCGTGAGAAGACCTGTACCGTGACTAATGTGAAACGCTCTGCCAGGTTGCATCCGATTACTGATGCATACCCAAAATAACACTTGTGTGGTGAAAGGCACCAGTCCTATAAACAGGTTTCACATTCGTACATATAACTCAAACACAGGTAAAAGTTTGAGTTACGTAAACAACTATGCGCGGAATGAAGCCTTCACAAAGGTAAAGCAAGTTAAAGTTAAAAAACGAGCGGTGACTCTCAGCAAAGTACACATGGATAAACACACTGTCAGGTTAAAAACAGGAGCGGTGTAACTTAGTACACATTAAATCAATGCACTCTTGTCAGTTATATAAACCAAAAGCTGTCTATTTAGCCCGGACACGACACGAGACAGGCAAATGTAAACAAGCGCGCGCGGCCAAGCTAATTAGAAACAGATGGCCCCTGCGCGCCGCTGCTCGCTCCCGCAAGGTGGATGCCGCCAAACGCACAAGTGTTGGAAAAGTGCAGACGATTCCAAAAGGTCATCTCCTAGAGCAGCGCATGCGCGCTGTGCTAGGCTTGACCTAAAAATTGTAAAGTGAAAATGTAAGAAAGTGAATTATATAATTGGTGGATGCTCGTCTATCACAAGTAATAATGTCACCAACTTGTTAGGTCTAACACAAGGTTTCAGTAATTTAAACCTGAGCTCAACCTCTGGTAATTAGGGCACAAAGCAGACAAGCTCAACTTAAAGAAAATGTGGTAAGCATTTAGAAGTACCAAAACAGTAACGCAACACAATAAAAATCCATTTTAATGTATAGAAAATCTAACAACATAACAAATCAACAAATATATAGTAAGGAGAACCAGAGATCTGAATAATTAAAGATTTAAGAGAAAAAGCGGCAGGAAAAGATAAAAATGACGATAGAAATTACTGGTTACATGTAACCATGACCTTGGTGCGATTTCTGACCAACCACGACGGAGCATGTATTGGATATGCCAAGCAGGCTCGTCCCGGTTAAAGTTTTACTTTCTGACTTGGTTTCTAAAATAGGTGTCAAAATCCTTCAGCGGGGCAAGGCAGCATGGCTGTATCTGGCAAAATCCCTTTTAAGTCGAGCAGGCGTTGGGCGAGGGCCTGCTGAACCCTTTGGTTTTGCAACGAAAAGCTCCGAGCGGGAAAGGTCAAGTCAGGCAGATACTTTTTGCACCTTCAATCGGTCAAAATTTCTACTTTAAGACTTAATCTCTCATTTTGTGGAGCTCGGATTCCTCCAGCAGGACAAGTGGGCATGCTATATCTTGGAAGGTCTCACTGAAGTCAGATAGGCTTGTCGCAAAGGTCCACTGAACAAGATTTTCAGGGACAAAAAGTTCAGAGTGGGACCAACCAGAATTTCTTGCCCTGCGAGGTTGTGCTTTGGGCGGATTGACTAGGTTGGTTAGTCCCCAGAGGTCCAGAAGTAAAAAAAAAAAAGTGATGTCCAGACTTTAAAGGGATTTCAAAATGGGTCCCTCTAGATACCACTAAGGCTTCCAGGACCTCAGGGACAGCGCTTGAGAGTTAGGACTCACTCCAGCTAAAGCCACCAGCAGAGTCCAGCCCTCTTCCAGTTGCAACTGGTTATTCCAGTAAAAAGGACCAGTCCTTGGAGCCACACAGGACAGCTTTCTCTAACCCTTCGAGTCCACTTCTTCGTCCTCGGTACAAGTGGCAGGTCTAGCACTTCAGGTCTCCTCAGAGGTTTCATCCAGTAGATTCATCCCTTCTTTGGTCTTCCACAGGACTGGAAAGTGTTATTTTGAGCTGCAGCTGAGATGCCACACTAGTGGGCTTGACTCCTGTACACTCCTTAACCAATGAAGAAAAAGTTCCTGTAGCGCAACCCTTCCTATTTTTTCAGCACATCATGTTTGCTTTCCTGAAAACTCTCCCACAGTACACTGTTCTAAGGGAAATCCAAGAGGATATAGGCCTTCTGCCCCTGAATGAGCATGTGGGCCAGCCACAAATCTCTTTAGGGAAATGAGCAGTCCTCTCCTCCTTAGCTACACCAAACTGATTCTGGGACCATCTCTCCCTGCTAATGTCCTGGTGACTTATCGGCTACCAAGGGCCCAAAGATCAAAGGCTTCCCTTCCTCAGGCTACCATTTACATTTTACTTCGAATGGGCAGGCCTCACCCTTGTCCATCTTAAGTAAATTTGAATCATGAACCCTCCCAGCTGCTCTTACTGGGCTGACAGGAGTTGCATACCTCTCCTCCAACCCAGCCTGTCACCAGTTAGTTTCCACACCTCATTAATATCAAGCGTTGGCAAGGGCAGCTGCTGGCAGATGGTGCAAATTAGCCTCAAGGGAGCCACAAGCAGGGGAAAAGTAATTTTCTAAAAGTTACTTTTCCTAAATATTTATAAAAAATCGAACGTAAGAATTGAATTGGATTTTTAATAACTATGAAAAATAGCAGTGGAATATTTTCTCTAGCTTGTCCCAAACCAAAGTTAGCGAAAATAATGTATTAAGCTGCACTCTAGTTCTCCTCCTAGGACAGCCAGAGTGTTCCACAGTGAAAGTAGCTTTTGGGGGTCTTGTCACTGTAGGGACATGGTAACAATATATTTTTACATGTCCCACTTTTAAATACTAGGCACACTACCTTGTGGGTTATAAGGCCTCCTTAAGGGTGCCCTTAATGTATAAAACAAATGTTTTCCCATGTCAAAAGGGTTATCTTGGCAAGGCAGGCTGCAGGTTTAAACTGCAGCAGTCTGGCTACGTTGCTTGGCAATTAGCCATGCTTTCCTAGTCACCGTAGTATACTGAACAATTATTGTTTTAATTCACTGGTGACCTTTAACGTCCTAGTGACTGGGCATCAGTGACCTAGTGTTAAAAAAAACCAGCCTCCTCACTCGAAATGGGTATGATCACGCAAAATAGGCCCAAGGCCCCAGTGCCAGTGGTCTTTCCCTAAAACCAAGGTAAAGTTGTCTGATTGTGTTACCATTAGCACACATGTTAGCACCCCTGTAAGTCCCTAGTAAATGGTACCCCTGGTACCTAGGGCATGGGTACTAAAGAGGGTCCCTAAGGGCTGCAGCATGTATTATGCCACTCTAAGGGACCCCCATGCAAATTGCATAAAGGCTGCCATTCCAGGCTGCATGACCTGGAGCAAACCATGTGTGAAAACATGCCATGGCACACTCCGTGTGCCATGCCATGTGATCGAAGGGCGCGTCCACTGGAAATGTCTTGCCTCAGCGAGGACGATACTCCTGCCCTCTTTGGTGAGGTGCACGCCCAGGAAGTGCCTTTGAGTGAGGAGAAGGAAGGGACGTTTTCCTTTGAAGAGATCTCTGGCTCCGATGTGGAGGAAGACCTCAAATATACCCTGCCTCTCAAGCAGTGCGTGAATACTGTTGCCCGAACCCTACTCAATCCGAAAAAGTTCCAAATACTCGCCCCTTTCACTTCTAGAGGTTGCCCCACCACCACCACCACCACCACCACCACCACTGCTGGCTGGCAGTGGTTTTTAGATCTGAAAAGAGAATTTGGATGCCACTGGATTCAAGCTAGCCTGGCTGAAGAAGGGTGACATACCCTGAAACCGGTCTCAGGATGCTTGTTTCCGGTCCAGGGAGGACCTGGCCTGGCAGTTCGGTCTGGACTGTTCCCATGGGGCACAGGGCAAGACTGATTTGCATATGGCTGGGTCCAAACTGGGGTGGCGTAGTGGGCAAAAGAACGATGGATTTAACCCAGATCTTTTGACTGGGGGAGAATGTTTGCATTGTCGGCATTCCGTCCATCATTCATTTGTTTGCTGTAGCACCGCCTTCAGGGCTGGCACCAAAAACTGCCATTCTACCTAAGGCTTCTGCTTAGGCACAGACGACATCTGATTAAGCGCGTTCTTTTGGTCTCGGCCACGCCTTCGGAACAGACACAGCAGCCGGCTCCATCTCCTTCAGTGCCGTAAAAGAAATAATCTAAAGCCTCGATTCTGAAATTGACCAATCTCAAACCCTCGAAGCATTCTTTGGTTTCTTTGTCTTTGGTCGAGCCAATTCTTGAAAACATGGACATTAAATGGAGGAAGAGCCATATTCAAGAATGCACAGGGCGAATCATAGCCTCACCTCCTCCTAAAAGGCAGTTATCTAAAAGAGACACGTTAGTGACAGATTCCTTACCTTAGAATATCCCCAGGCGTCAGGCTGGATCCGGAAAGTTTTTGCGTAGCAGTACCCTTGCGCGTCGGTAGGCGGCGTCGTGCGGCTCCCCGTCCGTCGTCGGGATCGCCGGGATGATGTCGCGGGCAGTACTTAGACGCCGCCCCTGCGCGCTGACGTCAGTTCTTCTTTTTTCCGCGCCAGTAAGCGCAGATCCGGGAAGAGCAGTGCCCTAGTCATTTTTTGACTAACTTTTTGGTGATTTTTCACTGTTTTTCTTCGAGTCATCTAGGCTCCGAGGTGTCGGTAGGGATGCCCGGCTTCAAGCCATGCGACGCCTGTGGTCGAATGATGTCGATCACAGACCCGCACTTAGAGTGTCTCTACTGTCTCGACCACGACAGTCGTGTTCCGACTGCCGGGCCTTACACCCGAAGGCTTTGCGAGAGCGGTCGCGAAAGCTACTCGAGGTCCGGCAGTCGGCTCCGCACCAAGCCCCGGTCACGCGAGAGGTCGAGGGGCCGGTCGCGGAGTCCTCGCCGGTTGTCGGAGTCCAAGTCTTCGCACTCATCGGGTAAGTCGAAGCACAAAAGTCTAAGAAGCACCATCGCTCTAAGACTTCGCCTCGCCGGTCTCGCGACTCGGCTGAGGCCCCTGTCGGCACCGTCCCCGCCACTCCGGAGGTGCCTGTGGAGCCGCCCCCGCATTACCCGTCCTTCCCGGGTTCGGGGGCGACTCCGGCCAAGATACAGAAATTCCTGTCGGCCATGGCCCGCCTCTTCGGGCCTCCAGGCCCCTCCGGTGCGCCTTCGGGCCCCGCGGGCCCTGATGGGGTTGCCCCGGCGCTGCCGACGACTCCGGCGCTGCCGACGACTCCGGCGCCGCCTGTCTCACCAGCCTCGCTCCCGGCTTCGGCCCCAGCCTCGATCCCGGCTCCGGTGGTACCGCAACTCCCATCGACGCCGGTTGACCTAACCACGCCGACGCCCCCGGTGCCGTTCCTGACGCCGTCCGGGGCTCCGGGCGGCGTCGTTCCCCGGTTCTCTCCGGATCCGGACGCGGCGTCGGACCAACGTCGCCCGACTCCGGCGCCAATGAGACCTTGGGTCCCTGACGTCCCCCCTCATTTTCAATCGGAGGAGGACCAGGAGAGCTGGGAGGGGTCGGAAGACCCTCTCACACAGCAGTGTGAGTATGATCAGGACTGGGCAGAGGAACTTGGGGATGCCAGTGGTCTGGACACTTCTCCTGACACTGGCATGCTGTCTCCTCCTTCCGTGGCTACGGAGGAGGGAGCAAATTTCGCAACGGTGTTGCGTAGAGCAGCTGGAGCCTTACACCTCCAATTGTCTACAGTGGCTGTCAGGACTAACCTCCTGACGGAAGTGCTTCAGCCGGCAGCTACCTCCTCGGAGCCATTGCTGCCGTTTAATGATGCACTGTCTGACGTTCTTTTGGGCACCTGGTCCAAGCCCGCCACAGGGGCTCCTGTGGATAGGAACGTGGCCCGACGCCATCGCCCTGCTCCGGGCGACCCCTTGTTTCTCTCTCAACATCCCACCCCCGAGAGCTTGGTTGTCCAAGCCTCTGCCTCCCAAACAGCCTTCCCTACCGCCCCTCCGGATAGGGAATCCAAACGCCTGGACCAATTTGGGAAGAAGGCCTTTTCTTCCTCCAGTGCTGGCTTGCGGTCCGTCAACACCGCTTGCCTTTTGGGCCGATACTCCCACTCTCTGTGGGATTCGGTGGCGCTCGTTTTGCCCCAGTGTCCTGAGGAGGTCCAGACACTGCTTTCCCGCACCATTGCGGAAGGAAGGGATGTGGCAAAGTACACCATCCGTTGTGGCCTTGATACCGCCGACTCGCTGGGCAGATCGCTTGCAACGATGGTGGCGCTGCATCGCCACGCCTGGCTGAGAACAACTGGTTTCTCGGGTGATGTCCAGAATACACTCATGGACATGCCCTTTGATGGAGTCTGTCTTTTTGGTTCCAAAGCAGACCATGCGCTGGAGCGTTTTAAGGACTCACGGGCTACTGCCAAGTCCCTGGGCCTTTCTGCTGTGCGCCCTCCGCTAACCTCTGCTTTTCGCCCCTTTCGTGGCCACGGAAGGGGTGCCCAGTCACGTCCACTGCCCAGCCACCGGCCCGCGCAGCAAGCGTCTTCGCGTGGCCGAGGACGTGGCTCCCGCCGTGGCGGGTCAGGCAACCAGCGTGCGGGTCAGGCCACCAACTCCGCCCCGTCCGCGGCCTCCAAGCCCTCCTAGTCCTTCCTTTCAGGTGCACAGCACGCCAGTAGGGGGCAGGGTCCGCCTTCACCTTCACCACTGGCGTGCCATCACCTCGGACAGGTGGGTCTTGGACATTGTCCGAAGGGGCTACTCCCTCCCCTTCGAGACCACCCCCCCAGCCATGCCACCTCAATTCCACCGCATGTCAGGGGATCACTTGGTGCTTCTGCAGAAGGAAGTCATGACCCTCTTGGCCAAGAGGGCCATCGAGCATGTTCCGACCCCAGAATTAGGTCGTGGTTGCTACTCCCACTACTTTCTGGTGCCCAAAAAGGACAAGGAGGACATGCGTCCTATCTTAGACCTCCGGAACGTCAATCGCTTCCTCCGGAAGGAGAAGTTCAAGATGCTCACCCTAGCTCAGGTCTTGACTGCCCTCGACCCTGGCGACTGGTTGGTAGCGTTGGACTTGCAGGATGCTTATTTCCACATCCCCGTCCTGCCGGCCCACCGGCGTTACCTGCGGTTCACGGTAGGCCTCGAACATTTTCAGTTCACCGTGCTCCCCTTTGGCCTTACCAGTGCCCCTCGGGTGTTCACGAAAGTGATGGCGGTGGTCGCAGCTCATCTGCGCTGGGCAGGGGTTCCAGTCTTCCCTACCTCGACGACTGGCTGCTGAAGGCGGGCTCGTCCCAGGCAGTCGTCTCCCACCTCCAGACTACGGCCGAACTCCTGCACTCGCTGGGGTTCTCCATCAATGTGCCGAAGTCTCATCTGATTCCTTCTCCACAGCTCCTTTTCATCGGAGCAGTTCTGGACACGACGCAGTTTCGGGCCTATCCTCCCGAACGGCGAGTCCGGGATATTCAGGCTATGATTCCGATCTTTCAGCCTTTATCCTGGGTTTCGGTACGGGATGACCCTGAGGCTGCTGGGCCTCATGGCCTCCTGCTGGTCGATCATGCCAGATGGCATATGCGGGCTCTGCAGTGGGACCTGAAGTTCCAGTGGGCGCAGCACCAGGGCAACCTGTCCGATCACGTCCAGATCTCGGAGGGGACTGCAATACAGTTGCAGTGGTGGCTCTCGAACCGGCAATGGGTCATGGGCAGATCCCTCTCCCTTCCCCAGCCAGAGCACACAGTTGTGACGGACGCGTCCCTTCTGGGATGGGGCGGTCACATGGGAGAGGCAGAGATCAGAGGCCTCTGGTCTCCGGCGGTGTCCCGGCTCCATATCAACATTCTGGAGCTCCGGGCGATCCGTCTTGCACTAAAGGCATTCCTTCCCTCTGTCAAGGGGACGGTAGTGCAAGTGTTCACAGACAACACCACCGCCATGTGGTACTGCAACAAACAAGGCGGGGTGGGGTCGTGGACCCTATGTCAGGAGGCTCTGCGCCTCTGGACATGGCTGGAACATCAGGGCATATTCCTGATGGTTCAACACCTGGCAGGTTCCCTGAACGCCAGGGCGGACTAACTCAGCCGCAGGTGCATGATGGATCACGCATGGCGTCTTCACTCGGAAGTGGCGCAAGGACTCTTTCTACAGTGGGGAGAGCCTTGGTTAGATCTTTTCGCCACCGAAGAGAACGCGCAATGTCGTCAGTTCTGCGCGTTGGAATTTCCAAAGCGGCACTCGCTTGGCGGCACGCTTTTCAGTCGCGAGTGGAGTTGCGGTCTGTTGTACGCCTTTCCGCCTATACCACTTCTACCCAGAGTGTTGAAGAAGATTCGGCGCGACCGGGCCCAAGTCATCCTTGTGGCTCCGGACTGGGCTCGAAGAGTTTGGTATCCCGAGCTACTCGGTATGAGCGTCGATCCCCCGATCCGTCTGCCTCTTCGGGAGGATCTTCTGTCGCAGCAGCAGGGGACGGTCCTCCACCCGAACCTGTCCAGCCTCCACCTGCTTGCGTGGAGATTGAGCGGCGGCAGTTGATTCCTTTCGACTTACCTCCCGAAGTTTGTGATGCGATTCTGGCAGCCAGGCGTCCCTCCACTAAGGTGGTATACGCCGGCAGGTGGAACAAGTTTGTGGCATGGTGCACAGCAAAGGCTGTGAAGCCCCTCTCTGCCCCTCTTTCTGAGGTTCTTCTGTTCCTTCTTTCCCTGGCCCAACAGGGTTCTGCCCTGGGTACCATCAAGGGCTATCTTTGTGCCATTTCGGCCTTCCTCAGGCTTCCTGATCAGCCCTCCCTTTTCAAGTCCCCTGTTAACAGGTTCCTAAAAGGCATTACACACCTCTTCCCTCCTGTTCCGTTTGTGATGCCTCAGTGGGACTTGAACTTGGTTCTTACCTTTCTCATGTGCGCTCCTTTGAGCCTCTACATAACTGTCCTCTTCGTCTTCTGACTCTGAAGACCGCCTTTCTGGTGGCCATCACCTCCGCTCGGCGGGTGAGTGAGCTCCAGGCTCTATCATGCAAACCTCCCTTTCTGTCTGTCCATCCAGACAAGGTTGTTCTTAGGACGCGTCTGTCCTTCTTGCCAAAGGTGGTTACTGCCTTCCACATTGGGCAGACCATCACTTTGCCCACCTTCTTTCCGCCTCCGCATCCTTCCAGAGAGGAAGAGAGGCTCCACCGTCTGGACCCAAAACATGCGCTTTCCTTTTATATCAACCGCACACAACACTTCCGGGTGGATGACCAGCTCTTTGTTGGCTACGTGGGCGCCAAAAAAGGTCGAGCGGTGCACAAGAGAACCATCTCCCGCTGGGTAACCTTGTGTATCAAAGCCTGCTATTCTTTGGCTAAGAAGGAGCCTCCTGTTTGGCTGCGTGCCCATTCCACCAGGGCAACGGCTGCTACCACGGCTTTAGGCCGCGGTGTTCCGCTGCAGGATATCGGTCAGGCAGCTACGTGGGCCTCGCTGCACACGTTTACAAAGCATTACTGCCTTGACAGTCGGGTCCGGAGGGACGGCTTCTTTGGCCGTTCTGTCCTCCGGGACTTCCTTGTCTGATCTTTGTTCGCAGACCCACCACCGGGGTTGGTATTGCTGGGGTATCTATTCTAAGGTAAGGAATCTGTCACTAACGTGTCTCTTTCAGATGCACAAGTTACTAACTTGTGTAACGATATATCTGTAAGAGACAGTAGTTAGTGACAGATTCCTACCGCCCCACCCATCCTCCCCGTTCTGCGAACTGATTTCTAGGGTTAAGGACATCCCTTTCAGGGCCCTAGTATTTTTCAGACACCTATGTCAGCTTCTTGCATGGCTCGGCGTTCCTGGCGCGGAAAGTCGTGTACAGAACTGACGTCAGCGCGCAGAGGCGGCGTCTAAGTACTGCCCGCGACGTCATCCTGGCGATGCCGACGACGGACGCGGAGCCGCACGATGCCGCCTACCGACGCGCAAGGGTACTGCTACGCAAAAACTTTCTGGATCCAGCCTGACGCCTGGGGATATTCTAAGGTAAGGAATCTGTCACTAACTACTGTCTCTTACAGATATATCGTTACACAAGTTAGTAACTTGTGCGACGTTTGAGGAGGACTTGAACATACCTGTACCTCCGAAAAAGAAAACAAAAGGCAAGGCTACAAGCCCTGCACATCATCCTCCACCTTCACCACCATCTCCTCCTCCTCCTTCTCCACATCACAACCGAGCCTCTGCTGCGGTCGCCATCTTGGCCACGCCCCCAAGCAGGCTTCTCTTAAGTTAAGTCCCCATTTGGATCTTGACCTTTAGAGGAAAAAAAAAAATAATCTTAAACCGCAATGAACTCTAATGTTGAATAAACTGCAGCATTACTTGACATGGAGTATGGCCCATGGGATTTGATGCGTCTGGGTACTAATTTTCCTAAATACTGTTCCGCTGAACGTTTTGACATCAAAATGGTATGGTACATCAAGCGCATGTCACTTTTGTAAAAATGGAAGCCAGGATTTGAAACCTGTTTTATTTATATGTTCTGCCTTGCTCCTATATCGTCATGGCTGGGACTCTCCGTTTTAGAATTCTCCTTGCGTACGACTGCTGAGGCTGTATATTTATTTCTCAACCTTCCAAATGAAATGTTTTGTATTCCTGTTTTACACTTGTTACATTTTGTTTTGCACTCGTCTTGAATAGCTCTGGATGGTGCCACAGGGCGCATCCGGTTTTGAGATCCTAGTTCATTTTGTTCTCTGTGTATTTTGTATGTCGAGCACAAGTCACTTTTGTAAATATGGAAGCCAGGATTTGAAACAAGTTTTTATATGTCCCGTCTTGCTGTTATATCGTCATAAGTGGCTGAGAATCCGCATTTTAAGATTCTCGTACAACTGCTGATGCCATGTATTTATTGCTCAACCCGCCAAATGAAAAGTTCTGTGTTTTTTTTTTTTTTTTTTACTTAAAAAAAAATATATATATTTTGCATTTTTATTGAATGCAGTTGATGGTGCTAGGGAGCATCCGGTTTTGAGATCCTATTTTAACTTGCTCTGTATGTACCTTGTATTCTTGTTTTCTGTGGACCTTCTAGGAGTTTCAAACCATGAAATGAACTTGAACTTGCCTGGCTTGCAGGAGCCAAAACATATACATAAAAGGGAGGGGGGTGGTGTGATCCCTCCTCCCCGAGCATACATGGGCCACGGGGACCCATCCACCTGGGCCTGTTATTTTAAAGGGGAGTGAAAGGCCACGGGCCCCTCTTCCTGAGCCTTAGTAGGCCTTGGGGACCCCATCCCGATGCCAAAACCAATAAAAAAGGGGAGGGAGGCCTTGCAGCCCTCCTCCCCAAGCCTGATTGTTCCCTAGGACCCCATCCCTTGGAAATTAAATAATTAAGGGGGTGGGCGTTCCACCCCTCCTCTAACTTTATTTGACCCCCGGGACCCGATCCCCTGTGGCCAAATCCCAATTATAAGGGGAGGCGGAGGCGGTCAGAATGGCCCCTCTCCCGAGCCCTTAAAGGGGCCCATCCTCTGGAGCCAAATTCTAAGGGGAGGGAGCGTGCCCCCCCGAGCCTTATTATGCCCAGGGTGCCCCATCTGTCGGGGACGAAAAAATAAAGGGGCCCTATCCCCTGGGGTTTCTATCTATAATAGATTGACAAACATGCGGAGGGCTGCAGGTGGAAAGCTTGTGATTTTAGCACAATCAACCTTTTGTTGATTCCATTTCTTAGGAAACCTAGACACTTGCTTGCACAGCCTTTTTATTCGCGAAACCCCCAAAATAAAGCTATATTTTAAATATTTTCTTGGTACCCCCTAGGTGAATTCACAAACCTTGGGTACCCTTAGAATCCCTATGATGTGGAAAAAGGATGCAAATTTGCATGGATACCATGTGTGGGGGAAAAAGTTATGGAGGCATAAGTGCGAAGTATCCCAAATACCAAAAAAAGCACTTAGCATCATAGGAGGAAAAGGTTTAAAGCCAAGGGGTTAATATTGAAGTAGAATGGCACATTGTCTTGTGTCTTACTTCTCTAGTGTGACCTTGTATGATTGGGGTGGAAATATTAATTCTGGTTAACAGAAATGGCACATTTTATCGGATGAATAGCTGTATATTGCTTGCCTTATGGTAACTTTTTTAAAACTCCTACTTCCCTTCTCGTGGATCAGGTTACAACTACAGTATAAGCTGTAATTCGTTATGAATGGTTTATCTACCTGAATAGTTGTTGTTACTGAGCCACTCTGGCTATTTGCTTTTCATGAATGTATTATGATAGCACTTTGAATCAATAAAATTCACAATCCCCTTTTGAAATATGCCACAGATGTTGAGGTTAATGTAAAAAAGAATGTGTGTTAAGGTTGGGGTGTGTGTTAAGGTTGGGGTGTGTTAAGGTTGGGGTGTGTTAAGGTTGGGGTGTGTGTGTGTGTGTTAAGGTTGGGGTGTGTTAAGGTTGGGGTGTGTGTGTGTGTGTTAAGGTTGGGGTGTGTGTTAAGGTTGGTGTGTGTGTTAAGGTTGGGGTGTGTGTGTGTTAAGGTTGGGGTGTGTGTGTTAAGGTTGGGGTGTGTGTGTTAAGGTTGGGGTGTGTGTGTGTGTGTTAAGGTTGGGGTGTGTGTGTGTGTGTGTTAAGGTTGGGGTGTGTGTGTGTGTGTGTTAAGGTTGGGGTGTGTGTGTGTGTGTGTGTGTGTTAAGGTTGGGGGTGTGTGTGTTAAGGTTGGGGTGTGTGTGTGTGTTAAGGTTGGGGTGTGTGTGTGTGTGTTAAGGTTGGGGTGAGTGTGTGTGTTAAGGTTGGGGTGTGTGTGTGTGTTAAGGTTGGGGTGTGTGTGTGTGTGTGTTAAGGTTGGGGTGTGTGTGTGTGTAGGTTGGGGTGTGTGTGTGTGTGTGTGTTAAGGTTGGGGTGTGTGTGTGTGTGTGTGTTAAGGTTGGGGTGTGTGTGTGTGTAGGTTGGGGTGTGTGTGTGTGTAGGTTGGGGTGTGTGTGTGTGTGTGTGTTAAGGTTGGGGTGTGTGTGTGTGTGTGTGTTAAGGTTGGGGTGTGTGTGTGTGTGTGTTCTGTTGGGGTGTGTGTGTGTGTTAAGGTTGGGGTGTGTGTGTGTGTGTTAAGGTTGGGGTGTGTGTGTGTGTGTTAAGGTTGGGGTGTGTGTGTGTGTGTTAAGGTTGGGGTGTGTGTGTGTGTTAAGGTTGGGGTGTGTGTGTGTGTTAAGGTTGGTGTGTGTGTGTTAAGGTTGGGGTGTGTGTGTTAAGGTTGGTGTGTGTGTGTGTGTGTTAAGGTTGGTGTGTGTGTGTGTGTGTTAAGGTTGGTGTGTGTGTGTGTGTGTGTTAAGGTTGGTGTGTGTGTGTGTGTGTTAAGGTTGGTGTGTGTGTGTGTAAGGTTGGTGTGTGTGTGTGTTAAGGTGTGTGTGTGTGTGTTAAGGTGTGTGTGTTAAGGTGTGTGTGTGTGTGTGTTAAGGTGTGTGTGTGTGTGTGTGTTAAGGTGTGTGTGTGTGTGTGTGTTAAGGTGTGTGTGTGTTAAGGTGTGTGTGTGTGTGTTAAGGTGTGTGTGTGTTAAGGTGTGTGTGTGTGTGTTAAGGTTGGTGTGGGGGTGTGTGTGTGTGTGTTAAGGTTGGTGTGTGTGTGTGTGTGTTAAGGTTGGTGTGTGTGTGTGTGTTAAGGTTGGTGTGTGTGTGTGTGTGTTAAGGTTGGTGTGTGTGTTAAGGTTGGTGTGTGTGTGTGTTAAGGTTGGTGGTGTGTGTGTGTGTTAAGGTTGTGTGTGTGTGTGTGTGTGTGTGTGTGTGTGTGTTAAGGTTGGTGTGTGTGTGTGTTAAGGTTGGTGTGTGTGTGTGTGTGTGTTAAGGTTGGTGTGTGTGTGTGTGTGTTAAGGTTGGTGTGTGTGTGTGTGTGTGTGTGTTAAGGTGTGTGTGTTAAGGTTGGTGTGTGTGTGTGTTAAGGTTGGTGGGGGTGTGTTAAGGTTGGTGGGGGTGTGTTAAGGTTGGTGTGTGTGTTAAGGTTGGTGTGTGTGTTAAGGTTGGTGTGTGTGTGTGTGTTAAGGTTGGTGTTGGTGTGTGTGTGTGTGTGTGTTAAGGTTGGTGTGTGTGTGTGTGTGTGTGTAAGGTTGGTGTGTGTGTGTGTGTTAAGGTTGGTGTGTGTGTGTGTGTGTTAAGGTGTGTGTGTGTGTGTTAAGGTGTGTGTGTGTGTGTGTTAAGGTGTGTGTGTTAAGGTGTGTGTGTGTGTGTGTTAAGGTGTGTGTGTTAAGGTGTGTGTGTGTGTTAAGGTGTGTGTGTGTGTGTTAAGGTGTGTGTGTGTAAGGTGTGTGTGTGTAAGGTTGGTGTGTGTGTGTGTTAAGGTTGGTGTGTGTGTGTGTTAAGGTTGGTGTGTGTGTGTGTTAAGGTTGGTGTGTGTGTGTAGGTTGGTGTGTGTGTGTGTGTTAAGGTTGGTGTGTGTGTGTGTGTGTGTGTGTTAAAGTGTGTGTGTTAAGGTTGGTGTGTGTGTGTGTTAAGGTGTGTGTGTTAAGGTTGGTGTGTGTGTGTAAGGTTGGTGTGTGTGTGTGTTAAGGTTGGTGTGTGTGTGTGTTAAGGTTGGTGTGTGTGTGTGTTAAGGTTGGTGTGTGTGTGTGTTAAGGTTGGTGTGTGTGTGTGTTAAGGTTGGTGTGTGTTAAGGTTGGTGTGTGTGTGTGTGTTAAGGTTGGTGGGGGTGTGTGTGTTAAGGTTGGTGTGGGGGTGTGTGTGTGTGTTAAGGTTGGTGGGGGTGTGTGTGTGTGTTAAGGTTGGTGGGTGTGTGTGTGTTAAGGTTGGTGTGTGTGTGTGTTAAGGTTGGTGTGTGTGTGTGTTAAGGTTGGTGGGTGTGTGTGTGTGTGTGTAAGGTTGGTGTGTGTGTGTGTGTGTGTGTGTTAAGGTGTGTGTGTGTGTGTGTGTTAAGGTGTGTGTGTGTGTTAAGGTTGGTGTGTGTGTGTGTGTGTTAAGGTTGGTGTGTGTGTGTGTGTTAAGGTTGGTGTGTGTGTGTTAAGGTTGGTGTGTGTGTGTGTGTGTGTGTGTGTGTGTGTGTTAAGATTGGTGTGTGTGTGTGTGTGTGTGTGTTAAGGTTGGTGTGTGTGTGTGTGTGTGTGTTAAGGTTGGTGTGTGTGTTAAGGTTGGTGTGTGTGTGTGTGTGTTAAGGTTGGTGTGTGTGTGTGTGTGTGTGTTAAGGTTGGTGTGTGTGTGTGTGTGTGTGTTAAGGTTGGTGTGTGTGTGTGTGTTAAGGTTGGTGTGTGTGTGTGTGTGTGTTAAGGTTGGTGGGTGTGTGTGTGTGTGTTAAGGTTGGTGTGTGTGTGTGTGTGTAAGGTTGGTGTGTGTGTGTGTGTGTGTAGGTTGGTGTGTGTGTGTGTGTGTGTGAGGTTGGTGTGTGTGTGTTAAGGTTGGTGGGTGTGTGTGTGTGTTAAGGTTGGTGGGTGTGTGTGTGCGTTAAGGTTGGTGGGTGTGTGTGTGTGTTAAGGTTGGTGTGTGTGTGTGTTAAGGTTGGTGTGTGTGTGTGTTAAGGTTGGTGTGTGTGTGTGTTAAGGTTGGTGGGTGTGTGTGTGTGTGTTAAGGTTGGTGTGTGTGTGTGTGTGTTAAGGTTGGTGGGTGTGTGTGTTAAGGTTGGTGTGTGTGTGTGTGTGTGTTAAGGTTGGTGTGTGTGTGTGTGTGTGTTAAGGTTGGTGTGTGTGTGTGTGTGTTAAGGTTGGTGTGTGTGTGTGTGTGTGTTAAGGTTGGTGGGTGTGTGTGTGTGTGTTAAGGTTGGTGTGTGTGTGTGTGTGTAAGGTTGGTGTGTGTGTGTGTGTGTGTAAGGTTGGTGTGTGTGTGTGTGTGTGTAAGGTTGGTGTGTGTGTGTTAAGGTTGGTGGGTGTGTGTGTGTGTTAAGGTTGGTGGGTGTGTGTGTGTGTAAGGTTGGTGTGTGTGTGTGTGTGTGTAAGGTTGGTGTGTGTGTGTTAAGGTTGGTGGGTGTGTGTGTGTGTTAAGGTTGGTGGGTGTGTGTGTGCGTTAAGGTTGGTGGGTGTGTGTGTGTGTTAAGGTTGGTGTGTGTGTGTGTTAAGGTTGGTGTGTGTGTGTGTTAAGGTTGGTGTGTGTGTGTGTTAAGGTTGGTGGGTGTGTGTGTGTGTGTTAAGGTTGGTGGGTGTGTGTGTGTGTGTGTTAAGGTTGGTGGGTGTGTGTGTTAAGGTTGGTGGGTGTGTGTGTGTGTGTTAAGGTTGGTGTGTGTGTGTGTGTGTGTTAAGGTTGGTGTGTGTGTGTGTGTGTTAAGGTGTGTGTGTGTGTTAAGGTTGGTGTGTGTGTGTGTGTGTTAAGGTTGGTGTGTGTGTGTGTGTGTTAAGGTTGGTGTGTGTGTGTTAAGGTTGGTGTGTGTGTGTGTGTGTGTGTGTGTGTGTTAAGGTTGGTGTGTGTGTGTTAAGGTTGGTGTGTGTGTGTGTGTGTGTGTTAAGGTTGGTGTGTGTGTTAAGGTTGGTGTGTGTGTGTGTGTGTTAAGGTTGGTGTGTGTGTGTGTGTGTGTAAGGTGTGTGTGTGTGTGTGTGTGTGTGTGTGTTAAGGTGTGTGTGTGTGTGTGTTAAGGTTGGTGTGTGTGTGTGTGTGTTAAGGTTGGTGTGTGTGTGTGTGTTAAGGTTGGTGTGTGTGTGTGTTAAGGTTGGTGTGTGTGTGTGTTAAGGTTGGTGGGTGTGTGTGTGTGTGTTAAGGTTGGTGGGTGTGTGTGTGTGTGTAAGGTTGGTGGGTGTGTGTGTTAAGGTTGGTGGGTGTGTGTGTGTGTGTTAAGGTTGGTGGGTGTGTGTGTGTGTGTTAAGGTTGGTGGGTGTGTGTGTGTGTGTTAAGGTTGGTGTGTGTGTGGGTGTGTGTGTTGGTGTGTGTGTGTGTTGGTGTGTGTGTGTGTTGGTGTGTGTGTGTTGGTTGGTGTGTGTGTGTGTGTGTGTTAAGGTTGGTGTGTGTGTGTGTGTGTGTGTGTTAAGGTTGGTGTGTGTGTGTTAAGGTTGGTGTGTGTGTGTGTGTGTGTGTAAGGTTGGTGTGTGTGTGTGTGTGTGTAAGGTTGGTGTGTGTGTGTGTGTGTGTAAGGTTGGTGTGTGTGTGTTAAGGTTGGTGGGTGTGTGTGTGTGTTAAGGTTGGTGGGTGTGTGTGTGCGTTAAGGTTGGTGGGTGTGTGTGTGCGTTAAGGTTGGTGTGTGTGTGTGTGTGTTAAGGTTGGTGTGTGTGTGTGTGTGTTAAGGTTGGTGTGTGTGTGTGTTAAGGTTGGTGTGTGTGTGTGTGTGTGTGTGTTAAGGTTGGTGTGTGTGTGTGTGTTAAGGTTGGTGTGTGTGTGTGTGTGTGTGTGTGTGTGTTAAGGTTGGTGTGTGTGTGTGTGTGTGTGTGTTAAGGTTGGTGTGTGTGTGTGTGTGTGTGTTAAGGTTGTGTGTGTGTGTGTGTGTGTTAAGGTTGGTGTGTGTGTGTGTGTGTGTTAAGGTTGGTGTGTGTGTGTGTGTGTGTGTGTTAAGGTTGGTGTGTGTGTGTGTGTGTTAAGGTTGGTGTGTGTGTGTGTGTGTTAAGGTTGTGTGTGTGTGTGTGTGTGTGTGTGTTAAGGTTGGTGTGTGTGTGTGTGTGTGTGTTAAGGTTGGTGTGTGTGTGTGTGTGTGTTAAGGTTGGTGTGTGTGTGTGTGTGTGTGTTAAGGTTGGTGTGTGTGTGTGTGTGTGTTAAGGTTGGTGTGTGTGTGTGTGTGTTAAGGTTGGTGTGTGTGTGTGTGTGTTAAGGTTGGTGTGTGTGTGTGTGTGTGTTAAGGTTGGTGTGTGTGTGTGTGTGTGTGTGTTAAGGTTGGTGTGTGTGTGTGTGTGTGTTAAGGTTGGTGTGTGTGTGTGTGTGTTAAGGTTGGTGTGTGTGTGTGTGTGTGTGGTAAGGTTGGTGTGTGTGTGTGGTAAGGTTGGTGTGTGTGTGTGGTAAGGTTGGTGTGTGTGTGTGTGGTAAGGTTGGTGTGTGTGTGTGTGGTAAGGTTGGTGTGTGTGTGTGTGGTAAGGTTGGTGTGTGTGTGTGTGTGTAAGGTTGGTGTGTGTGTGTGTTAAGGTTGGTGTGTGTGTGTGTTAAGGTTGGTGTGTGTGTGTGTGTGTGTTAAGGTTGGTGTGTGTGTGTGTTAAGGTGTGTGTGTGTGTGTTAAGGTGTGTGTGTGTGTGTGTGTGTTAAGGTTGGTGGGTGTGTGTGTGTGTGTGTTAAGGTTGGTGGGTGTGTGTGTGTGTGTGTTAAGGTTGGTGTGTGTGTGTGTGTGTGTTAAGGTTGGTGTGTGTGTGTGTGTGTGTGTTAAGGTTGGTGTGTGTGTGTGTTAAGGTGTGTGTGTGTGTGTGTGTTAAGGTGTGTGTGTGTGTGTGTGTTAAGGTGTGTGTGTGTGTTAAGGTTGGTGTTGTGTGTGTGTGTGTGTGTTAAGGTTGGTGTGTGTGTGTGTGTGTGTGTGTTAAGGTTGGTGTGTGTGTGTGTGTGTGTTATTGGTTGGTGTGTGTGTGTGTGTGTTAAGGTTGGTGTGTGTGTGTGTGTGTGTGTGGTAAGGTTGGTGTGTGTGTGTGTGTGTGTGGTAAGGTTGGTGTGTGTGTGTGGTAAGGTTGGTGTGTGTGTGTGGTAAGGTTGGTGTGTGTGTGTGTGTGTAAGGTTGGTGTGTGTGTGTGTGTTAAGGTTGGTGTGTGTGTGTGTTAAGGTTGGTGTGTGTGTGTGTAAGGTTGGTGTGTGTGTGTGTGTGTAAGGTTGGTGTGTGTGTGTGTGTGTGTAAGGTTGGTGTGTGTGTGTGTGTAGTGTGTGTGTGTGTGTGTTAAGGTGTGTGTGTGTGTGTGTGTGTAAGGTTGGTGGGTGTGTGTGTGTGTGTGTTAAGGTTGGTGTGTGTGTGTGTGTGTGTTAAGGGGTGGGTGTGTGTGTGTGTAAGGTTGGTGGGTGTGTGTGTGTGTAAGGTTGGTGGGTGTGTGTGTGTTTAAGGTTGGTGTGTGTGTGTGTGTTAAGGTTGGTGGGTGTGTGTGTGTGTGTGTTAAGGTTGGTGGGTGTGTGTGTGTTAAGGTTGGTGGGTGTGTGTGTGTGTAAGGTTGGTGGGTGTGTGTGTGTGTGTTAAGGTTGGTGGGGGTGTGTGTGTGTTAAGGTTGGTGTGGGGGTGTGTGTGTTAAGGTTGGTGTGTGTGTGTGTGTGTTAAGGTTGGTGTGTGTGTTAAGGTTGGTGTGTGTGTGTGTGTGTGTGTATGGTTGGTGGGGGTGTGTGTGTGTGTGTTAAGGTTGTGTGTGGGTGTGTGTGTGTGTGTGTTAAGGTTGTGTGTGTGTGTGTGTGTGTGTGTAAGTGTGTGTGTGTGTGTGTGTGTGTGTGTGTAGGTGTGTGTGTGTGTGTGTGTTAAGGTTGGTGTGTGTGTGTGTGTGTGTGTAGTGTGTGTGTGTGTGTGTGTGTGTAAGGTTGTGTGTGTGTGTGTGTGTGTGTTAAGGTTGTGTGTGTGTGTGTGTGTGTGTGTTAAGGTTGGTGTGTGTGTGTGTTAAGGTTGTGTGTGTGTGTGTGTTAAGGTTGGTGTGTGTGTGTAGTGTTGGTGTGTGTGTGTGTGTAAGTGTGTGTGTGTGTGTGTGTGTTAAGGTTGTGTGTGTGTGTGTGTGTGTGTGTGTAAGGTGTGTGTGTGTGTGTGTGTGTGTGTTAAGTGTGTGTGTGTGTGTGTGTGTGTGTGTTAAGGTTGGTGTGTGTGTGTGTGTGTGTAAGGTTGGTGTGTGTGTGTGTGTGTGTGTGTAAGGTTGGTGTGTGTGTTAAGTGTGTGTGTGTGTGTGTGTTAAGGTTGGTGTGTGTGTGTGTGTAAGGTTGTGTGTGTGTGTGTGTGTGTGTGTGTTAAGGTTGGTGTGTGTGTGTGTGTGTGTAAGTGTTGGTGTGTGTGTGTGTGTGTGTAAGTGTGTGTGTGTGTGTGTGTGTGTGTGTGTGTTAAGGTTGGTGTGTGTGTGTGTGTGTGTGTGTGGTAAGTGTGTGTGTGTGTGTGTGTGTGTTAAGGTTGTGTGTGTGTGTGTGTGTGTAAGTGTGTGTGTGTGTTAGGTTGTGTGTGTGTGTGTGTTAAGGTTGTGTGTGTGTGTGTGTTAAGGTTGTGTGTGTGTGTGTGTGTGTGTAAGGTTGTGTGTGTGTGTGTGTGTGTTAAGGTTGGTGTGTGTGTTAAGGTTGGTGTGTGTGTTAAGGTGTGTGTGTGTTAAGGTGTGTGTGTGTGTTAAGGTGTGTGTGTGTGGTAAGGTGTGTGTGTGTGTTAAGGTGTGTGTGTGTGGTAAGGTGTGTGTGTGTGTGTGTAGTGTGTGTGTGTGTGTTAAGGTTGGTGTGTGTGTGTTGTGTGTGTGTGTGTGTGTGTTAAGGTTGGTGTGTGTGTGTGTAAGGTTGTGTGTGTGTGTGTGTAAGGTTGTGTGTGTGTGTGTGTGTGTGTTAAGGTTGTGTGTGTGTGTGTGTGTGTGTAAGGTTGGTGTGTGTGTGTGTGTGTGTAGTGTGTGTGTGTGTGTGTGT